>ML779387.1:446139-477900 GCA_009831015.1 Picea engelmannii
CCTGCTCCATCTCTTCGTCCGAAATGCTATCAGGAGAAGCAAAGGCGACCCTACGAATCTCATCCACGTTGTTTACGATCTCATGACGAAAATGTTGTTTCAGCAATCTACAGGCATCTGGAGAAGCATTGGCCCACGTTCCCGCCACGGGAAACACAGTAGGGAAGTGGATGGCCAAGAAATAAAGGCCGCCCCGTCCCAAACTATTATCCAACAGATACCTCTCCGCCTTCGCAGGCGATGGCAGGAGAACGAAAATCTTGAGAGCACGATGAGGAAATTGCGAGACGAATGTTAAATTGTCTCTAGGGGCGTCCTCCATCATCCACATACAATTATTAAATTGGATGTCTGAATCAGAACGCATATATATTACGTTGTCTTGAATAGCTTCTAAGATGGCTTCATACAGATCGTTTTGCTTCTCGTGAAAATATGACATGTCTGCCCAGCCGTGGCGTGACAGCATCCGTTTGGCACTTCTCCATTGCGGATTACTTGAATTTCTGCGAGAAATTCTTCGACGTGCTCTTTGATGGGCTCGAAATACTTCATCCCAGAATTCCTGAAGGATTTCTAAGAATATTGGGTCATTGGCATGCCAGCTGTATTGGATGAACTGAGCGTAAAACATCTTGAATCACTTATTGGCTTCTATGAACATCAGAAGCAGAGTTATGCACTAATAATTGGACTCATTCAACATCATATACTCACAAGATATGAGTTATCGGATACGAGTGAAACGACGTAAGGATATGCCCGCTGCAATTTCAAGTTGAAATTGTAATGTCTATTTAATTAACCATAAATTTAGTTTTTATTAAATATTAACCCTTAAATATTTAATAACAAAATTATATTATTATACATAAATTCCAACGAAATTTGATGTATATATAATTGCAAATAGAGTAAATCCAAAGACATTATAAGTAAATTCCAAAGAAATTTTGTGTATCTAGAGCCTTTGGTGGACATCACTCTCGGCCATCCGATATGTGGGACATGCATGTTATCTTGGAAGGGACTTAGAGTGTGAAAGATGCCACGTCAACCTGTTGAGTTAGTGTGCCACGTTGACATTCCATGTCAAGGAGACACATAAGCAAGGGAGAGTGAGTCAAAGTATGCCAAGTGGCTAGTGATATGTGGAGGGGGTATAGGTTGAACTAGATGGACATCGATGGCTACCTACCTATTCCACTGGCTCAAAATACAGTTTCCATCTTAGCAATTTTTCTACAGTTTTTTTGGGCCTTGAACTTCCGGAGCCATTTTGAAGACCCAAACTACTTTTTTTTGGCCTGAAAACACCTAGTGGATAGTCAAATGCATGTAGTGGGCCATTCATGATGTGTACACCTCGTATAAACCTTTCTGATTTGCTACTAAGCACCCCAAATGGAGATCGTATGCAAAAGTAATGCCCACAAGAAGTTGACGTATCAACTAACCACATCGGGGACCACAAACATTTTGGCGTTTCATCTTTTGGGGATAGGTTTTTGTATGTTTAAGGTTTTCTCATTGATGCTTTGCTAAAATGAATTTTTGGTCTCATTATAATTAATTTCTTGCAAATGCGCATAGCCGTCACATCTCTTCTTAAAGATAAGCTACCACCTTTCTAGTGAGTTCATTTTACTCTTCATTTTTACATTTCCTGCATATTTTTTTCATTAGTAGAAACTGAGTATTACTATATCTCTGTGTTTCTATCATATTTCTATGTTTTATTTTTTCCCTTCATAAATACGAATCGATGGTGTTAGAGCGGTTTTGATGAAGGAGCATCGTTGGCAAGCGCACAGAGGTAGGACCACTCAACACGTAAGAGTTTTTCCAGAACTTCAACGTGGGCAGTTACAACCGATTTCAGAATCCACCTCCACTCAGTGCCGGAATTCACCTTTGGAGACACGCTTGAACTAGTGCTGAATTTTACCCTTTGAGGCAAGTTTTGAAATTGTAAACAGAGAAGGAATTTCCACTTCAGCTCTAGAATGCGACTGAACTAAGATAGCATAAGATGAATTTTAGAGTAGGCAAGTAGCCAGGGGAAACCCTAGAAACATTTTTAAGTTATGTAGAAGTTTGTACACCCAGTTAGAGAGAGCTACAATATAGAGAGAAAATAGTTGTAAGAGAGAACTGTGAGTTAGCAGGAGATCTCAGTGTTTTGAGTTACTGTAATTTTGAATGTATTATGTAGCCATTGGGCACTTGTGAATATAAAAAAATGGAAAATTGATCCAAATGTATGGTGTGTGGACTGTGTGCATTTTCCTATCATTTCTGTTTACATGAACAAGTGGATGGAACTATGAGTTTTTCTAGTTTCAATTGTTTCTCTTCATTGGAAGCTCTGCAAGGTGTGCATTGAGCCAGAGAAGAACGTAAGGAGATCAGGAGGAATTTCTTTGTGAGAAATATCGTGGATCTGTGTTATCGAAATCCCTCAAACGCAAGGAGTGCGTGGGAAATCGAAGTCTGAACCAGACAAAGCTCAGTAGGGATAATGCTTCGAGAGGAAAGTGTTATCGAGATCTAGGAACTCATTCCCTGGAAGGAACGAAGACCGAGTCTTCGAAGACTTAGAAAATCTTTTAAGTCTGAAGTGAGTAAAAGCTTAGGAAGAAGAACGCCATTGAGCATTGGATCACGGCGGAAGATCCCGCAGACCATCCAATTTGAGGGAGAAGTGCAGGCTTTAACCCTGCATAGATCCGGGAGGGGAGATCCTGAAGATCTGAACGAAAGGTGGAGCATCTTTGAGGAGAAACGATGAAACCCTGGCAGCCGTTGGATAAGGTGGAGCTACGAGGAGGTTAGCGGCGAGCGCTTTTTGACGTCCAAAGCTCAGGAGGAATAGTGACAATCGATCTCAAATAGATCTGGACCGTTGGTCCATTTCATGATTTCGGATACCACGATTTGGAAGGACAAAGATCCTTGTCTCTCAAAACCTCAAATCGTGAAATCGCGATTCGACGTGAACTGTCAATCACAGGCAGCTCTGGACCGTTGGTCCATTTCGCGATTTCGGGTATCGCAAGTTAGAAGGACAGAGGCCCTTGTCTCCCAAAACCCCAAATCGCAAAATAGAGAAATAGCGAGGTTGGACGTGGATCGTAGATCCCAGGGATTATTGGGAGTCGTTGATCGAACGCTAAGGCATTTCGGCATTTCGACATTTCGGCAAACGGGGATTCCATGGAGCAGAGATATCCCTTGCACCTAGATTTTGCAAAACGTGAAAACCTGAAAGAATAGGCGCTAGGACATTTCGGCATTTCGGCAACCGGGGATTCCAAAGAGCAAATTTATCCCTTGTACCCTGATTTCACTAAACACAAAAAGTCGAAGGAATAGGCCCTGGGACATTTCGTCATTTCGGCAACCGGGGATTCCAAGGAGCAGAGATATCCCTTGCATTCTAATTTCACAAAACACAAATTCCTGAAGGAATAGGTGCTGGGACATTTCGACATTTTGGCAACCGGGGGTTCGAAGGATGAAGGGACGGGACGCTTGACTTGTGAAGTCGCAGCCCATGATATTTTGGCATTTCAACAACTGGGGATTCAAAGGATGAAGGGACGAGATGCTTGACTTGCAAAGTCCCGGTCCATGATATTTCAACATTTCAGTGACTGGGGATTCGAAGGACAAAGGGACAGGACGCTTGACTTGTGAAGTTTTGGTCCACAACAAGTGCCCTTTCTGGCTTAGCGCAAGGTCACGAATCTTGGTCATGTGCTGTGGGAGCTCATGCTTGGCGCTTGGAAAAGTCAACTGAGCATTTGTGGGGGAACTATGTGTTCATTCAAAGGATTCTAGTTTGGAACCAGAAGAGCCATTTCAGCTCCAGAATCAGAAGATCTTGACCGGGAGATCGTGCAGCCCTTAAGAGGGATAGGGGGTCTGCATCAGGTGGTATCAGAGCATCGATTTTTCGTCTGTAGACTTCAGGTGAAGGAGGAAAAGAAGTAGACAGAGAACTCGGAGCTGTAATCTGTGTGTGACAGATAGTCAACATAATGTCGCTAAGAATACGAGAGTCGCCTTTAGCCAACCGTGTTGTAGAGAGGGAAATGCGAGAGCTTCGCGCCTGATTGGAAACAATGGAAGCAACACAGAGAAGAGCACCCGACATTGGGGATGTCAGTGATGCAAAAAGTGAAGAGGTTGAGGTTGAAGAAGCTGCAGGAGAGGATGCTGTAGAAGAACGTTTGTTGAGAGCAGTTTCCAAATTGGGAGGCAGATCTAAGATAGAGGTCCCCATGTACGAGGGAAATCTAGATGCTAAAGAACTATTGGACTGGATAAGGTCCATGGACAAACACTTCAACTATGAAGATGTTGATGAGGAGAAGAAGGTAAAGCAAGAAGTCACCAGGCTAATAGGGCATGCAACACTGTGGTGGGACAAACTACAGGCTGAGAGGAGAAGTAAAGGAAAACAGAGGATAAAAAGTTGGGATAGGATGGTATCCAAACTGAAGGCTAAGTTCATACCCAAAGACTACCATATCAATCTGTTCAGGAAGCTACAGAACCTGAGACAGAAAGGGATGATAGTCAAGGAGTACACCGAGGAGTTATATCGGTTGAACATCAGAACTGGACAACGGGAGAGAGACGAAGAGAAAGTCTCCAAATATATAAATGGCTTGAGATATGAGATCTAGGACGAGCTCAGCATGATGTCAGTCAGGACTATGGAAGATGCTTATCAGTTTGCGCTGAAGGTAGAGAAGAAGTTGGCCAGAAAACAAAACCAGCGAGGAAGAGGTAAAGGCTCGATCCCAAGCAAAATCAAGGGATTTAACTGTGACAGAGCACATCAGTCTAAGGATGAGGCTGAGAAACCACATAATCACTCAGAATGAGGAGGAAGTTCACGAGGGAGACAGAGTGGTGGAAGAAACTCTTCTAGAGGAAGAGGCTGAGGAGAAGTAAGGTGCTATAATTGTGGAAAGATAGGGCACATGTCTTGGGAATGTCCAAAGAAGAAGAGGAAAGGAGGAAAAACTCACATTTCAGAAGCACAACAAAGAGATGTTGAGGCAGAAAGGGCAGAGGATGGAGCATCCCTGATGTTGAGAAAAGTTCTCTTCAAACCAGAGGAAGAAATTGAAAAACCAGTGCAGAGAAACAGTCTCTTCAGGACAACTTGCAAGACTAAGGATAAAGTATGCAAGGTGATCATTGACAGTCGGAGTACTGACAACCTAGTATCCACAGAGATGGTGGAGAAATTGGAGTTGAATACAACTACACATCCAAGGCCATACAAAGTCTCATGGCTACAAAAAGGACACTAGGTAATGATCACTAAAAAATGCTTGGTTGAAATTAAAGTAGGAGGATATAAAGATGAAATCCTATGTGATGTAATTCCCATGGACGTATGCCACATTTTGTTGGGAATACCATGGCAGCTTGACAGAAATGTCATTCACAATGGAAGGAAGAATACATATACATTGGAGAAGAATGGTAGGACGCATATGTTGCTGCCAATGGAGGAGAAGAGAGAGAAAGAGGAAGCGAGCACAAGCATAATTCTCATGAGTGGGAAGGAATTCCTGAAAGAAGTCAAGGAAGAACAGGAGATGCAGTTCGCTGTGTCGAGGAATCCCAGATTCATCCTTACGAGTACATCGGTGGATGATTTACCTTAAGAAGTTCGGGAGCTGCTAGATAATTTTGTTAATATAGTGGTGGATGAGCTGCCAAACTCATTGCCGCCCATCAGGAGTATCAGTCATCATATCGACTTGATACCAGGAGAAATCCTACCAAACAAAGCAGTGTATAGATTAACAACTCAAGAGAATGAGGAGGTGAGGAACCAAGTCCAAGAGTTGCTGGATAAGGGTTTAGTCAGAGAAAGTTTGAGCCCATGCGCAGTACCAACTGTGTTAAGCCTAAAGAAATATGGAGGATGGAGAATGTGCATAGACTCAAAAGCCATCAACAAGATCACCTTCAGGTACAGATTTCCCTTACCAAGAATGGATGACTTAATGGATTTCTTAAGTGGAGCAAATTTCTTTTCTAAGATAGATCTGAAAGTGGATATCACCAAATCAGGATGAGAGAAGGTGATGAATGGAAAACAACCTTTAAGACGAATGAAGGTCTGTATGAGTGGCTAGTTATGCCATTTTTCTTAACAAATTCCCCGAGTACTTTTATGAGGTTGATGAATGAAATTCTGAAAGATTTCATTGGCAAGTTCATGGTTGCATATCTGGACAATATACTGATCTTTAGCAAGACTAAAGAGGAGCATTTGAGACACCTAACGCTAGTAATGACGAGGCTACAGCAGGAGAAGCTGCTGATCAATATGAAGAAGTCATATTTTATGAAGACAGAGTTCATTTACTTGGGTTTTGTGATCTCTTCGAATGAACTGAAGATGGATCCAAAAAAGGTGAAAGCAATCAGAGAGTGATCGTCACCAAGGAGCATGTTCGAGGTAAGGACCTTTCATGGTTTAGCAAGTTTCTACAGAAAGTTCATTAGAGACTTCAGTGGAATTTGTGCACTAATGATGGATACAGTGAAGAAGCGGCACAAGTCTTTTAAATGGACAGAGGAGGCTGAAAGGAGCTTCAATGTACTGAAGGAGAAGATAACAGAACGACCAATTCTGATCTTGCCGAATTTTGGGAAGACATTTAAGGTAAGATGTGATGCAAGTGGAGTTGCAATAGGAGCAGTTTTGAGTCAGGATAACAGACCTGTTGCCTATTTCAGCGAGAAGCTGAATGAGACTAAGAGGAAATACTCCACATATGACAAGGAGTTCTATGCCATAATTCAAGCATTGAAGAAATCGATGCATTATCTTGTCCCGCAAGAGTTTGTCTTGTACAACGATAACCAAGCTTTACAATTCATAACCCGACAAGAAAAACTGAATCAGAGGCATGAAAAATGGGTTGAATTTATGAAAACTTTTACTTTTGTCATAAAACATATTGTTGGGAATACTAACAAGGTTGTTGATGTGTTAAGCAGGAGATGTTTAATTCTGCAAGAATGCTAGGTAAAGACCTTGGGGTTTGAACACCTTAAGGATATGTATTGTGATGACACAAATTTCAAGGAGGTCTACAAAGCATGTACAAGACATATACTGAGAGATAGAAGTTAGTGGACAGAGTATATGGTTCAGGAAGGATTATTGTTCAGAGGAAATCAATTGTGCATACCAAGATGCTCAATGAGGGACAATCTTCCGAAAGAGAAGCATAGTGGAGGATTGGCTCGACATTTCGACCATGATAAAACATTTGCACAGTTGAGCAGTTCATACTATTGGCTAGGTATGAGAACATAGGTGATAAAGTTTGTGAACAAATGTAGGATCTGCCAACATGAAAAGGGGAAAATATAGAACACTGGATTGTATCAACCATTACCAATACTAGAGAGGCCTTGGGATGCAATAAGAATGGATTTCATGTTGGGATTGCCAAGAACACAAATGGGATTTGATTCCATATTTTTGGTGGTGGATAGGTTTTCAAAGATGGCACATTTCATCCCATGCTAGAAGACTAGTGATGCAACACATGTTGCAAATCTGTTTTTCATAGAAGTTGTGAGACTTCATGGCCTACCCAGGAGCATTGTCTCACACAGAGACACAAAATTTGTTGGTCACTTTTGGAGGATGTTGTGGAAGAAGATGGGGACGAATTTTTCCTTCAGCTAAGCTTATCACCCTCAAACAGATGGGCAGACTGAAGTGGTAAATAGAAGTTTGGGGAATTTATTAAGGAGTCTAGTTACTGAACATCATAACGAGTGGGATCAGATTCTGCCACAAGTAGAATTTGCATACAATGAATCACCAAACAGGAGCACTGGAAGGAGCCCATTCCAAATACTATATGGAATTCAACCTAGGGGAGTGTCTAAGTTGAGGGACTTGGAACATGGAGAGATCAGAAGTGCTGGAGTAGAGGATTTTGCTGCTGAAATGCAAAGACTCCATAGTCGGATCAAAGAACAATTACAGAGTTCTAACCAGAAATACAAGCACAGATTTGATCAGCATCGCAGGGAACTTCAATTTGAAGTGGGAGATTAGAATTTAGCACATCTCAAGAAGGAAAGGTTCCCTAGGGGAACATATAACAAATTGAAGATGAAGAAGATAGGACCCTGTAAAATATTGAGGAAGTTTGATGCAAACACCTATGAGATCGAGCTGCCAGATGGTGTGGGAATTTCACCCATATTCAATGTCTCAGACCTGTACCCTTACAGGAAAGACAACACAGAAGGATCAGAAGATCAAAGAAAGATTCAGTGGGAGAAGCAAATGCCTATGGCAGAGAAGCTATAGATGGAGAAGATTCTGGATCAGAGGATTGGCAAGAAGACCAGGAGGAAGAATTATTTTGAGTATCTAGTCAAATGGAAGGGATGCCCAATAGAAGATTCCAGTTGGGAAAAAGAAGTTGTTATCCAGAAGTAGGGAAAGTCAGTAGAGGAGCTCATGGACAGGAGTCCCTGAATTTTTGTCAAGGGGAGTATGATGCAGGAGCATCGTTAGCAAGCGCACAGAGGAAGGACCACTCAACACTTGAGAGTTCTTCCATAACTTCAACATGGGCAGTTACAACCGATTTCGGAATCCGCCTCCACTGAGTGCTAGAATTCACCTTTGGAGGCACACTTGAACCAATGCCAAATTTTACCCTTTGAGGCAAGTTTTGAAATTGTAAACAGAGCAGGAGTTTCCACTTCAGCTCTAGAATGCGACTAAACTAAGATAGAGTAGGATGAATTTTAGAGTAGGCAAGTAGCCAGGGGAAACCCTATAAACATTTTTGAGTTATGTAGAAGTTTTTACACCCAATTAGAGAGAGCTGCAATACAAAGAGAAATTAGCTATAAGAGAGAACTATGAGTTAGCAGGAGATCTTAGTGTTTTGAGTTACTGTAATTTTGAATGTATTTTGTAGCCATTGGGCACTTGTGAATATAACAGAATGGAAAATTGATCCAAATGTATGGTGTGTGGATTGTGTGCATTTTCCTGTCATTTCTGTTTACATCAACAAGTGGATGGAACTGTGAGTTTTTCTAGTTTCAATTGTTTCTCTTCATTGGAAGCTCTGCAAGGTGTGCATCGAGCCAGAGAGGAATGTAAGGAGATCGGGAGGAATTTCTTTGCGAGAAATATCGTGGATATGAGTTATCAAAATCCCTCAAACACAAGGAGTGTGTGAGAAATCGAAGTCTGAACCAAGCAAAGCTCATGAGGGATAACGCTTCAGAAAGTGTTATCGAGATCCAGAAACTCATTCCCTGGAAGAAACGAAGACCGAGTCTTCGAAGACTTAGAAAATATTCTAAGTCTAAAGTGAGTAAAAGCTCAGGAGGAAGAACATCGTCGAGCATTGGATCACGGTGGAAGATCCCGTAGACCGTCTGATTTGAGGGAGAAGCATAGGCTTTAACGTTGTGTAGATCCAGGAGGGGAGATCCCGAATATCTGAACGGACGGTGGAGAGTCCTTGAGGAGAAACATTGAAACCCCACCAACCATTGGATAAGGTGGAGCTGCGAGGAGGTTAGTGGCGAGGGCTTTTTGACGTCCAAAGCTCAGGAGGAATAATGACCATCGATCTCAAATAGATATGGATTGTTGGTCCATTTCATGACTTCGGGTACCACGAGTTGGAAGGACAAAGATCCTTGTCTCTCAAAACCCCAAATCGTGAAATCATGATTCGACATGAACCATCGGTCACAGGCAGCTCTGGACCATTGGTCCATTTCACGATTTTGGGTATCGCGAGTTGGAAGGATAGATATCCTTGTCTCCCAAAACCCCGAATCACGAAATAGTGAAATAGCGAGGTCGGACGTGGACCATAGATCCCAGGGATTATTGTGAGTCATTGATCGAACGCCAAGGCATTTTGGCATTTCGACATTTCAACATTTTGGCAACCAAGGATTCCAAGGAGCAGAGATATCCCTTATACCCAGATTTTGTGAAACACGAAAACCCGAAAAAATAGGCACTGGGACATTTTGGCATTTCGACAATCGAGGATTCCAAAGAGAAGAGATATCCCCTGTACCCTGATTTTGTTAAATGAGAAAACCTGAAGGAATAGGCACTGGAACATTTCGGCATTTCGGCAACCAAGGATTCCAAGGAGAAGATATATCCCTTGCATTCTGATTTCGCGAAATGTGAAAACCCGAAGGAATAGGTGCTGGGACATTTCGGCATTTCGACAACCAAGGGTTTGAAGGATGAAGGGATGGGATGCTTGACTTGTGAAGTCCCGACCCATGATATTTTTGGATTTCGACAATTGGGGGTTCGAAGGACGAAGGGATAGGACGCTTGACTTGTGAAGTCCTGGTCCATGATATTTCGACATTTCAGTGACCAGGGATTCGAAGGACAAAGGGACGGGACGCTTGACTTGTGAAGTTCTGGTCCACGACAAGCGCCCTTTTTGGCTTAGCGCAAGGTCACGACTCTTGGTCATGTGTTGTGGGAGATCATGCTTGGAGCTTGGAAAATCCAACTGAGCGTTTATGGGGGACCTGTGTGTTCATTCGAAGGATTCCAGTTTGGAACCAAAAGAGCCATTTCGGCTCCAGAATCAGAAGATCCTGACTGGGAGGTCATGTAGCCCTTAAGAGGGATAGGGGGTCTGCATCAGGTTTTCTCTTTATCTATTTCTCTGTGCATTTCCCCAACAAGGTCAGGGTATAAGGAGTTGGGACTTGAACTAGTTGAGCCTCTGAAGGACCATCCTCGTCGACCCTGAGGAACTCCCATGGCAGAAGAAAAGAGAGATGAGGGAGAAGGAGATCTTATTCAACTATTTCGAGAGGAATCCCTCATGTGACAGGTGAACGATATGATGGGTTTTTTTTCCCAAATCCTTTGATGATTGTCAACAACATAAGACACATATTAATCAAGTGTCGAATTTGGAGGCACCACCCCTTTCAGGGTACAAGTTAATTTTCATATTCCCGTATTTGAATGTCAAATAGATGTAGATGCTTTGGAAAAATGGTTAAATCTCATAGAAGGTTATTTTTGTGTCCATAATTTCTCCGATGGGGAAAAAATCACCTTTGTGATCCTTAAGGCTATTCTCCATGTCAAAAATTGGTGAGAGACTTACTCTAAGAAAAATTCTACAGAGGATTCTGGAATGTTTGAGGCCAAACCCACTTGGGACTTTTTTATGGATTTTTTTAAGGAACAATATTACCTTGTTGGAAACTATGATGACTACTACATAAGATGGACCACAACTACGTTAGGAGAGGAACCAAACATTGTCTAAATTCAAGAATTCCTTCCATACCTTGCGCACCAAGATGATTAACAAAGACTCCTAGTGACATCTGATTCTAAAATACCATGGGGGTCTACATAGGTACATCCAAATAGAAATGGAATTTTTGGACATCTTGTCACTAAGATTTGCTTATCGAAATGCTGTGAAAATAGAGAAAAAATTTAATTAGAGGAATAAGTGGGAGTTTGGATCTACAAATGCATCACTATAGAAGCAGGGAAAATGTATCCCTATCCTACAAAACAAAGGACAAAGAAAGGATGGACAACCTCAAGAAAACCATCCCAAGCCTCAAGCAAAGAAGGGAAATAGGAAGATGAAGAAAGACATTGGGAAGTGGTGTGAGTTCCAAAAAGTCCCCTGGCACAACACTGATGAATGTCACTCGAAGAATTCATTAGTGGCCAAGATGAAATCCTCAGAGTGAGATCCAAGATCCGACTCTAATTTATATCCAAACAAGGGGAATCATATCATTGATGTAGAACCCAATGGCATAGTTTCTACCACCAAGGTCCATCAAGATGGACAAGAAGAGCCATAGGAAGGTGAGCACCTTTGTCACTCACATATGTGGGTGAGGGTACTCTACTACATTTCATTTTTGATAGAGGAAGAAAAAATAATATAATATGAAGATAGGTCATCAAGTGGTTGGAGTTGTCGACAACACCACATCTGCATCCATACAACATCGGGTGGCTCAGCCAAGGACAAGATTTCCACTTCAACCAACAGTGTTGCTTGCCCTATGCATCAAGCCCTTCAAGTGATGTTTCTACACTTGAAGTTTTTGATGTTATTTTAGGCCATCCATATATGTGGAAATTTCATGATGTATATGAATTTATATCTCATAGTGTCATTGTTACTTTTGGATTGATGAATTCCACGACAACTTTCATAAGGTTGATTGATGACATATTGTGGAATTTCACCAATTCCTTTGTGGTTATATATCTAGATGGCATCCTCATCTTCAACAAGAGTTGCGAAGAACACTTGCAACAGATTCAACAGGTCCTACACACCCCACGAAAACACAATCTATGTGCTAACATATATAAATGATCCTTTGGTATGAACAATGCCCAATACCTTGAATACATTGTATATTATCATGGTGTGCATGTAGATCAAACCAAGATCCAATTCATTCATGATTGGTCAACCCCGAGAACACTAATTGAGCTTCATAGATTCTTGGGCCTTGCCAACTTCTATCACATATTCATGTTTAGTTTATCTCATATTACATGTCCCCTCATCTAGGTGACCAAGGGTGGTTGCAAAGCCTAATTTGTGTGGGCTAGGTCACAATACAAAAAAATTGATGATATGAAACATAATCTATGCTTAGCCTCAGTGCTCGCCTTACTCAACTTGCAACAAAATTTTGAGATTGAGATAGATGCTTCAGACTATGTTGTTGGTGTCATTCTCCCTCAACACGGTCATCTAGTGGCCCATCATAGTGAGAAACTCTCGGATTCCATCTGTAAGTACCCCACCTATGACAAAGAGATGTATTCCATTGTATAAACCTGTCGCCAATAGAATCATTAGATTTTAGGGAAGGAGATAGTCATCCATATGGATCACAAGCCTCTGTAACTCATGTTGACACAAGGAAAATTACAAAATGACCGCCATCAAAAGTGGTCCACATAATTGTAGTAGTTTCACCTCAAAATTAAATATAATAAAGAGAGCACCAATCAAATTATCGACTACCTCATTCAACCTCTAGTCACAAAACTTACCATGGTGCTTGAATCTTGTAGGCATGAGACCTCTAGGTGGTACCAAATCTATGAGAATGATCTCGACATCGCTACAACCTACCAGATGTTGGGAAAATGCATGGTTGTTTTCGAATTTCATCCTGAGGATGGGAAGTTATTCCATCTCGACGATATCTATGTTCCTTCAAGAGAGTTTGTGAATATAATTTGAGAATCCCATTATTGTTGGGTGGAAGGACACTTTCGCGTGGAGAAGACAATGGTAGTACTACATAAGTATTTCTATTGGCCTAAGATTCAAAGAGATGTTAGTAAGTATATCAGATCTTTCACTTCCTACTCCTTCTCCAAGCTATCCATTAAAAACAAATGACTGTACATCCCTCCTCCTACTCCCGAAAGGCCCTAAGAATCCATCTCGATGGACTACATGTCAGGTCTCCCCTCAACCAAGCATGACAATGACTATTTATTCATGGTTGTTGATTGATTCTCTAAGATGGCCATTCTAACAACTTGCAAGAAGAGAATCACAACTGAGTCCACTACGAAGCCCTTATTCAAGAAAGTGTGGGTACACTTTGGAATACCATATGCCGTCATATTATATCAGGACAACATGTTCTTGAGTACATTCTGTTTGAGCCTCTAGTCATTGTTGGACACCAATATCACCAAACCTAGTTCCTTCCACCCAAAAAATGAAGGACAAACAAAGGTATTCAACAAGATAATCATTCATATCTTGCACATATACAACTCCAAGCATCCACGCACATGGGATGCGATCCTTCCTTATGTTCAACACAACTACAAAAGAGCTCTCAATAGCTCAACAAACCATAACCCTTTTCATGTGGGCTTGGGATTTCAACCATTGGACCCATTTGATGTAGAAATAACCTTTTCTTCCATAGAAGAATAATATTTCCATTCTCAATTTGAGGCCAAAAAATTCACCAAATTCATTGAATGGGTCCAACACATCCTCCAATGCTAAGTAAAAGAAACTCCATGATCAACACCAAGTTCCACACAAGTTTCAGGTGGGAGAAAAGGTTTGCTTTCATTTTCAAAAAGAATACCTTACAGGACCCCATGAGAAGCTATGCCCACTTCACTATGTTCCTTAAACCATCAACAAAGTTGTGGGAAACCATGATTTCCAGTTAAGTATTCCCCCCTTCTTTGGCTTGCACCCAATATTCAATGTGGACCTACTTTGACCATATTTCCATCACTACTAGACACATTAGAAGTGGAAGAGTAGATGAAACCTATATATTTCAACCCTAACTACATGGAATAAACAACCATTGATCAGGTCATGGAAACACAGGTTAAGGGAACCCACCAATAGAATATCCAACTCTATCAGGTTGTGAAAGCAGGGCAACTACTACACCAAGGAAAGTGGCTCACCAAGAACCATGTTGAACATACGTTTGCCCATTTGATGGGGGAACTCAATGCAGTGAAGGCCATTTATTCCTAAGGGGTAAATAATGATCCAGGTAGACATCGATTTCCACCCATCTATTCCATTGGCTCAAAATATAGTTTCCATCTTGGTATTTTTTCTACTGTTTTTTTGGGTCCTAAACTTTTGAGGTTGTTTTCAAGCCCTAAATAACATGTTTTTTCCTTGGAAGTTCCCAATAGCTAACCTAAGGAATGTATTGGGACATTCAGAATGTGTACTCATCGAATATACCTTTCTGATGGGATACTGGGCACCCCAAATGAAGATCGTATGCAAAAGTAATGCCTCCAAGAAGTTGATGTATCAACTACCACATTGGGGCCCACAAACCTTTTGGTGTTTCATCTTCTGGTGTTAGGGTTTTGAATTTTTAATGTTTTTCATTGATGATTTATGTTAAAAGACATTTTACGCCTAATTGTAATCATCTTCTTGTGAATGTGCATAGCCATGACATCTCTTCTTAGAGATAAGCTACCACCATTCTAGGGAGTTCATTTCACTCTGCATTTTTACAGTTCCTGCATATTTCATTCATTAATATAAATTGAGTATATTTGTGTTTCTGTCATATCTATGTTTTCTTTCATCCTCTCATAAATCTGTATAACAAGTTTCGTCTAGTGGTAGAGTTAGGACGAGTTGATGGAAACCAAAGGCTAGTTGGAAGGTGAGTTTCAGAAAGATCTACAATGTTGTCCTAGTTGGTGTTTTACGATAGGGAGAACCCAAAAATGCAAGAATGACGAGGTGAGGAATGTCAATATTCCAAATATCTAGATCGAGAAGATCATATGTGAATATTTTTTGAGGACCTAGTCCATTGAACACTTGTTGTAGTTTGTTGTGCGCGTTAAATGTTGTGTGGTTTGGGGATTCCGCAGATATTTGGCCCATTGGATTAGGAATTTGTCAGTCATTGGATCCATCCAAAAGGAATTATTCAGAAAGGATTATATTATGGTGTAATTCGATTGGAATATTCTGACAATGTATCAAGATTCAAACATCAGACAGATCTGTGGACTGAGCAAGTTATTAGTTCTGATGGAGAGGTTTCCAATAACATTGTGGCCATGGAATTTTGATGGGTTGTGTCCTATGGATTAGAAAATGGACATGTCGGTTGGTAAGTGAGGAATGGTTCCACATGTATGCCAATAGGTTGATGATGTGGTGTGGGTCCATGTGGATGGGATGACATCATCGTGAGAAAAATTCCCAAGAAAATTTGAGAGGATAATTTTATAAACATAGATCTGTTTTGAGCATGGTTATAATTGTTGGAAATATGTTGAAGAGAATAATTAGCTCATGAGCGCAAGATTAGAGTTAGATTAATGGATAGTGAAGAGGAATTTTGAACACTCCACTAGCCTAGGGAATG
This sequence comes from Picea engelmannii, assembly GCA_009831015.1. Taxonomy (NCBI): domain Eukaryota; kingdom Viridiplantae; phylum Streptophyta; class Pinopsida; order Pinales; family Pinaceae; genus Picea; species Picea engelmannii. The sequence continues at coordinate 462,130 of ML779387.1, forward strand.
GTTAAGGGGTCAGGTGTTACATAATGATATCAGAGTAGAGTTCAAACCTAGGCCTGGATGGGCCAAAGGTAGGTCACATGAATAGGTTTGTATAACCCTCGTTTGAGAAGAATTGAGCCTACAAGGCTCAAGGAACAACGTAGAAGAATAAGATCTATGGCAATGAATGATGGCATGAATACTTTGTGGCCTAAGAATCTTGAATTACATTTTAAAGCTAAGACATGTGTGGAAGACATGGAAATGAAATTTTAGTCATTTGAATTTAAAATGGTTAATTTCCAAGAATGCACTGTATTGAAAATGAATTTGTAATCTAACCTTGATGTGTTTCTGTGTTGTTTCATTTAGGGAAGGACGACTATCTGGATGAGTAAAATTAAAGATAGAATTGACTGAGATTGCACAAGGAAATGGAGCAAACATGCATAGGAAATGGGAAAATTTTATATTATTGTGTAACCTTAATTAAGATTCTGCAAAAGAAATGGAAAAAAAAGGGAGAAACCCTTGAATCCTCTCTTGTTGAATTTTATATTTCTATAGCATGATAAAATTATCATGTGGAAATGTTTTAGGCATAAGAATTGTTTATGGTTGTATGAAACCAAAATAGTTGAAATATGATTATGCTTGGACCTATGAACAGAATGAGGATAATGCGATAGAGTGCATGTAGATATGTTGGGACGTATATTACATTGCTTTTTTATTTTAACGTGATGATTTTTTTATTTATTATGATTGCTATGTGTAGGAAAGATTGGAACTCTTGAGGAGACAATTGCCAATGATAAAAAAAAAACCACATGTAGCGGGGAAGCAAATAAGGCTACTGATGATAGGTTGATGGAGAGAATTAAAAAATGATTCCAAACATAGATCATACGATTTGCAAATTTAATAGTCTAAGTTGATTGAAAATAATAATTTTAAAATCAAATTCCAAAATTTGTATCTCACATGTGCTAGGAATCAGTAGGTCGTAGGCTTACTATCTAGAGATTGAGTTTGTCGACTCTCTCTATTCCACACATGTTTTTATCTTAAGAACTACTAGAAGTACTGAGAGTTCTCTCTTTGTATCACTTATGCAAAATAGAAACGATTCATTTACACATTTTTTTTGGTTTGAATATTTCCTCATATAACTGAAACTTGAAACTTGAGAGAAAATCTCCACTTCTCTTGAAAATGTTTCAATATATCAAACTCTTCAAAAATCACCAATATAAATTTAAGTATTATGACAACCATACAACAATAGGGTGCAAACATATATGAGCCCTCTAGCTCAAGCCTCCATTTTATAGGCTTTGTGGCTTAATCCACTTTTCCATATCATGCATAAATGTAATTTTATAATTTACTAATACCTATCATTCACCCACCCATACTTCACTCACATGCACATGTAATTTCTTATTTAAAAATATAAAATAGTGACTTATCCTCACCAAAATACCACCTTTTCTATTTTTTATTTATTTTATCTTTATTTCCTGCACATATAAAATTCATTTATCTTCAAATAATTTTAAATGAACTATACTATTTTTCTTTTTTATGATATGCACTAATCTATATCCTCAATAAATCAATCAACAATGCATTTTAACTTTTCATAAATTAATAAAAATGCACATGCTAAAACAAACATATTTTAGCCATGCCTAATCAACCATCATTTAATGTATACTAAAAATTTTATAATTGATATCGAGGGTTTCATACTTCTCAATGCACTTCAAGAGTTTTAGTAAGTACCAATAGAATGATGTTTATGAGTGTCCTTCAAGTATCCAACTTTATTGATGGGGGAAATGGTGCAACTATTGAAGCCTTGGTAATTCAACCTTTATTTCCCTTGTTGAGAAACTAATGGCCATTGAGGAACAAGGATTCCTCCTTATTGTGTGCCACTCATCCATACGTCATGATTGATCGAATCCAGAGACTACCCTCACATCAACATGTAACTTCTAAGTAAAAGTGTCACAATATTTTCAACCCAAGCCATGCAAAATGAGTGCTAGCATAGTAAACAGGAATGGTGTTCATCTCCTGATGATACACTATATACTTCCATACGACCCCATTTGTCCATTTGTGGACATATTGGAAAACATATTCTCTACGCTTGCACAAATTTAAATCATGACATCAAATTTTCCCATAATCATAAATTAAATCATAACATAAATCACATCAAGTATTCTAACCTAATCCATACAATGTTGATGTAATTCCAAGTCAATGTATACTTGTGACTTCCTTGTCACACTAGACAAATCATTAGTAGTATTTGAAAACTAATTGCATCTCAAATATATCCATTTCAATATATCATAATAATATTAAATGTAAATGTAAATTACATCATATCATATCATTGTACATTTTATCCATCCATATTTCACATAAAAATTTAAATAAAATTCATTTAGAATTACCATTACATCAATGAAAGCCAATCAACTTAATCAAAGAGTCTGAGTTTATCATCACACACTGAGTCAATTAATTGGGTCATTTTGTAAGAAAATTAACTCAAATAATAAAGTCCAATTTCTCAAACAAGTCAAACAAATGGGGCATTACAAATATGTCAATACTTGACATATCACTTGACATATTAGTACCTCTTCAATAAAATAAAAATAAGTAGAAAACCGTTCACATACAACCTAGAGATTCAAACTTAGAATGCATAGATCTATTTCACTCTAAATCTATTATTCACTCTTCAATAAAATAAAAATAAGTAGAAAACCGTTCACATACAACCTAGAGATTCAAATTTAGAATGCATAGATCTATCTCACTCTAAATCTATTATTCATTGAGAGGGATCCAAAAGAAGTCCAATACAACTTTAGTGGCTTTTAAATATCTAGTATTAATAATTTTATTTAAAAATATTTTGGTTCCCCAAAACATTAAAAAATTTTCACTAATAAAAAAATTCATAAAAAATTGCATAAAATATGTTTGCTCATATTTTCTACTAATAAATTATTTTTCTATATATTATAAATTTGAAAATATTATAAATTTTAACTTCTCCTTTTTATATATATATATATATATATATATATAAAAGTTTAAGTTTATTAAAAGAAAACATTTAAAAATAACCTCCTTATAAAAAAGAGAAAATAAAAGTTCGGACACCTTATATCGAGAAAATGATAACTCTCACTTCAAAAACATTCAAAATAATAAAAATATTTAAATTTAAAAAAAAAAAAATAATGCTACTTCCATTATAAATATGACCATTTGAAACATAAAACACATGCTACGAATCGTAAAAGCTAGCACGTATCAAACTTTTATTGCCCATCTTTAAATTTTGAAATTGAAGTGAAAGTGCCTAAAACGTTAATCCAATTGTATAGAACGCCATGGCTAACCCATTGACTATGGAGTTGTATGGCATATTGGACCTCAACCAGGCTACGCATTGACGTGTCACAATTAGAGGTGCTCTAATGAGTTGATCTAGTAATGTCAACAAAATTGCAAAAATAATCGGAAGGTGGGTTTCCTATTGAATTTGAATCTTTGTTATTTCATTGATGGTAGAAGTTAGGGCTATTTTAAATAAGATTATATTAAAAAAAATTAAAATGGGTTTTAAAAAAATTAGTAATAGTAAAAATAAAGATGATTCGATTAAAAGAAAATAATTACATCAATTATTATATATATGATAACTTCTAAAATATTAATTTTTTTATTTTAAAAAAGATTATATCTTAATAAATTTGATCTTTGTGGGTGTTTGATTGATAGATTTGAATTTAAGATGAATTTAAGTGGTTACATATAAAATCATGTTACAATGGAATGCAATCCGTACATACAAACTTTTTGCAATGGTTTAGTGTGTGATTTTTCCATGTTATTTTTTTTGAAAAATAAAAAATAATAATTTATATTAATGATTTTTAAGTTTTCTAGTATTATTTTGTTGAAATTTGCTTTATAGTCAAGTATGAGGGACATGTATAATTCTTTCAATTCTCTTTACACATGGAAATTAAAAGAAATATTAATAAACAAAAAATTCCAAGTAAGCCATAAATAAAATATATTAATCTTTGTATTAAGTAATATAATTATGTATCAATTTTATTAATAATTCTTATTCTACTTTAAAGGGAGGTGTAATTTCTTTAATGCTTAGTATGGTATTGACACATGGCCTTAAAAAATATTAATATCAAAAGAATCTTTGGAGGTAGGCCATAAATAAAATGTTGCAATGTCCATATTAATTAAAATATTTCAATATCAACTTCATATATATATATATATATATATATATATATATATATAAGACTACAATAAATTATCAATGAGTGGAAGGAGAAGAAAGATGTGTCTAGAGTTTAGAGAGGGTTTCTATAGGGATAAAAATGAACAGTTGTCAATAAGTCAATTTGATAGGATGGATGACCTCATTCAACTTATAGAATGTTTGGATGATGTCATGTCAAAATATTTAATTTTTGTCCAATATCCGAAAGTTTCCTTCTATCATAGTAGATCTCACTATTATGACTCACTGATAGATCGGTTATGTCTTGATGGAAGTGGAAAAGTTTCATCATAAGTGTCACGATATGGGCCAGATCTTGTATTTCTTCAGGATATGAATACTAACTCATTTAAGGTGGAGGGACACCTATTTCCCATTGACATTAATGAGAATCTTGGAAATGACAGTCCATATTTCATGGCTTCAATTTGTTTTCACCCTGACAGTGCTTCGATAGTGTATGGAAACCCTTGTGAAGCTTCTCGGAGGGAATTCTATGGTGTGGTTAGAGGAAGGGATGGATTCATTAGTGGATTTTTGGATGTATATTTTCATCAAGGAGGATGTAGTGGTTCTCATAAAGGTGGTTTACTGAAACAAAGGAAAAAGGTGGTGAAGAGTCAAGGCAGAGGTGATGCACTAGTTGTATATTTTCTGGATGAGGAAAATGGATGTATATTTTCACGAGTCGACTATATACTTATCTCTCTGGAAAAAACCTTATTATAAATTTCATGGGTTGTTGTATATAATTGGTTAAACTATGAACCTTGGTAATAGAGATATGGTTTCCATTTCTAAGCTACTCATGAACCTTTCATGTCCTCTCCCACGACTCACTAGGTTTTATTTTTCGATCTCTTGAGGATGCCAACAAAATTATCAAGGAGTCCTAGTTCTTAGATGTACAATTCTCTCCCTCAATCGGATCCACTTTTTGACCTGAGAAATGAAGGATGGGGAAGCACTCCTGCATGGTTAAATTACCCAATATCCTTATGGAATTTTGGTCTAAACCTGCCATTAAGGGTACTGGAAATGTTCTGGGTTGAACCATTGTAGTAGATGACATGTTTGAATCATCACATTTTTCTTAGTTGTAACAGTTTTGGTATAATTTGACATAAGAAAAGGACTTTTTGAATCTCTAGATATCAGACATGATGGGAAGCATCACACTTAAATTTTTTACTATTAGACCAACCCATATTGGTGTGCAAGATGCCATGTGTTGGGGCATATACTTAAATACTATAAAAAATTGATGGAAATAATGGTATAGAACAAGAAAGAGATCAACAAGGGCCCATGGGATGGGACTCCTCTGACATTGGCTCTATTCACTTTGATGAAGTTTCATCATAAGGGATCTAGCCTAGATGTCTCTCTAATAGGAGGATGCTAAAAAACACTACATTTTTCCTTGAACACATTACTATTAGGGAAATATCTATTCCTCTAATAGAAAAATCCATACCTACAACATGTGTGGCTCTAGTTGGTGAGGATGAACGACTTGACATTCACAAATATCTTTCTACCACTTATTTCCTAGGGCATTTAGTGGCTCCTGAATTAGCTCGTGTAAGGAACTCTCTTGTTATGATTCATGAGCCCCATGCTTTCTCTTATTTGTTTCATGGTTGGGCAAGTCAAGGGGAGTAAATACTTCTCTATGCACCCACAACTACTAAAGGAAAGGAAACAAGTATATAAGTTCTCCTTTCCCCTCCCATACCCCAGTTGTTTTCTTTTCTAATAATGTCAGTGGACCTCTCTCAAGACCTTGATATGTCGTTTATTAAACAAGTTCAAATAACTAGAGAGGCCTATGAATCCTCATCTTCTCTTTCTAGAGGGAGTGGTCCTTACCAATTAAGGCCCTGAAAATTTCCTCTTTCTACTATTTCTGGTTAGTCGAAGGGTTTGGGTTTATATTATTTAAGGGATCTTGGTCCTGCTCCAGTAGGAAGAGAGTCAAACCTCAAAATGGCTCAAGAGAAAGCTATAGTGGAGGTTAATCAATGTAGGAAAAAACTTATCACTAGGGCTCTTAGAGTAATCTGAGCCCCATGCTCGACTCATCCATGAAGATACTCTTTGTAAAAAGTCGTGAGTTGGGGGCCTAAGACAAAAAATTGGACCTGAAGTGCTTAGTGGATGTTAATAAACCTAACATTCTATTGCTACAAGAAACCATGGGAAGGGGAGATACTCTTATTGTGGATTTGAATAAAGCTCCTAAGGATTGAGATTTTTTAGTTATTGACTCTAGTGGATAGTCGAGAGGACTCATTACCAACTTGTCCATAACTATATCGTGTTTGAATTCCTTTGTTTTTCCTTTAGGATTTGGTGTTGAATTCTTAAGTAAGAGCTTGGGAAAGACTCTCACTGTGATTAATATTTATGGGCCTTATGATATTTGACAACAATTTTGGGATAGATTCTTTAGTCCACAATGTTTACATTTTGAGAATCTAATTATTGGAGGTGACTTAAACTTTACTATGAGTGGAAGGGAAGCGAGGGGTGTTTAAGCCCATCCAGATTGGTTAGTAGAGTTCTATGCAAATTGACTGGAAATCAATGGATTAATTGACATTGTTGCACTCAAACTTAGTCCCACATGGAGAAACAATTGAGTTGTAAATGATGGGGTCCACAAAATATTGGATAGACTGCTTGTACATCATCAAGTCCTAAATTAAGGGCATTGTTTGACTATTCTATGATTTTTTCCCTTTTGGTCGAAATCTAAATTGCACAAAATCACAATTTTCTGTTGTTTAAACCACATTTCTGAATGCAGAAATTTATTCAGCATGTTGAAAAATCCCTAAGGCACTCAAATTACACAGAATTAACTATTCAAATCTGAAAATACAACAATCTAGAAATACAACAATATGGAAATACAACAATTTCTGGTTGGATTTCGAACAAATATCCCCCCAAAAAATAAAAACTTAGAACGTTGAGATCACGACTAAATTAAGTTCCAAGGTGTCAGTCTTGGGTTGACTCAACTAGATGCGCAGACCACTTTCCACTTTCCAATCTTCCTTGAGATGGAAATTAAGGAACCTAATCGTAGAACCCCATTTAAATCAACCCTATGTGGTTAAAGAGGCAGACTTTGTACGGATGGTTGAGGAACATTGGATTCCCTATGGCTGTAATTCGGATCTATCGACTAGTGAACAATTTGTCATAGCTCTAACATCTATCAAAGAGGTGGTGGCGGTATGGGCGGAGGAAAGGTTTCGCTCTCGAGACCATAAACTGCTTGAGGTTGAAAAATAATTCGAGGCCATGTCTTTGGCTCAGTGCTAAGTCTTGGGATGAAGGGAATGTCACTAGGCTCATAGAGTTGGAAGCGCGCATGACCAAATTACTACTGGAAAAGGAAGTACTAGCAGATTAAAAGTCAAGATACGTGGCTCGGGTTAGGAGATGATAACACTAATTTTTTTCACTCCTATGCCAATCATCGTCGGAGTATGAATACAATTTGGGAACTTAAGGATCCGAGAGGGAATAGAATCTATGGCTTCAAGGGTCTTTTGGAACTTGGTGTCCATTATTTTCATGGCTTATATACTGAACCTGAGAGAGTGAACCGTGTTCAAGTTCTGAAAGTCATCTCATTCTTCCAGTGATTGATCATTATGAACATAACGAGGAATTTATAGTCCAATCTCTAAAGAAAAGTTGAGTGCAGTATTGGGGTCTTTTAAAAAAGATAGAAGCATAGAAGCCGAGGAGTGGATGATTGGTTGACTAAAGGGTGTCATACTTCTCAATTTACTTCAAGAGTTTTAGTAACTATCAAGGGAATGTTGTTTATGCGTGTCCTTCAAGTATCCAACTTTTTTGATGGGGAAATGATGCAACTATTGAAACCCTTATAATTCAAACTTTATTTCCCTTGTTGAGAAATTAATGGTTATTGATGAACAAGGATGCCTCCTTATTATGTTTTACTCATCCATACGTCATGATTGATCAAATCCACAGACTACCCTCACATCAACATGCAAATTCTAAGTAAAAGTGTCACAATATTTTGAAGCCAAGCCATGCAAAATAAGTGCTAGTAGAGTAAACAAGAATGGTGTTCCTCATATCCTCATGATACACTGTATACTTCTATAAGACCCCATTTGTCCATTTTTGGACTGATTGGAAAACATATTCTCTATGCTTACACAAATTTAAACTCATCACATCAAATTTTCCCATAATCATAAATTAAATCATAACATAAATCACATCAAGTATTCTAACTGAATCTAAGTCCATACAATGTTGATGTAATTCCAAGTCAATGTATACGTGTGACTTCCTTGTCACACTAGGCAAATCATTAGTATTATTTGAAAACTAATTGCATCTCAAATATATCCATTTCAATATATCATAATCATATTAAATGTAAATTACATCATATCATATCATTGTACATTTTATCCATCCATATTTCACATAAACATTTAAATAAAATTCATATAGAATTACCATTACATCAATTAAAGCCAATCAAATTAATCAAATTAATCTAAGTTTATCATCACACTATGAGTCAATTAATTGGGTCATTTTGTAAGAAAATTAACTCAAATAATAAAGTCCAATTTGTCAAACAAGTCAAACAAATGGGACATTACAAATATATCAATACTTGACATATTAGTACCTCTTCAATAAAATAAAAAGAAGTAGAAAACCGTTCACATACAACCTAGAGATTCAAACTTAGAATGCATAGATCTATCTTACTCTAAATCTATTATTCATTGAGAGAGATCCAAAAAAAGTCCAATACAACTTTAGTGGCTTTTAAATATCTAGTATTAATAATTTTATTTAAAAATATTTTGGTTTCCCAAAACATTAAAAGATTTTGACTAAGAATTCATAGAAAATTGCTTAGCTCAATTGTTCCACTATATTATTTTTCTATATATATTATAAATTTAAAAATATTTTAAATTTTAACTTTTCCTTCTCTTATTTTTTTTATAAATAAATTATATATATATATATATATATATATATATATATATATATATATATATAAAATAACATATTTAGAAATATAAGTTTAAGTTTATTAAAAAAAACATTTAAAAATAACGCTTCTTATAAAAGAGAAAATGAAAGTTCGGATACCTTATATAGAGAAAATGATAACTCTCACTTCAAAAACATTCAAAATAATAAAAATATTTAAATTTAAAAAAAAAAAATAATGCTACTTCCATTATAAATATGACAATTTGAAACATAAAATCCTGACATGCTACGAATCATAAAAGCTAGCACGTATCAAACTTTTATTACCCATCTTTAAATTTTGAAAATGAAGTGAAAGTGCCTAAAAGGTTAATCCAATTTTATAGAACGTCATGGCTAACCCATTGACTATGGAGCTGTATGGCATATTGGACCCCAACCAAGCTACACATTGACGTGTCACAATTAGAGGTGCTCTAATGAGTTGATATAGTAATGTCAACAAAATTGCAAAAATAATCGGAAGGTGGGTTTGCTATTGAATTTGAATCTTTGTTATTGCCTTGATGGTAAAAGTTAGGGCTATCTTAAATAAGATTATATTAAAAAAAAAAAAAATGGGCTTTAAAAAAATTAACAATAATAAAAATAAAGATGATTCGATTACTTTATATATGATAATATTTAAAATATTAATTTCTTTATTTTAAAAAAGATTATATCTTAACAAATTTGAGCTTTGTGGGTGTTTGATTGATAAATTTGGATTTAAAATATTAATTTCTTTATTTTAAAAAAGATTATATCTTAACAAATTTGAGCTTTGTGGGTGTTTGATTGATAAATTTGGATTTAAGATGAATTTAAGTGGTTATATATAAAATCATGTTACAATGGAATGCAATCTGGACATACAAACTTTTTGCAATGGTTTAGTGTGTGATTTTTCCATGTTATTTTTTTTGAAAAAAAAAAAAGAAAAAATTATATTAATGATTTTTAAGTTTTCTAGTATTATTTTATTGAAATTTGCTTTATAGTCAAGTATGAGGGACATTTTTTCTTCTCTTTACACATGGAAATTAAAAGAAATATTAATAAACAAAAAACTCCAAGTAAGCCATAAATAAAATATTTCAATCTTTGTATTAAATAATATAATTATGTATCAATTTTATTAATAATTCTTATTCTACTTTAAAGGGAGATGTAATTCCTTTAATGCTTAGTATGGTATTGAGACATGGCCTTAAAAAATATTAATCTCAAAATAATCTTTGGAGGTAGGCCATAAATAAAATGTTACAATGTTCAGATTAACTAAAATATTTCAATATCAACTTCTCATATATATATATATATATATATATATAAAAGACTACAATAAATTATCAATGTGTGGAAGGAGAAGAAAGACGTGTCTAGGGTTTAGAGAGGGTTTCTATAGGGACACAAATGAACAGTTGTGAATAAGTCAATTTGATAGGATGGATGACCTCGATGACCTCATTCAACTTATAGAATGTTTGGATGATGTCATGTCAAAATATATAATTTTTGTCCAATGTCCCAAAGTTTCCTTCTATCATAGTAGACCTCACGATTATGACTCAGTGATAGATCGGTTATGTCTTGATGGAAGTGGCAAAGTTTCGTCAGAAGTGTCACGATATGGGCCATATATTGTATTTCTTCAGGATATGAATGGTATCTCATTTAAGGTGGAGGGACACCTATTTCCCATTGACATTAATGAGAATCTTGGAAATGACAGTCCATATTTCATGACTTCAGTTTGTTTTCGCCCTGACAGTGCTTCGATGGTGTATGGGAACCCTTGCAAAGCTTCTTAGAGGGAATTCTATGGTGTGGTTAGAGGAAGGGATGGATTCATTAGTGGATTTTTGGATGTATATTTTCATCAAGGAGGATGTAGTGGTTTTCATAAAGGTGGTTTACCAAAACAAAGGAAAAAGGTGGTGAAGAGTCAAGGCAGAGGTGATGCACTAGTTGTAGGGGAGGGGGTATGAGTCGAACATATACTTATCTCTCTGGAAAAAACCTTATTATAAAGTTCATGGGTTGTTGTATATAATTGTTTAAACTCTGAACCTGGGTAATAGAGATATGGTTTCCATTTCTAAGCTACTCACGAACCTTTCATGTCCTCTCCCACGACTCACTAGGTTTTATTTTTCGATCTCTTGAGGATGCCAACAAAATTATCAAGGAGTCCTAGTTCTTAGATGTACAATTCTCTCCCTCAATCAGATCCACTTTTCGACTCAAGAAATGAAGGATGGGGAAGCACTCCTGCATGGTTAAATTACCCAATATCCTTATGGAATTTTGGTTTAAACCTGCCATTAAGGGTATTGGAAATGTTCTGGGTTGAACCATTGTGGTAGATGACATGTTTGAATCATCACATTTTTCTTAGTTGTAACGGTTTTGGTATAAATTGACATAGGAAAAGGACTTTTTGAATCTCTAGATATCAGACATGATGGGAAGCATCACACTCAAATTTTTTACTATTAGAACAACCCATTTTGGTGTGCAAGATGCCATGTGTTGGGGCATATACTTAAATACTATGAAAAATTGATGGAAATAATGGTATAGAACAAGAAAGAGATCAACAAGGACCCATGGGATGGGACTCCTATGACCTTGGCTCTGTTCACTTCGATGCATTTTCATCGTAAGGGATCTAGCCTACATGTCTCTCTAATAGAAGGACGCCAAGAAAACACTACATTTTTCCTTGAACACATTACTATCCGAGAAATCTCTATTCCTCTAATAGAAAAATCCATACCTACAACATGTGTGGCTCTAGTTGGTGAGGATGAATGACTTGACATTCACAAATATCTTTCTACCACTTATTTCCTAGGGCATTTGGTGGCTCCTGAATTAGCTTGTGTAAGGAACTCTCTTGTTATGATTCATGAGCCCCATGCTTTCTCTTATTTGTTTCATGGATGGGAAAGTCAAGGGGAGTAAATACTTATCTATGCACCCACAACTACTAAAGGAAAGGAAACAAGTATATAAGTTCTCCTTTACCCTCCCATACCCTAGTTGTTTTCTTTTCTAATAATGTTGGTGGACCTCTCTCAAGACCTTGATCCGTCCTTTATTAAACAAGTTCAAAGAACTAGAGAGGTCTATGAATCCTCATATTTCTTTCTAGAGGGAGTGGTTCTTACCAATTAAGGCCCTGGAAATTTCCTCTTTCTACTGTTTCTAGATAGTCGAAGGGTTTGGGTTTATATTATTTAAGGGATCTTGGTCCTGCTCCATTAGGAAGAGAGTCAAACCTTAAAATGGCTCAAGAGAAAGCTATAGTGGAGGTTAATCAATGTAGGAAAAAACTTATCACCAGGGCTCCTAGAGCAATCTGAGCCCCATGCTCGACTCATCCATGAAGATACTCTTTGGAAAAAGTCATGGGTTGGGGGCCCAAGACAAAAAATTGGACCTGAAGTGCTTAGTGGATGTTAATAAACCTGACATTCTGTTGCTACAAGAAACCATGGGAAGGGGAGATAATCTTATTGTGGATTTGAATAAAGCTCCTAAGGATTGAGATTTTTTAGTTATTGATTCTAGTGGATAGTCGAGAGGACTCATTACCAACTTGTCTATAACTATATCGTGTTTGAATTCCTTTGTTTTTGCTTTAGGATTAGGTGTTGAATTGTTAAGTAAGAGCTTGGGAAAGACGCTCATTGTGATTAATATTTATGGCCTTATGATGTTTGACAACAATTTTGGGATAGATTCTTTAGTCCACAATGTTTATATTTTGAGAATCTGATTATTGGAGGTGACTTAAACTTTACTATGAGTGGAAGGGAAGCGAGGGGTGTTTAAGCCCATGCAGATTGGTTAGTAGAGTTCTTTTCAAATCGACTGGAAATAAATGGATTAATTGACATTGTTGCATTCAAACTTAGTCCCACATGGAGCAGCAACAAAGTTGTAAATGATGGGGTCCACAAAATATTGGATAGACTGCTTGTACATCATCAAGTCCTAAATTAAGGGCGTTGTCTAACTATTCTACGATTTTTTCCCTTTTGGTCGGAATCTAAATTGCACGAAATCACAAATTTCTGTTGTTTAAACCACATTTATGAACGCAAAAATTTATTCAGCGTGTTGAAAAATCCCTAAGGCACTCAAATTACACAGAATTAACTATTCAAATCTGAAAATACAACAATCTGGAAATACAACAATATGGAAATACAACAATTTCTGATTGGATTTCGAGCAAATATCCCCCCAAAAAAGCCAAAACTTAAAACGTTGAGACCACAACTAAATTAAGTTCCAAGGTCTCAGTCTTGGGTTGACTCAACTAGATGCACAGACCACTTTCCACTTTCCAATCTTCCTTGAGATGGAAATTAAGGAACCTAATCGTAGAACCCCATTTAAATCAACCCTATGTGGTTAAAGAGGCAGACTTTGTACGGATGGTTGAGGAACATTGGATTCCCTATGGCCGTAATTCAGATCTATCGACTAGTGAACAATTTGTCATAGCTTTAACATCTATCAAAGAGGTGGTGGCAGTATGGGCGGGGGAAAGGTTTCGCTCTCGAGACCATAAACTGCTTGAGGTTGAAAAATAATTCGAGGCCATGTCTTTGGCTCAGTGCTAAGTCTTGGGATGAAGGGAATGTCACTAGGCTCATAGAGTTGGAAGCGCGCATGACCAAATTAATACTGAAAAAGGAAGTACTAGCAGATTAAAAGTCAAGCTACCTGGCTCGGGTTAGGAGAGGATAACACTAATTTTTTTCACTCCTATGCCAATCATCGTCGGAGTATGAATACAATTTGGGAACTTAAGGATCCGAGAGGGAATAGAATCTATGGTTTCAAGGGTCTTTTGGAACTTGGTGTCCATTATTTTCATGGCTTATATACTGAACCTGAGAGAGTGAACCGTGTTCAAGTTCTGAAAGTCGTCTCATTCTTCCAGTGAATGATCATTATGAACATAACGAGGAATTTATAGTCCAATCTCTAAAGAAAAGTTGAGTGCAGTATTGAGGTCTTTTAAAAAAAGATAGAAGCATAGAAGCCGAGAAGCGGATGATTGGTTGACTAAAGGGTGTCATACTTCTCAATGCACTTCAAGAGTTTTAGTAAGTATCAAGGGATTGATGTTTATGCGTGTCTTTCAAGTATCCAATTTTTTTGATGGGGAAATGATGCAACTATTGAAACACTCATAATTCAAACTTTATTTCTCTTGTTGAGAAATTAATGGTTATTGATGAACAAGGATGCCTCCTTATTGTGTTCCACTCATCCATACGTCATGATTGATCAAATCCACAGACTACCCTCACATCAACATGCAACTTCTAAGTAAAAGTGTCACAATATTTTCAAGCCAAGCCATGCAAAATAAGTGCTAGTAGAGTAAACAAGAATGGTGTTCCTCATATCCTCATGATACACTGTATACTTCCATAAGACCCCATTTGTCCATTTGTGGACTGATTGGAAAACATATTCTCTATGCTTGCACAAATTTAAATCATCACATCAAATTTTCTCATAATCATAAATTAAATCATAACATAAATCAAATCACATATTCGAACCGAATCTAAGTCGATATAGTGTTGATGTAATTCCAAGTCAATGTATACGTGTGACTTCCTTGTCACACTAGGCAAATCATTAGTATTATTTGAAAACTAATTGCATCTCAAATATATCCATTTCAATATATCATAATCATATTAGATGTAAATTACATCATATCATATCAGTGTACATTTTATCCATCCATATTTCACATAAAAATTTAAATAAAATTCATATAGAATTACCATTACATCAATTAAAGCCAATCAAATTAATCAAAGAGTCAGAGTTTATCATCACAATAGGAGTCAATTAATTGGGTCATTTTGGAAACCAATACATGACATATCACTTGACATTTTACTACCTCTTCAATAAAATAAAAACAAGTAGAAAATTGTCCACATACATCATAGAGCTTCAAACTTAGAATGCATAGATTTATCTCACTCTAAATCTATTATTCATTAAGAGGTATCCAAAAGAAATCCAATACAACTTCATTAGTTTTTAAATATCTAGTATTAGTAATCTTATTTAAAATATTTTGATTTCCCAACATTTATTTAAAAGTATCCAAAACAAATCCAATGCAATTTTAGTGGCTTTTAAATATCAAGTAATAATAATTTTATTTAAAATATTTTGATTTCCCAAAACATTTAAAGAAAATTTTGATTAGAAAAGAAATTCATAAAAAATTACCTATATTATAAATTTGAAAAAAAAATACACTTAAAATTTAAACTACAAAATTAAAAAAATTAAATTAATATTTTAACTTTTCCTTCTCTTACTCTTTTATA
>ML779387.1:478610-490574 GCA_009831015.1 Picea engelmannii
AAAAAATCATTTATATTAATGATTTTTAAGTTTTCTAGTATTATTGTGTTGAAATTTTCTTTATATTCAAGTGACATGTGTAATTCCTTCTCTTCACACATGGAAATTAAAAGAAATAATAATAAACAAAATATTCCAAGTAAGCCATAAATAAAACATTTCACTGTTTGTGTTAAGTAATATAATTTTGTAAGGATGGGGAAGCACTCCCGTGTGGTTAAATTACCCAATATCCTTATGGAATTTTGGTATAAACCTATCATTAAGGTTAGTGGAAATGTTCTGGGTTAAACCATTGTGGTAGATGACATGTTTGAATCATTACATTTTTCTTAGTTGTAAGGGTTTTGGTAGAAATCGACATAGGAAAAGGACTTTTTGAATCTCTAGATATCATACATGATGGGAAACATCACACTCAATTTTTTTACTATTAGAACATCTCATTTTGGTGTGCAATATGCCATGTGTTGGGGAATATACTTAAATACTATGACAAATTGATGGAAATAATGGTATAAACCAAGAAAGAGATCACCAAGGGCCCATGGGATGGGACTCCTCTAACCTTGGCTCAGTTTACTTTGATGAAGTTTCATCATAAGGGATCTAGCCTAGGTGTCTTTCTGATAGGAGGATGCCAAGAAAACACTACATTTTTCCTTGAACACATTAATATCAGGGAAATATCTATTCCTCTAATAGAAAACTCCAGACCTACAACAGGAGTGGCTCTAGTTGGTGAGGATGGACGACTTGACCTTTGTAAATATCTTTCTATCACTTATTTCCTGTGGCATTGGTGGCTCCTGAATTAGCTCATGTAAGGAACTCTCTTGTTATGATTCATCAACCCCATGCTTTCTCTTCTTTTTTTCTTATTTGGGCAATTTAAGGGGAAGAAATAGTTCTCTATGCACCTACAACTACTAAACGAAAGGAAGCCAGTCCCTAAATTTGTCTTTCCCCTCCCATACCCTAGTCGTTTTCTTTTCTAGTAAGGTTGATGGACCTCTCTCAAGACCTTGATCCATCCTTTATTAAACAAGTTCAAATAACTAGAGAGGTCTTTGACTCCTCATCTTCTCTTTCTAGAGGGAGTGGTCCTTACCAATTAAGGCCCTAGAAATGTCCTCTTTCTGTTGTTTCTGGTTAGTCGAAGGGTTTGGGTTTATATTCTTTAAGGGATATTGGTCCTGCTCCTCCAGTGGGAACAGAGCCAAACATCAAAATGGCTCAAGATAAAGCTATAGTGAAGGTTAATCAATGTAGGAAAAAACTTATCACTAGGGATCTTAGAGCAATTTGAACCCCATGCTCGACTCATCCATGAAGATACTCTTTGTAAAAATACGTGGGTTGTGGGCCCCGGACAAAAAATTGGACCCGAAGCGATTAGTGGATGTTAATAAACCTGACATTCTATTGCTAGAAGAAACCATGGGAAGGGGATATACTCTTATTATGGATTTGAATAAAGCTCCTAAGGATTGGGATTTTTTAGCTATCTATTCTAGTGGATAGTCTAGAAGAAACCATGGGAAGGGGATATACTCTAATTGTGGATTTGAATAAAGCTCCTAAGGATTGTGATTTTTTTAGCTATCTATTCTAATGGATAGTCTAGAGGAATCATTACCAACTTGTCCTTAAGTATATCATGTTTGAATTCCTTTGTTTTTCCTTTAGGATTAGGTGTTGAATTCTTAAGTAAGATCTTGGGAAAGATTCTCATTGTGATTAATATTTATGGGCCTTATGATGATTGACAACAATTTTGGGATAGATTCTTTAGTGCACAATGTTTACATTTTGAGAATCTGATTATTGAAGGTGACTTAAACTTTACTATCAGTGGAAGGGAGGTAGGGGGGTGTTGAAGCCCATGCAATTTGGTTAGTAGAGTTATTTGCAAATCTAATGAAATCGATGGATTAATTGACATTGTTGCACTCAAACTTAGTCCCACATGGAGCAACAACTGAGTTGTAAATGATGGGGTCTAAAAAATATTGGATAGATTCCTTCTACATCATCAAGTCCTAAATTAAGGTAGTTGTCTAACTTGAAATCACAATTTTATGCTCTTTACACTACATTTCTGAATGCATAAATGAATTGAAATTCAGTGTGTTGAAAAATCCCTAAAGCACTAGATTACACACTAGATGCTCATACCACTTTCCACTTTTTCATCTTCATTGAGATAGAAATTAAGGAACCTAAGCCTAAAACCCCATTTAAGTCAACCCTATGTGGTTAAAGGAGGCAGAATTTGTACGGATGGTTGAGGAACATTGGATTCCCTATGGCCCTAATTCAGATCGATCGACTAGTAAACAATTTGTCATAGCTCTAAAATCTATCAAAAAGGTGGTGGCGGTATGGGCTGGGGAAAGGTTTCGCTCTCGAAACCATAAACTACTTGAGGTTGAAAAATAATTGGAGGCCATGTCTTTGGCTCAGTAAAAGTCAAGCTACCTGGCTCGGGTTAGGAGATGATAACACTAATATTTTTTTCACTCCTATGGCAATCATCGTCGGAATATGAATACAATTTGGGAATTTAAGGATCCGAGAGGGAATAGAATCTATGGTTTAAAGGGTCTTTTGGAACTTGGTGTCCTTTATTTTCACGACTTATATACTGAACCTGAGAGAGTTAACCATGTTGAAGTTCTGAAAGTAATCTTGTTCTTCCCGTGAATAATCATTGATTGCCTTAATGAGGAATTTAATAGTCCAATCTCTAAAGAAGAGTTGAGTGCAGTCTTGCGGTATTTTTAAAAAAGATAGAAGCCCAGGACCGGATGATTGGTTGACTAAATTATATATTGGTTTTTTCGATTTGATAAGTGATGACCTACTGAGGGTTGTGGAAGACGTATGCATTATAGGAAGAATGGCACCCAACATGAATGTTACCTTTTTAGCATTGATTCCTAAGAAAGACTGCCCAGATTCCTTCGACAGAGTCTGCCCATTATCACTGTGTAATTTTATTTACAATCTCATAGCCAAAGTCATTTCCATGCTATTGAAACCCTTACTCTCAGAATATATATCTGATGAACAGTTTGGATTTCTCCATGGTCGACAGATTCACGAGGCTATTAGGACTGCTCAGGAGGGTTTACACTCCATTAAACATTCTCATTGACTTGTAGATGTAATCAAACTGGACGTTTCAAAGGAATTTGATAAAGTCTCATGGATGTATATTCATTCGTTACTACTTCATCTCAGCTTCTCTGCACTGGTCGTTCGTTGGATTATGTGTTGTGTTAACATCTCGTCCTTTGTAGTCCTGATCCCTCCTAAGGGCTCCGACAAGGCTGTGGGCGACCTCCAAGTTTTTTAATCCCTCCTAAGGGCTCCGACAAGGCTGTCCACTCTCTCCATACCGGTTTCTTCTAGTGGAAGATAATCCCTCCTAAGGGCTCCAACAAGGCTGTCCACTCTCTCCATACCGGTTTCTTCTAGTGGAAGAAGCATTGAGTCGATCTTTACTTGAGTCTAGGCGGGTAAGGTTTATATAGGGGTCACATTGGAAACAATAATTTAACCTAGTTGCTTTTTGTGGATAATGTACTATTTTTTCAGTTTGGGACTAATGGAGAAGGATTAAAAATTTAGGAGATACTTTCTCTATACAATTCGACCACTCGAATGGAAGTGAATGAGATTAAATAAACATTGCTCACTTCATCTCTTCCATACAATCAGAGTTTGGAATTTGCAAGACAATTCCCCTTTCAATAGTAGAATATAAGTGTTGGTCTTAAGTATTTAGTATTCTTCCTCAAGCCCAATAGTTACGAGAAATCTTTGGGTTGGCTGGTATCGATTGAAAAGAAAATCGTCCCTTTTTTCTCTCAAGAGGGGGGTGTTTGGTGCTTGTAAATTTAGTTCTTGAGGCCATTTATTTCTTATGTCATACCCTTGCACATATTCCTAAAGGTAGTGCTAATAAAATTCAAAGGTTTTTTTTTCTAATTTCTTGTGGTAAGGATCCAAGGAGATACATGTCATTTTAGTCTCTTCTTGGTAGTAGAATCATTCTAGAATTTTCTTACAAAGGATAGCCATTGGAGTAGGATTATGAGATAAAAATACATAGCACCCAACTCATGCACAAATTAGGAAAGTACACAAGCCTATCAAGAATGTGTCAAACCAATGGAAGGGCCTTTCCCTTTTCTTCCTAATCATTGGACCCTATTTGTCTTGGTGCATGGAGAATGAATGTCAAGTTTATATTAGAGTGAATTCTATCATGGGTTGCAATGGGAACATTTTTCTTCCTGAGGATATGTTGAACTTCTTGTGGGATTATGAAAGTCCAATCCTTAGCTTGGTCAATGATTATGAGGTGAAATCGTTGAGGAGGAAAGGGTGGAAGAGTGTCATAGATCTTGGCTTAGAAGGTGATTATGCTAGAGATTTTGGGAAATTTATGTTTCCAAGATTCATATGGGCCACATAAGGTTAAGTGATCAAAATGATGAGTATATTTGGAGTTACAAAAAACCAAGGAGGGTACAACATAGAAAATATAGGGTATTGATATTTGTTTGGATGAGGAGGATATGTTAGGTAGTGGTGGGAAGGTAAGGACACATGCAAGGAAAAGTTGTTGATGTGGCCCTCTCTATAAGAGAACTTTTGACTTGGGACTAGCTCCTAAAAAGGGATAAAGTGGGCCCTAATATGTGTCCCCTTTGCCTCAAACAGGAAGAAATACATACTCATATATTTTTATCCTCCTCTTAATCCTTATAGGTTTTGAAAGAAACCAAAGATTCTCATGGTTTCCTTCACTTATGGAATAATGTTGATTTAGAAGACTCTTTGCATTCCTAGTTTACTAGATTAGAGTTGGATATCTTTCTAGCAATCCCCTATATTACTTTAAGGGGGATTTAGCTAGTGCAAAATGCTTCCTTGTTTGAGGACTCTTTACCTCTGATGTTCAATGTATCTACACATGTATTGGGTTTAATTCCCTTTTTAAATATTTTCCAAAGTAGTTAGGGACAAGGATGGTTGGCGACTTGCAAGTAGATACCTCCAAACCTTGGGGCCACTTTGGTGGGGCCTACCAAGGGAAATAAATGACTATCAACATTAGTTTCATTTATTAAATATTAATGAATCTCACTATTTCCAATTCAAAGAAAACCTGGCTCATGGACCCAATAACCACTGAGAATTAATGGCTTTCTTCCATATGTTGAAATTTGTTCTCGACATGGGCGATATCAGCTTACAAGTTTTTGGAGACTCCTTGATTGATCTAGTGGATGCATGGATATATGAAAATTCAAAATATTGGGTTGGAGGCCTTAGCTGGGCAAGCCAAAACTATAGGTGGTGTTTTCTAGGACATCAGTTGTGTCCATATATATAGAGAACTCTAGAGAACTCAATCAAGTGGAAAACCATATTTCAAAAGAAGGATTGAATCTTTTGGAAAACCACTTTGTGCTCTCTAAGTTTCATGGAGGCCATGAGGCCATTTTGAAGAAGGATACTCTTAACCATTTTTATCTTGTGCCTTTAAGTAAAAAATGTAATGTTTTTGTTGCTAGCAAGACTATTTAGGCTTGTATCTGTTTATTATAGCAGCTTCAACTTGGAGTTTCTTTTTGAAGTTTTTCTCATGCACTTAAGGATTGTGATTTTTGTCAAGATGTAGATGTTTACTCCATTTTTAATATACCTATCACACCACTAAAATGTTTTAATTATAAGAAATTGACTAGTGACATTTAATTTTTTCTATCATGGACAGAGAAGGATCAAATCCCTATAAATGAAAATGTTTCTCAAGTTTTTAAATCTAAAACTAGTTTTCACTTTGAGTATCTTGATATCTTAAATCTAAAAAAACTTAATGTGAATCTACCCTAATGAAATTATGTAGGGGCTAGCAATATTTCTATTAAAAAACAAAAACTGTATAATTTTATTTTATTTGGAATATTGTGGTCATTTGACTTGTACAATTACTATAATGTAGAAACTATAATACTTTTATAAGTGTGATATAGTTTTCTATTAATTCTTTAAAAACTATTTTTCCATACCTTCTAAATTATATTGTAAGGCATTGTAATGGCCCCCATCGTTACGACAACAAGCAAAACAATTTTTATTTTATTTTTTATTTTTTTGTTTTCATGAGTTAAGAGGCAAGAAGGCGACAATGACAATAGTTTAACCACACCACTGACAATGAACAGAAGCACGCAACCGAGGTAACAAGCAACTGCGACACCACTCTCAGACACAAGGGAAACCGAGCAAACAGGCACATAAAACTAGGGGTAATGACCAACCTCCTGACGCAACAAGACATGCCTACAAGCTTAAGGGACAACTTCCCCTTCCCGCCATAACAATGTTGATGAACAAGACTAAAATCTCAAGGCACACGAACCAATGCATGTGCCCAAGTCAACATGCGACGCTCAACCATGCTCACATGGTAGGCACCGACTCTGACCAAGATGTCATTCACTGCTAACCCATAGGGCAGACCATGAGCCCCACATCAAGAACCATGTCGTCCCCAGAAGAGAGGTGTGACAATAACCCTGGGGAAAAACCAAAAGGGACCAAGGCTCAGGAAAACTCTAACGCACTAGGAACCGAATACTGACTAGGATAATATACCTACCCCCACACAAGGTTGACGAAACACAAGAGGACGAAGACAAGGGGTGACATCCGCCCACACGACATCGTCCCTGACCCCACCGAACACCTAGGCTAACCAGTCCAAGATTACATTCTAATTTAATATTAAAGAGCATGTCAAGTGAGTAGCCTAAACATAGTTGGTTCATCAACGTACCATCAAATTAATATTAAGTGAAATCGTAGTTGGAAAGACATGTAAGACATTAACAAATATTACTATATAGCATTTAATCAGCATAACTAATCATACCACTAAATGATCAGAGGCCACGCATTCAACCAAGAGGAATAATACAATCTACTGATTAAACATATATATCATTTAATCATTATAAATGACCATTCCACTAAATGATCGCTACCAAAAACGATGGATTAGATGCTAGGCATTTAAAACTTGATATAATAACACAATGATTGATTGAAAGATATATAAAACATTTAATCACTACAACTATGATAGTATTGCCTTGGAAATATGACATTTAATCAATATATAACATCGAAAAATACAATACTGCCTTATTTTAGCCTGCTTAAATATGGAAATGCAAATACTATACCACAGTTCCATTCTAATTGATAAATCAGTTTAAACAAGGTTACCGCAAGAGGACCAGACTGTTCTAAATAGTTAAAGGATTTATAAACAATTTAATTCTATCTAACGATGTTGTTCTAATCAGTTAATGCTATTCTAGTCAAAGAAAAAAAAGGGGTTGGTTGTCATTAAAGTTCTTACTGGCCAAGGACGTTAATATGTAGTCAGTGATAAAGTCATAACAGTCATAAATATAATTTCATTGTCAAAGGGTGTTAAAAAGAGGAAAATCATTCAACATTGGCCATCATTAATGGAACACATTCAAGGAGAATGCCTAAATGTTAATAACTCAAGGCTGGCAACTCAGATAGCCACCATATACAACCAGATAATTACAATCTGATATACCCTGATAATCCCCACCACATAATTGTGGATATATCACTGATCATTACCACAGCATAATTAAGTAATTAATATCTTATACCAGATCTAATTAATTATTTAATATCTGATACATTATTTAAATGATAATGTACATAAAGTTAAAAACATAGGCCACAAGTGATTAAAGGAACGCTAGGTAATAAGCGAAAATCATGGTCTTAACAACAACTCAACCATGATTTAATGGAAAAATCATGGGCATTTACATCAAGCTCCGGAAATCAAGTAAATAGCCAAAATCACGGGCATTCCAACAAACTGAGACAATAGTTTTAAAAGAAAAAATGTGGGCATTATCAACAACTTCAGTCAATCGTTTAAATAGCCAAAATCGTGGGCTTTTAACAACAATACACCAGTCACGTTCTAAGTGGCACATCGTGGCCTTTAACAAAAATACACCAGTCATGTTTTAAATGGCACATCATGGCCTTTTAAGAAAAATACACAAGTCACGTTTTAAATGGCACATCGTGGCCTTTTAACAACAAATCGCAGACATCATTCCAAAGGCATCTTCGCTGTGTCCAATGCACCAGAAGGAAAACTACAATGCCATCAAAGTTTAAAAGTAAAATCATTGGGCAACAAAATTACGAGCTTAGAGCTAAATTATCCATCAATAAAAATGCAAGGTTAAATGTACCCACCAATGTACAATAACGCAGAGTTAAATGGTTCAACAATGCATAAAATGCAGAGCAAGTTTATCCATCCATGCATAAAATGAAAGGTTAAATTATGCAACAATACATAAAACGCAGAGTAAATTTATCCATCCATGCATAAAAATGCAAGGTTAAAATATTCAACAATATATAAAACGTAGAGTAAATTTATCCCTCAATCCATAGAAACACAGTCAAGAATGTAAAAACGTAGCGAACAGTAAGAGAAACACAAGAATCCAAAGGAAAAATCATCGAAATGAATGCAGAGGTTTTATTATCCCAAACGTAGAGAAAATCCAAGGTTACACCCTTAAGGCATGGAGACACAAACAAGTGCAGAGATAAACCAACAAGGACGCAAGAATCTATACCCCGAGGTCTTTGCCAAATGGTGAAATCAACAATCAGCGAAGGAAAAGAATAGAGGTAGACCACTGACAGGAACGTCCTTCGCTCATCATCAATGCACAAAAAATGAGGGCGTTGAGATCCATAAGTCTATTAATGCCGAAGTGACGACCGTAGATCAGGCTCCTAACAAACTGCTCAGGTGAGGACTGATGAGCTAGGGACGAAGGGAAAAACAACCACAAACTTCACAAATCAAACACCACAGGGCAGTCAATACATGCGGGAAAATGAAATCCATGGGAGTCAATCAATCATCGAGATAGGCTATGAAAAAATTTAGTCATCCATCTAGACAATTATTTTACTTACCCAAATAAACATGCAGATCCAAAGCATAAATCCTACAACAATCTACCATACAAAAGTGAAGAAGGTGTATCATTTTATGATCACCCGCTCTAAGTTGACGTCCCGTACTCTCCGTGCAACTCCCGCTTGTCAACTGGTGAGGCTTCACTAGTACCTCCCAACCAATGCTAGGGGTACTCTTCTTCCCCCTTAGCCCCCCGAGATGCAAAGGGGCCACCCACACACTATCCAGAGATTTCAGCTAGCTCCCAGCTCACCTCGCAAGGCCGAGCTACCACTCCTCACCGAGTTGGGTATCCCAACTCCCACAAGCTAAGTCAGTCAAATAGATATTTCTACAGCGTAACGTTACACAAACAAAAGAGACCTTCCTCTAGCTCCTCCCTTCATTAGATAGAGTTTTGTAGTCCCTTACCTTCCTAAAGTCTCATTTAATTAAAGTTTTTAAAATTTAATTCCTAAAAATTCCTCCCCGTACAAGTGTCACCCATCCCCTTCATTCCTCCACAAATTAATTTCTTTAATTAATTAATTTCCCTTATTTTCCTCACCCACCTAGAGTCACTCCTAGAATCGCTCCTAGGTGTCCCCAAATTCTCTTACAGTTTTTAATGACTTTCCCCATTATTAATTTGCTAGTTCAGTTTTAAATTAGAAAGTTCTTAATGGTAGATACCTTACTAAGTTTGACTTTCTGCTTTTTCCCTTGGGTTTCCCTTTTTTTCTTATGTTTCCCTCTTTTCCTAGTTTACTAAATATTTTAGATTTCCCTCTTTCCCCTTTTCATTTAGGACTCAAATTTACAGGTGTAGAAATTAACCCCCTTTTTCCTTTTTCCCTTTTTAGTTAATAATTTTAA
Source organism: Picea engelmannii (assembly GCA_009831015.1). NCBI lineage: Eukaryota > Viridiplantae > Streptophyta > Pinopsida > Pinales > Pinaceae > Picea > Picea engelmannii. The sequence continues at coordinate 488,557 of ML779387.1, forward strand.
TTTATCATAAAATAATAAAACAATTATTTCCCCTTTTTTTAATTTTACCTTAACAGATTTTTATGAATCATTTAAAATTGCTTACCCCCTTCTTTTTACCATATATAACGAAGAGTAAAATTATTATGTACGTTGTTTTTAATTTTATTTATTTTTTAATTTTTATTTATTTTTAAATAGATAGATAAAATTTTACCCCTAGCATAATTTAGACTTAGATCTTAAATTTTTGTGTTGGATGACATTTTATTAGGGAAATTGTTTTTAAAAATTCTTAACACATTATTCGTTCTAAGGCCATCTAGGTTCATTCATTTATCATCAACAACGTGACGTGCCTTTCAGGATGCACTATGTGCTGCAAGGGTGCCACTCGCCTCTTTCCATTTTTCTTGCGCGACGTGCCCTTTAGGATGCACCACGTGCTCCAAGGGTGCCACTTGCGTCTTGACTGACTTGGTAGACATAAAAAACCCATGGAGTCAATACTCCGCCAGGTGAACTTGTGGGAGACTAAGGGCCTCTAAGGAACAAGGCCCCCGCCTTATTTCGCGCCCCTTAGAATCATCGTGAGCGATTGTCGCAGTCTTCTCTCACAACATCGTGAGTCCTCTCGAACTAGGTAAACGTTAAGCTACAGTTCGAGCCACGACAGGAGTGCTAGTAGATTGTGGCAGGGCTGTTGTCCACACCTCTCTCTCAACATTTCTGGTATTTGTGCGTGACCCCTTTACTCCACATGTGAGTCTGGGTGACAAGCTATCATTAGCTTGCATCAACAACGAATCATGTCATAATATATCCATATCATATCATCTAATCAGATGCACTAATATTATAGTAAAACAATCAAACCCCAATGGTACACTCCCTGAATCGATCCGGAGTCCAAGGGGTTCCATCGATGCCTCTGCATCCTTGAGGTCCAAAGTCCTGCACACTCAGTAAAACCAAGTCAATAGCACCTGTATATGTCAATGCAGTAAAACATGTCATCAACCCATAACGCCTCATAATCAAAATCAAATGTTTTAATAGCATAATAATCCGGATCACTTGCGAGCAAGTGTCCTCAAAGAATAAGTTCGTTCAATGCACCGGAGCGGTATGTTACGGGCATATGATGAATTATTTCAAAAGCTATTATTTTTAGTTTTAAAATAAAAACATAATTATTTTTGGTTTTAAAAGAAAAATACAAAAAACTAAAATATTAGAAGAAAAAAATTATTAACATGAAAATAGAACTAAGATATTGTAATTATATTAAACTAGTATAGATCCATCTTAGCCAATAATGTTAGAGTGAGATCAAATCTCTCTAAATGCAAACATTTAACTCTTCCTCAAATTTTACACTCTAAACAAAATTTCAGTAAAAAAAATTTACATAAAAAAGGTTTCACTACATAAAAAAGGTTTCACTACAGAACGTTTACGTTTACACTAGGACTGCGTAGTTGTCGAAAACATTTACACTAGAGTCTGATTGGATCTCTGTATACGGCCCAACCCACGCTCCAACTAAAATTCTCATTATAAATGTTGTTTGTAAGATAGATACTGTTCACGTGAACTCCATCCCCTTCAGTATCAATCCCGTCCAGATCGCTATCGCTCTGATTAAAATAGGGGAAGTAAAAGCCCATGTCTGCCTGTGCAACAAAAAGTAGGAGCTTGTAACAATGATATTATTTTTGTGGCCATGGCGATGCACGGTGGGTTCCCTACACTTATTCTGCCAAGCTTAATTCTAATGCGAACACGTATCAAAAACCCAAAAATAGGGAAAATGTACTCAGCCTCAGTGTACTTATAACTACCTCAAGTGATGTCCACCGAGTGTTTTGGCTGACCGCAATCCTAAAATAGCTATCTATAAAGTAGCCTAAGGGTTGGGATAACCCTTTCTGAATTCCTCTAAAATTTGTAACCCTTTTTTAATTCTTCTAAAATTTGTTTTTTTTCTTCAGTTGGTTTTGAAGCTGTGTGATCAATAAGAGAAAATATATGCTTTT
>ML779387.1:490624-506726 GCA_009831015.1 Picea engelmannii
TTTAAAAAAAAAAAAAAAAAAAGTGATTCAAGTAGAGAACTTAAGTAAATCATTTACTATTATTTTGGTGACCTTGTTTAATAGTTATTTCTAATATTTATCATTTTAATGTGTCATTGCCTAATATTTATTTCTAATCTTTGTTTTGTTCGTTGGAGAAAACACATATTCTTAATTATTAGATGTATTTTCTTTTAAATAAAAAACTTCACTTAAAGAACTTATGCAAATCATTTACTATCATTTTGGTGACCTTATCTAATAGTTAGTTCTAATCTATGTCATTTCAATATGCCATTGCCTAATACTTACCTCTAATCTTTGTCATTTGGATGGCTTTGCTTAAGAACTGTGTCTAAACTTTCTCACTTCAATTACTTAAGAGTTGCATTTAAGGACTCTTCACTTAGGTCAAGAATTTTCCTTTAAAAAAGAGTTTGAGTGGTAACAATTATTATAATCAACATTGAATTTGTATGGGGTAAGTATTGAAATAAATCAAATCCTTAAAAATTTAAAATAATGTTCAAATAGTCAATTTTAAGAATTTAAAACATTGAGATACTAATTTAATTGTTTTTTTTAATTGTTAATTGATAAGGATGATATTAATTTAATTGTTAATTGATAATAAGGATAATTATTATTTGTTGATATTTTGAAATAAGAGTTTATTAACTATCATCATTTAAAAAAAATATATCATTTCATATTTATTTTAGTCTTAATTACTTATTTCCTTACATTTGAAAAAAAGACTAACTCTTAACTAATAAAAAACAACTTTATTACTATTTGATTATTAAAATATTAAATATCCTTTTATTATATCATTAAATTTATGAAAATTTTAATATTATTTTATTGCTACAAAATATGTATCCATATAAACTTTAGACTTTTCTTTCTCTTTAACGTTGAAGGTTTCAAAATTTAAATATCTAAGTGTGTATGTTTTCACAGTTAATCATAAATATGTGAGTGTGTATGTTTTCACAATGAGTCATAATTGTGGTAAGGAGATAAATTGTGTAGACAATTTTGAAACTTAACAAAAATCAAAATAAGGGATCTAAATCTTGAATAAGAAATATTCAAAATTAAAATTAAAATAGGATATCTTGATAATAGGTTGACCTTGGAGAATATTAAAAATAGCTAATCTCAAACAAGTTAACCATTGATTAAGATTGGATTAGTTATTTTGGAATAAGGAACCCTTTAGAGAGAGAGGAAAATAATAAGAAGATATTTTAAGAAATTTGTTAATAAAGAAATAGGCAAAAATAATAAATAATAATCAATTATTGAGTTTTCTCTAGTATTTGGTTTCCTAGGTTATATCTTTATTCAATTTTTAGTAAGAAAAAAACTAGTAATTAGAGAATATCACAACTAAAATAAATTAACATTCATATTAAAGATTTCAATATTTTATTGGATTTGTTGTGATGAACTCTCTAGTGGAATATCCATGATAGTTTACACATCATATTGGTATTAGAGCAAGTTTTCTTTGGGTATACGTGGAAGGTTGCAAGGATATAGGAATCCGTTTAAGTGGAAAGTCATAGAACCCTATCCATGGCTGACGAATCTCTTCATAATAACCCTCAAGATCTAGTAGAGGAGATATTTGTGGGGTTGGAAGAGAAAGTTGTTGACATACCTCATAATATGTCCCTCCTCATGGAAGATATAGAAGACAAGATCGAACCGTTCATAGAATTTGGAGGTTCGAACTGAGTTGTGGAAAGAATTTGATTAAGATAAATTGATTTCTAGTACCATAAAACCTTTACAGTCTTTAATCAATATGGAAGAAAAAGTGGACATAAAGCCATACCAAGGTGAAATCAATGCACTAAAACTGAATCATTGGTTTCAACAACTAAAAGTTTATTTCAACGTTCACCATATAGATGAAGAACAAAATATATCATTTTCTAGACAAAAAACAGAGGGCCATGATGTAACATGGTGGGATATCCATACTGAAACACTTAGGCTAGGGGGTGATCCACCAATAACTAGGTGAGAGGACTTCAAACTCTCATCAAGTTCCAATTTCGCCCTTCCAGGTATGTAGATGACCAATAGATTTGGTGGCACTACTTTAGGAAAAAGAAAGGGAAGAGTGTACATGAGTATACCACTGAGTTTAAAAAAATGGATACAATGTTGTGTATCTCTCCCAAGAACCCATATATACTCCTCAAGTATATCCGGAGCCTACATATCCATATACGAAAGTAATTGATTATTTTTAATCTAATGATAGTGGAAAATGCATGTGTATAGGAAAAATATGTGGAAAACATAAGCCACAAGAAAGAGCAGTCAAGTGGTTCCAAGAAGAAAGAGCTCCAGGAAGATTCCAAGGAGGGGAAGAAGAAGTGGAAAGGGGGAAATGATAAGAAGAGGATAGACACTACACATTAGTGCAACAATCCTAGAAACCATTGCAATATTTATGGGCGCACTAAGGAAAAGTGTTGGAAACTATATCTAGATTTGAACCTGAAGAACTCCAAGAAGGATGAAAACAAAACAAATCTTCTAGCCACGTGTTCACGAAATTAGGTTAAAAGTAGCTCCGATGTGGATGGTAAGGTTGTCTTCACATCAATAAATAATGAGGTGAATTTGAGTATTCTTCAACATGAGGAATAGAAGGAGATGACCAAACCCTTCCAAATTAATATTCAGGTCAAGAATACCAAGATAGGTGCTTTTTTTTTACTCCATTTCACACGGTAATCTCATAACAATAGATCTAGTCAATAATATTGGATTTGAGTTTCACGATAATCCTATCCCATATCATTTGGGATGGGTAAAAAATGATGCATAGGTCAAGGTAATGAAACATTGTAAGATTAAATTTTCTGTAAGTGTTGATTTTATTGATGAAGTGGAATTGTATGTAGTAACCCTTAGTGTATATGGAGTAGTGTTTGGAATCCCTTATATGTATATGAGGGATGAAATATTCATGTGAATATCCAACCAATACTGACTAAACAAGTATGAAAATTCCTACATAATCAATGCTCATAAAGGCAAGTAAAAAATCCCACTCGTAAGTGCCCAACAAGGAACAAAGTTGATTAGTTTCTATAAGAAATATGTTTTGCATTTATTAAGAGAAAATTATAATGAGGATGCATCGATAAGATTAAAGGAATCCTTGGAGGGGTGTAGTAAAGAGAATAAACATCAGTTGGAGGAGTTTCTATATGCATACAGAGGAGTGTTCTAGGATCCTAAGAGGATACCACCCAAGAGGGAAGTGGAGCACAAAATAAAATTATTTTGAGACTTTCCATTACTGAATATTGGGTTGTATTGATAGTTAAGGAATAAAATGAAACAAATCTAGAATCAAATAAAGTGAAGAAGTAGTTGCAATAACTATTGGAGTAGGGTGTGATTTAACTAAACACCTCACCTTGTGGGTCACCTATCATAATTATACCAAAAAATGATGAGACTTGGAGAATGTGTATTGAATATAGAGAATTGAACAAGATAATGCTAAAATTGGTACCCTCTTCCCAAGATCAATGATATTTTGTATTAGTTGCATCACAAAAAATATCTCACAAAATTGGATCTCAAATTGGGATGCCACCATGTATGCATCAAGGAAAAAGACACTTAGAATATTGTCATCAAGACAAGATAAGGTTTGTATTAATGGTTTTTCATGCCATTTGGTTTATGTAATGCACCTACTATATTTATGAGATGGAAGAATGATGTATTACACTCGTATCTAAATTCATTTGTTATAGTATATTTGGATGATATACTAGTTTATAGTGTTACTTGGGAGGAGCACATATGACATATCATGTAGGTGTTAGAGACTCTAAAGAAGCACTAGATGCTATCTAACCTCAAGAAATGTGATTTTTTCTTAGCAGTATTTGGTGTATTTGGGGTATGCAATTGGTGGAGGGGAGATAAAAATAGTTCTCAAAAATATGGAGTCCATCATGAAATGTCTAGTTCCTAGAAATATCACTGGAGTTAGGATTTTTGTTGGGGAAACACAATACTTGCTAAATTTCATAGATTCATTTTCATAGGTAGCTCTACCACTCCACACCATAATAGAGAGTGGCAAGAGTTTCTAGTGTGGGAAGAACTAGCATAAGTCTTTTGATGAGATTAAAAAAAGGATCAATCAAGTGCCAGTTCACGCACTACCAAATTGCAAAATACTTTCAAATTTGAGATATATGTAAGTGGGTTTGCAATGGGGGTATTTTTTATGCAAGGAGGAAGGAATGTGTGTTATCATTACTTGTAGCCACTCAAACTTGGGAAATCATTTCCATGGATTTCATGGGAGGTTTACCAACAAATAGGAAGGGACATGACTATATGCTTGTGGTGGTTGATAGGTTCAATAAGATGTGCATTCTCATGCCTTTAAAAAATACCATCAAAGTACAAGAAGCAACAAACATGTTCATTGAACAAGTCTGGGTGCACTTTGGGATGCCATTGAATATTATATTATATAGGGATACCATATTTATCAGTATATTTTGGACTACATTGTGGGAGAACATGGACACTAAGTTGAAGAGATCTACAAAATTTCATTCATGGAAATATGGGAAAACAAAATTAGTTAATATTAATTTGGTGTGACTTTCGAGAGGTTATAATTAGAAGCATATAAATACCTATGATGAAAATATTATCTACATATAACACGCTTATAATAGAAGAGTCCACTCTTCTATTGGTAAGTCACCTTTTGAAAATTGATTTGTATATTTTCCACCTTCACCCTTGGATGTTGTATATGAACAACAAGGAGGAGTGAGGGAGGAACTCATAAGAAATGCATTGAGGGCAACAAAATAAATGTTGAGAAGATTAGGAAAATGCATTTGTAAGTACAATAAATATTGAATAATTCATAGGAAAAATATGAGGCTAAACATGATCAACACATAACCAAGAAGTCATTCAAAGTGGGAGATATAGTTTGGTTACAAATGAACAAGGAAATACAACAAGGCCCCGATAAGAATATCAAGGCTCTGTGGTATGAACCTTTCGAGATATTCATTAAGGTATGATATAATTCCTTCAGACTTAGTATACCCCCATACATGCACATTTACATAGTAGTGAATGTGGAGAATATCAAACTCTACAAGTGTTCTATGTTCGATTAGGAGAAGGAACATGTCCTATCTTCCATAAAGGACTTAACACCAGATGCTTAGGGAAAGTTGGAAGAGGACATAATTTTGTAGAATGGGTCCAAAAATATAAGACAAGGGAAACATGAATTTTGGAAGATGAAGTTGAAACGACAACTTCTAGGCAAAGCAAAGTGGCACTCTAGGGAGAAGGTAGAGGAAACTTTTCCTCACCTCATTTAATAAATATTTTGGGGACCAAAATCCCCCCTATATAGGGAGGTATGATTGGTATTGGATCATTATTTTATTTTTCATCTATCTCGATGCTTTCAAAGTGGAAAAAATTGGAGGGATCATCTTGTAGGGTCATTTTAGGAGCAAGTGCCAATTTGGAAAATTTAGGTGGAAAAATGTTTGAAATATTTCAGAGTCATTTTGAGGAATCCAATCACCTTTTTTATAGACCTATTTTCTATCTCTAGAGGAAGTTTCCATTTAATATACTCTAATATCTTTCTAAATATGTCTCAAATTCCTCAATCGGATTTTGTATGCAAAAGTTATGCATCCCACAAGTTGGCCTACCATGTTGACCACCATGATATGACAAGATGCTAAGTCATCCCCCGTTACTCATGCATATGGGGCTATCCATGTGCAAAATTTCAAGAATATTATATAAGGTCCAAAATATTATCATAATTAAGGGATGAGGATGTCAAAAACCTACCCATACATGGCTATCATGCCATGTTAAATAATTTGTTGCTAGGAGGAGAAGGGGTTCCATGATTTAGCATTATATTTGTTCCATAGTTGAGAAAATCACCTAGGAGTGGTATTTTGAGATAATAATAGAGGATGGGAGATTTTGTAGCATCCATATATTCCACAATGTCGAAGGAAACTCCATAGAGAGTGCATCTTTCTTTGTTCTTGCATTTGAAGAAAAGAGAGCATAACGACCTCACCTTCTAGTTAGGTTTTCTCTTGCATTGGGTTTCCTAGGTTATATATTGTGTTAATTTTTCGATGGTGTGTGAGTATTTTTTTTTCTCTCTTTATTTCATTTCAACTATTTCATACATTTTAAGAAGAAGACTAGTAATTAAATAATCTGAGATCTAAAGAAAATTAACCTTCACAATAAATATTTTATTATTTTATTGGATCTGTTGTGAAAAACTACCTAGTGGAATATCCATTTCAGTTTACAAATCAATTTTTCATGTTTAATACATTTATGAATATATCTCTTCTTCCACAACTACCACCACCACAAGTCATGGTCTGGTTTATTTGATGATTTGTTTTTTATTTATTATTTTAGGATGAACTAACCTCCTAATGTTAGTTTGAATGAGTGTATGGTGAATTTATGTTATCATTTTATGTATTTATTATAATTCATATTTATATTTCCATTTGGATTTGTAGAATGTTTGTTGTTGGCATTGTTTGTGGGTCTAAACAAAAGTTTGGAATCATGAAAAAATGTGGATTACATGTGAACAACATAAAGGGGTTATCCATATAATGACATGTATTCTTCCATCCTCTTGTATTAGTTAGTTACCTTTTGTAAGCGATTAATTTTATAAATTTCTTAATTAACTTGTATTCACCTTGTTAGTGACTGACCCTAGTCACTACATATTTTTTTTTCTAGAATATAATTGTTGACTTTGAATTTTGCTAGGGAGTCTTCCCCTATCGACTACAACACATTGATCTAGGAGGTATAATTAGAGTTGGTTTCACCATAGGACTTACCTTCATCATTGATAGGATACTTTGCACTAGTCATTGGGTGACATTTGATCACTGACACTGGCTAAGTAGTTTCCTATATGTTCAAATGTAATAACTTTATTCACATAGTGTGTAACATTCCCCCATCCTGACTATGGTCCATTACGTGAAAAAATACTCATAAATAATATAAAATTATACTTAACTAATTTATTGTAGCTTACCAACTATGAATTCAACTATATTTAACTAGTTTTGTTACCATTGGTTAAATGCATATACAACATGCTAAAAATGAAATGAATGCAACTTAAATAACTCAACACATCATCATATAATATTTCTAAAAAACAGATTTAATACAAAAAAAATTAACTCATAAATACAACACATAAATAGATAAAACACTTATTTTTTAATTCAATTGTGCAACTAGTTGCTTGGGATGGATGTTCCACCCAACATTCACTCACATCTCAGAAAATACCACAAGCCAATGGTATTCCCCTACAACTATCTTTATTTTCCACCAGATCTCTTCCTCTTGACCTTCCAAACCCAAGGAATGTACTCTTCACTGATATGAGTCCCTTGCACATCCCATTAATTTATTAGGTTATCTCTGTCATAGGTAACTAGGAATCTCTCTATTAGGAAACTCAAGGGAGATCACTGCTAGGAAGCCTGCCAAGAAAAACACCAACAAACACCTTCTCTTACACTACAATTCATACATGAGTTCACTCTTCAGGATTGACAACTTGGCTTTTAGTGTTCTTCTCCAAATATGATCCATAATTCACCCTCCATGGTTTCTCTAGCTCCAAACTTTTCTTTATGATTTCTACTTGTTGTTCATGCCAAAACATTGACTGTCTAAAACTATTGTAACTCCCCATACAAATTTCCTCTTCTTTGTCTTGCTTGATTGACTCACACACTTCCCCAAGATGATTTTACTTAGCCTCCATGCTCCCAATAACTATGGGATGTGACTTCTCACACCCACCCTCTCACATGCATTCAATTATTATCTTTTGAAACACTCGACAAAAAAATAGAAGGTTCATATACCAATAATATTGTTAGGAAGTGGTTTGATTTAATAGACATGGGTAATTCCCTCTTGAATCCCTCTTAGACATTCTCTTAGAACCTCCCCTCTCTTGTAGATTAATTCAACACCCATCTTTGTCCATTTCCCCCAACAGTTGGCATCACATTTTATTATTAAAATTTAGAAATAAAATTCACATATACATCACTTAGTCGTGGCCACACATTATATCTACACTAAGAATTAATTAAAATGGGGATAATAGTGGAGACATCACAGTCTCCCTCCCCTATAATTTTTCTCCTTCCTCAGCGCATACTATGATGATATATCTACACAAATTTTCATTACAATTATTAAAGAAATAATATTATGCAACTTCACAACTCCAACAATAGTTCCAACCAAAATCTCATATTCCTCTCAACCCACTTACCCAAGGAATCTATGCCCTTCACTTATTTCAGTCCATTGGGTTGTACAATTATTTTATCAAGTTCCCTAATGTAGGTTGTCTAGGACTTTGAGATGTGGTTTCAGAACTTTAGATGCTCAAAATGGAGTCCTGTATTCTGATATTTTGTTTTATTTAAAATTATAAAAAAATTACAGGTATTCTTGTCACATGTTTTCTTTGTTCTCCCATGTATCATATTTAGGACCATAGTAAGTCCATCGATCCTTTACCAACCCTATGTCTTTGTTCCTCAACACTTTGACTATATGTTCCCAGATGTGTACTGGTTCCACATGGAAATCTCGTTTGTGTTCCAACTGGATCACATTCCAAACAATTATGTGGTTAGGTCCAGTCACATATTTCTTTAATAACGAAACATGAAATACATTATACACTCTCATGGATGCAGAAAAATGCTATTATGCATGTCACAGGCCCTATATTTTCTAGGATATCAAAAGGTCCACAATATCTTGTTGCCAACTTCAACACCTCATGTAGCCTAATAACTTCTTTCATATATATTTTAGAAATGTTTGTTTCCTTGTGTGTTGTCTTAAATAGAATAAAACGTGATGCATTAGTTAATTTATCCATCACCACCATGATGGAACCAAGTTGCTTCACTATTCTTGGTATCTTTGTAATAAAATCAACTGTAACTACTTCCCACTTCCATTCTGGAATGAGAAATGATTGTAGAAGCCTTGTTGGATGTCTATGCTATGTCTTCAACATTTGTATCTATAAACCTCTCACAATTTAATTAGCCACTTATTTCTTCATTCCATGCCAAAAATATTGGTTTCTTACAACTAAAATCATTTTCTAATATCTTAGGTGCCTGTCATGTGAGACATTATGCATTTCCCTCAATATTGTATTTTCCAGTTCAATGAAATCCAACACATATAATTTTCCTTTGTACATTATAATTTCATCCTCTTTCAGCTCATAATATTTAAATTTCTACTGTAAATTGTCGTGTTATAATGTTACTTTTATTTTTATATATTGTTGGTCTTATTTTTAAGCCTCTAAAATTTTATTTTTTTAATCTGTGTTGTACATGCCGATGCATGCAATATCTATCTCAGGTGCTCTCATGTTGAGTGCATCAACCACCTGGTTTTATTTTTCTTGGATGTTCTTAATATCAAATTCATATTCACCAAGGAATTCCAACCATCTAATTTGTCTGACATTTAATGTTGGTTGTCCAAAAAAATGTTTCAAACCATAGTGGTTTGTCCTTAGCTCAAATTTCCTTCCCATGAGATAATGTCTCCACATTTTTAATGCATGTACAATTGTGTCTATTTTCAAGTCATGTGTAACACGATTCTTCTAATGCTCTTTTAATTTTATAGAATCATAACATACCACATGATACTTTTGTGTGAGGACTCCACCAAGCCCTTCCTTGCATGCATAAGTGCACACAAAAAAATATTCACCTAGATGCACAATCCTCTAATATTGCCACACTTGTCAATATCTCTTTGATCTAATGAAATATCTCTTCAAACTTGAAATTACATTCGAAATCCACTCCCTTCTTTTGCAAAGAAGTAATGAGGCTTGCAATCTTTGAGAATCCTTTTATGAATCTTTGATAATAACCAACAAGACCCATGAATGATGTGACCTCCATGGAATTTTGATCCAAGTGGATATCGATGGCCACCCACCTCTTCCATCTAGCTCACATAAAAATTTCATATTGGAAGTTATATTTTATATCTTGGCAGTTTGTTTCTATCTTTTTGGGTCCTAAACTTCCGAGGCCATTTTTAGGCCTTAAACAACGTTTTTTGGGCCCACCACAATCACATTGTATCCTTTACCCACATTGTGATGACATAAAGTGTATTCATCGAATAAAAATTTCCAACGGGCTATTGTGCGCCTAAAACAAAGATCGCATGAAAAAGTTATGACCCTAGGAAGTTGATGTACCAACTTACCCCATCAAGGCGCACATGACTTTTGGCGCTTCATCTCCCAGGGTTAGGTTTTTGGATTTTTAGGGTTTTATGTTTACTTCTTTATGCTAAAAATGCCTGGAGGACTCATTGTAAAGGGGCTTAGAAAAATGCATGTAGCCGCCACATCTCCTATCAGAGATTAACTACCACCATTAGAGAAAGATTGTTTTCCTTCTACATTTTATAGTTTCAACATATTTCTTATTTAATAGAAGTTAAGTTCCATTGTTATTATTCTCTGTATATCTATGTTAATGTTATAAATATATGTTTAATTTCATTCTACTCATAAATCCAGATCAATGGTATCATATTGGTTTGTTCTTCATTTCGTTCTATGTGCATGTCCCCAATGAAGTCAGGGTATAAGAAGTTGGGACTCAAACTATTTGTGCCTTTGCAATATCCATCTTTTCAAACCTAATGGTCACCCATGGGGGAAGAAAAAAGAGACAATAGGGTAGGATATCCCTTTAAATTGTTGCTTGAGGAATCCCTCTCTCAACAAAGGAGCGAGATGCTGGGTAACTTTTCACTAATACTTCAATGGTTGCCAACAAGCAACACATCTACCTCAAGCAGAGGTGCCACCCCCTTCAGGGTAAAAATCAATTTTGATATTCCTATATTTGAGGTTCAAATAGATGTGGATGTTGTAGAAAAATGGTAAAACCTTCTAGAAGGGTGTTTTTTTGTCCACAATTTTTCTTATAGAGAAAATATTACATTCATCTCCTCAAGGTCATCCCCCATGTCAAATAGTGGTGGTAGACTTTCTGTGAGCAAAAGGAAACATAGGGATCTGCATTATTTGTAGTTGCACTGACTTAGGGTTCCTTCATGGATGCTATTAAGGAACAATAATACCATGTTGGAAGTTATGATGACTTATATACAAGATGAACCACACTATGGCTGGAAAGTGACCAATTTGTGCCAGAGTTCACCAATGTATTCCATACCTTGCACATCTAGCTGGATATCAAAGACTTTGAGTGACATCTAGTGATCAAGTACCGTGACAGTCTTCATAGATACATTAAAAAAGAAATGGATTTTATGGACATTTCATCCTTGGGCACGACCTATCAATATGCTATAAAAATCGAGTAGAAGCCTAAACAAAAGACGCGATAGTTTGGGTCTGCAAACCCCTCAAAACATACGAAATAAAAATGAATCCCCAACCCATAGAACAAAGGGAAGATTAAGGATGTACGATGGATAACCTCGGGAAAAACATAAAAAACAAAACAAATAAGGACAATGGGAAGACAAAGAGTGACACTGGGAAATGGTGTGAGTTCCATAAGATCCCCTGGTATAACACCGTTGAATGTTGCTCAAAGAAATCATTGGTGGCCGAGGTGAAATCCTCTTAATCAGATGAAAGCTATGAGTCTGATTCAAAACCAGGAAAAGGGAGATGGTTCATTGATGCAGAACCTAGTGCCATTGTTGCTACCACCACAAAGGTCTAGCCCAAAAATCCTGATAAACCAAAAGAAGGTGAGAACTTCTTTAATTCACAGATGTGTGTGAAGGGTACTACACTGCACTTCATCTTTGATAATGGTATCCATAATAAGGTCATATAAGAAGAAGACTTCAAGTGGCTAGCTTTGCTGACATCACCACACCCATAGTTGTACACCATAGGATGGCTCCTCCAAGGGAGCGATCTCTGCATCAACCAATAGTGTTTCTTGGCCTACCACATCAAGCCCTTCAAATATGAGGTATTGTGTGATGTATCCCCCCTTGAATTTGGTGATGCTATTTTGGGCCAACCTTATTTATGGAAACGTCATGTTGTATATGAGTATAGGCCTCGTATTTTTATTATTACTTTCAATGATAAATTATACAGGATACCATAGGTAGTCCCATCTACCACAACTTCCTTGATCTTTACCAAGCAATGAATGAAGGTCATCTCTCAGACTGATAAGTTTTTCATCTTCGTGATTCACAATCAAAGTGAGTAGAAGGTTGCAGCCACATCAATGGCCTCTGCAACAGGTCTCTCCACACAGTAGAAGCTAGTGTATAAGGTCATGGAAGAATACAAATATATATTCTCCTCACCCACTAGGGTACCTATGTACTTTCAGGTCAATCACTCAATCAATATAACCCCCAGTGCACCTCTACCTAATGGGTTAGTCTGTCACTGCTCTCTATCAGAAAATGAGGAAATCAAGCACCATATCCAGGGGTTGCTCGAAAAGGGGCACACTCTCCCAAAATCATCACCTTGTGGAAGCCCAATCATGCTTGTGTAGAAGAAAGATGATTCATGAAAACTCTTCATTGATTATTGATCCATAAATAAAATCACAGTAAGGAACCAATACTTGATTCCTTTAATTAATGATCTCCTTGACCAACTCAAGGGGGGAAAATACTTGAGTAAGATTGATTTGATGTACGAATACCACCAGTTCCCAATAGAGTAGACCGATGTATGGAATACTACCTTTAAGTCAAAATAAGGTCTTTTTGAATGGTTGGTCATGCCCTTTCACTTTACAAATTCCCAAACAACTTTCATGAGGGTAATGGATGATATCTTTTGGCCTTTGACCTATTATTTTGTGGTGGTGTATGTGGATGACATCATCATCTTCAACAAGAATTGGGAAGAACACTTGCAACACATTCAATATGTTTTGCAGACTCTGTGGAAATACAAGCTATATGAAAATTTCAAAAAAATCTCCTTTCACATGAACAAGGTCTAGTAACTAGGATACATTGTTGATGAGCATGGGGTGCATGTCAATCCAACCAAGATCTAGGTCATTCGTTACTGGTGAGACCTGACCACACTCACTGAGATTTAGATCTTCTTAGGAGTTTCCAATTTGTATTGCAAGTTCATGTTGGGATTCTCCCACATTGCACGGGACCTTAGCCAACTCATTAGGCGCAGTGGAATTGAAAAATTCACGTGGGGCCAGTCGCAACAAAAAATATTCAATGATTTGAAGTAGTGATTGTGCTCATCCCCAATGCTCTCATTACCCAACCTCCAACAACCTTCTTAGATTGAGACAAATGCTTCAGATTATGTTGTGGGTGTAGTTCTCACTGAGCGTGGAAATATCGTTTACTATCATAGTGAGACACTATCATATATTATATGTAAGTACCCCACTTATGACAACGAAATGTACTCCAATGTACAAGCCTACAACTAGTGGTGGCATTACATTTTCGGGAAGGGGACAATTATCCACACTAGTCATAATCCTTTGCAGTTCATGTACACACAAGGAAAATTTCAAAATGACCTCCATTAGAATTGGTCCACATACTTGCAACAATTCCATCTCAACATTAAGTATAATACAAGAAGGACCAACCGTGTCATTGACTACCTCAAATAACCTCCAGTTGCCACAATAACCATAGTGCTACACTCCTGCAGACATGAGACCTTTATATTTCCCCAACTATACGAGCGAGATCCTGACTTTTCCACTACCTACTAAATGTTGGACATAAACAAAAATGTCAATGATTTTCATATGCAGGATGGTTTGTCGTTCCATCTAGTCCATATTTACATTCCCTTAAGTGAGAGAGCATAGATGATTTGGGAAGCTCACTACAGTTGGGTGGCAGGAAAATTCAGCGTAGAGAAGACAATGGTTGTGTTGTAACAATATTTCTATTGGTCGAAACTCTAACAGGATGTCATCAAGTATATCAAGTCATGTACATCCTTCACCATTTCAAAACTGACAATGAAGAAACAAGGCATGTACACCCCTCTTCTTAGTCCCAACATGACCTGGGAATACATCTCGATGGAATACATGTCGGGCCTTCCTTCAACCAAGAAGGGAAATGATTGTGTTTATGTGGTTGTTGATCGATTTTCGAAGATGGTGATTATGTTCTCCTACAAGAAGAGAATCACAACAGAGGCCATTTCCAAGATCTTCTTTGAATGAATGTGGGTACATGTTGGCATACCATGAACCATTATATTTGATAAAGACAATCAGTTCCTCAACAAATTCCATTCGAGCCTCTGGTCATGGCTAGAAACCAAGATCACCAAACCCATGACCTTCCACCCCCCAACGGATTGCCAAACTGAGTTTTTTAATAGGATGATTGTGCATATTTTTCACATGTACAATTCCAAGAATTCAAATACATGGGTTGAGAGTCTTCGCTATTTTCAACACAATTACAACATAGCGATACATAGCTCAACTGGCCACAACCCCTTTCAAGTGGGGTTGGGATTTCAAGCATTGGGTCCCATGGATGTTGTACTACCCCTTGCATTCACACAGGAAGAATAATTCCATGCACAAAATGAAGCCAAAAAATCCACCTAGTTCATTGAATGAATCCAACACATCCACAAATAGGTTCATGATATTTTTCCAAAGTCCAATGCCAAGTATAAGTAGTTCCATGATCAACACTGGGTGCCACACATGTTTTAGGTGGGAGATAAAGTTTAGTTTCACTTCCAAAAAGAACACCTTACAAGACCTGATCGAAAGCTTTGTCCACTCCACTATGGAACTTACACCATCACCAAGTTTGTGGGTAACAATGCTTTTGAGATAAACATTCCCCCTTCCTTGGATTTCACCCATTATTTAATGCGGACCATGGATAATTTTAAGGATGACAATTTATATTAAAATGTAGAAACATGGGATAATATTACTAGTCCTTAATATGAAAGATGTAGTATGTTTGGTGATACTTTTGTAAAAATATTCAAATTTATAATGATTTTATATAGTTTCTATACATTTTTGGTGATTTTTAAAGTAAAATAATTTTATTCTATGGAATTTGGGCGAATCATTTTTAGAAAAAATGGAAATTGGTGAATATTTTTTTGGAAAAAACCTTTGAAAAATATCCCATTGATGAAATTTATCCCCTAAAATCATCTATGATGTGGACCTCCTTTGGCTATACTTTCCTCCTTATTGGACACCTCAGAGATAGAAGAACAATTGACATCTACAGAGCTCAACCCTGACTGCATGAAACAAGAATCCACTAATTATATCATAGACACATAGGTCAAGGGAACTCATGAATATAAGTTTCAGCTTTATTGGGTTCTCAAAGCGGGGCAACTCCTGCACCAAGTTAGGTGGCTCACCCGGGGCCAAATTTAGCAGAAGTTTCACCATTTAATGTGGGGACTGAATGAAATGGAGAACATTGATTACTAACAAGGGAGGATTGATCTAAGGTGGATATCAATGGCCAACCACCTCTTCCAATTGGCTCACATACAAATTTCATCTTGACAAATCCAATTTTTATCTTGGTAGTCGTTTTCTAGCTTTTCAGTTCTTAAACTTCAGGGGTCATTTTGAAGCCCTAAACAATGTTTTTTGGGCCCTCCACATTCACATTATAGTATTTAGAAATAGTGTGATGAAATAATGTCTATTCCTCGAATATACCTTTCCAATGAGATATCGTGTGCCTAAAATGTAGATCATATGCAAACGTTATGAGCCCGACAAGTTGATGTACCAGCTTACCCCATGAGGGCCCACATGACTTTTGTCTCTTCATATCCTAGGGTTATCCTTCTTGATATTTAGGGTTTTTTGTTTAATTATTGATGTTAAAAGGGACTGGAGGCCTCATTGTAAATGGGCTCAGATGAATGCAC
>ML779387.1:525530-535794 GCA_009831015.1 Picea engelmannii
TTTCCCAAATTTTTATTATTCCCTTCTTTCCCCTTTTTATTAGAGCCAAAATGGCAGTTGCGCTATTTAATCTTTTCCTTTTTATTATTAATTAAATCTTTTACACTTTCACAAGTTAAAAATTTAAATTCTTCTTTACAATTTAAAACCACTAATTTTAATTAAATTATTACTCTCTTCATTTTACCCCAAATTTTTTTATGAATACTAAAACTATTACTTAAGTGGTTTTTAGTTTAATTTTAATTTTTATATTTTTTTATAGGGTAATTTTCTTAAGGTTAGACAAATTTTTACCCCTATAGAAGTTTTAGACTTAGAACTTAGATTCTGAACTGGGAGACATTTCATTAGGGAAGTTGTTTACAAATTTCTTAATGTGTTAAATGTCTTAGGGCCATCTAAGTTTGTTCCTTCATCGGCATCAACACGACGTGCCCTTTAGGACGCACCACATGCTCCAAGGGTTCCACTCACCTCGTTTGTTTCTTTTGTGCGACGTGCCCTTTAGGATGCACCACATGCTCCAAGGGTTCCACTCGCCTCTTTCATTTCTTTTGCACAACGTGCCCTTTAGGATGCACCACGTGCTCCAAGGGTTCCACTCACTTCTTGACTGATTGGTAGACATCAATAACCCCTGGATTCAACACTCCGCTAGGTGAACTTGTGGGAGACTAAGGGCTCTAAGGAATAAGGCCCCCGCCTTATTGCGCGCCTCTTAGAATCATTGTGAGCGAATGTCTCAGTCTGCCCTCGTGGCATCATGGATCCTCTCGAACTAGGTAATCGTTAACCTACAGTTCGAGCCACGACGAGATTGCTAGTAGGTTGTGGCAGGGTTGTTGTCCACACCTCTCCCTCAACCTCTCTAGTAGTCGTGTGTGGCCCCTTTACTCCATATGTGAGTTTGGTCGGCAAGCTATCGTCAGCCTACATCATCAACAATCATGTCAAAACATGTCCACATCATATCATCAAATCAAATGTACTAAAATCACAATAAACAATCAACCCTAATAGCACACTCCTTGACTCGATCCGGAGTCCAAGGGGTTCCGTCGATGCCTCTGCATCCTCAAGGTCCAAAACCCTGCACACTCAGTAAAATCAAGTCAATAACACCTGTCTATGTAAAAGAAATAAAACATCATGTCATCTATCATAATGCATCATAATCAAGGACAAATGTTTTAATATCATAATAGTCCGGATCACTTGCGAGCAAGTGTCCTCAAAGAATAGGTTTTCTCAGTGCGCCAGAGCGGGATGTTACAAAAGTGGTGGTAAGATAGGGTATCTACCTAATCCATGTTGCATTATAAGTGACACATATTCCACATGGATTTGGCTGCATTGGCATCATTCATGAAGATGTTATGATGAATGTTTTTTTCATTTAGTATAAAAAATAAGGTGAAACACATTCCCTTAAACTCTACCTCCCCATCATCTTAACAACTAACCCCACCATTACATACTTAGCACATTAGGACCTCCATCTCATATACTGACAATACAAATGGAGGTCACGACTAGAGATTTTATGGAAGACCTAAATGTTAGTCATAAGAATATTATGATGAAAATGTTCATTTGTATGTTGAGAGGAATTGCAACACATTAATGGTTTCGTAAAGATTGTCCAAGGGTTGTGTGTTGAGTTTCAAGTTTCATCAAATCCTTTTGCAATATTTTGTGATTGTGAGTATGCTCTTGAAGAATTATACGATGAGGATTTTTTGCAAGCCTATGAAATAATCACATGAATATGATTTTCAATAAGTTGGTTGAAAGGCATAAGGAAATAAATTATTGGTCAATGTTGTAGAAAATAAATACCTTCAGAGTGATGATAAACCCATAGTCTTATCTAAAGAGTTGGCAGAGAATCATGTAGTAGGGGAACAACCCCTAGTCACCTCCATCCCTGCAAGAATCCCCACTTTTACCAAAGTATTTGGGCCCCTGTTATATGAATATTCCATTGTTACACTAGAAGAACAATTGCATGACAAGTATGCGGAATAGGGTGGCCATGTTTATGGTGATATAATCAAATCAAAGTTTGAGCACATGCTTGAGATTGAATAACTATGGTTTGATGCCCCTTTGAATTTGATGGTGGCAATATTATCCAAATGAATCCTCATGAGGACAACCCATTATTTCCAGATTGCAACATTAACCTAGACAATGAGTTCTATGATAATTCCATGGCTATTTTCAACCCAACAATGAACCCTCCCATTGTCAAAAACAATATTTGTGATGGTACCTCAAGTTTCATGGACAATTCAAATGAGGGATGTGTTCCCTTAGCATATGAAGATATCGTTGCTTCCCTAGAAGAATAACTTGCTATAAGTTTTGGAGCCAATTGGAAGGATGGAATAGACATAGAAATAAGTTTGGTTTATTTTTCAAATTCAGATATACTAGAAGATAAATTAGAACGTCCAAATGCTAGTGGAAACGATGGACATGAATACACCTCTGGTGTCTCTGAGAGGCATACTCTTTGGTTTATGTGAGAGGCATACTCTTTGGTGTCTATGAGAGGCATGTTAAGATTACCATTGAAGATATGGAAGAGGACTTCCCATGTGTTGATATGTGTACTACAAAATACCAATAAGCAAATGGAAATAGTGACCATGATCTCTTTGGTGTCCTTAAGTTTGAGGAAAAGGAGTTTGAACAATTTATTGAGGTCAAAAAAGTGTATGTTGATCTTCTTGATTCTCTTAGTGAAAAAAATGATTTACAACTAAACAATAATGGGTCTTATATTGTATATTGAGAAGGCTCTCCTACTTATGAAATATGTATTGGTCAGAATGGTGAAGAATGCATGCCTTCTCTGGTTGAAAGTTTGGTCTCCCAATCATGAAATCCTCTCCATAAACTTGGTGGAGATGAAATCTTAATGTTTCATGTTGACCAATGAATGAAAATGGAGGATCCCTAGACACAAAAATAAATGAGGATCATGATATTCCTAACTCCCTGGGGTTAATATCATGGAGTTGGAACACTTTCCCGATGTTGAAGAAGCTTTTCTTGATTATGCTAGATGAGAAGAAAACAAGTGTGACAACGACCCTAGCATCCATGTGTAGTTTAATTTGGATCGGATTCCCCATTTGGAACAAACCATGTATCAATATTATACTTTTCATTTGGATAAACCCCCCATATATGACATTTGCAAGGAGGAAGAACACAAAACTGTCATAGTTAATGATTGATTCTCATCCTAAAGATAAAGGTCTCTATCATCATGAAGACAATGAGCATGAACAAGATAAATGGTGAAAATACAATTGGTTTACTAGATTTAATGAAAATGAAGGTTCATATGTGTTAGATCTCGACAATAAATATCAATAAACAAATAGAGAGAAATCACATAACCAAGGCATAGTTTCTAATGAAGACATTCTTTTGTACTTTGAGGTTACCAATGAGAGCAGATTCACTCATGGTTGCAGTATTGATGAGGTATATAATGGAAAAGCCAACCCACAATTACCAATAGAATTTGAATAGAACCATAAAACCAATAGCCTATAGTGCAATGTTCATCCAACCTATGTTATTGAGGATAATATTGAATGTGATGTCAGTCTTATGACATTTTATGGTTCCAATGAATCATAAACAAAAGCATCCTCCCCTATGGATATACACCTTGGAGACAGGGTCTATAAGAATCTATGAGAGGGTTTTTGTGCCACCAGATCTTCTCTTTGTGTTTCCTCCATGGATTCAAGTTTACCAATAGGTTGGTGAGGTACACGATGGTGTAAATTATCATGTTTCTCCTTGTATATGAAATCCGATCCTTCAAGATCACATTAACAAGGTAACTATGGCCTATCACAGAATGTCTATCCTCAGGCTGGATCAAATCCATCACAAGAAGGATGTGTGAGGCTGGATAAAACCATTTATAATCTCACATGAGAATGAAGAAGTGAGGGATATCAAATTTTAACTTCTAATTCCCTATTCAAATTATGGTCCTTTACATGCAAAATTGGGCTATGAGAAGTCTCAAATGGTAAATATGCATCTCCAACATGGTAGTGAACAATATTGTAGGCATGGAATAATGGCATAATGCTGGATATCTACAATGTGGATGCACAAGTAGAAATGGTAGGTGATGACATGGTAGTCAGGGTTAAACAAGGAGAAGCAAACATTGCACTCTTGTGTCTCAATCTTCAAAGATTCAAGTTTTTTAACAAGGAGGCATGCCATCAAGTTTATACCTTTAAATGCCTTGGTAAGAACTTACCTTGGAAACTTGAACCTCATATGGCATCAATTCAATTCATTTCTAAGGATTCCTTATCTTTTGTTCATGATGTAGTCTATCACATACACCCTATATTCCCATCATTATTTCAAATTTTGGAAAATGAGATTTGGAGGGTCAACAAACAAAGAAGATGCATCGGTCATAAAAGAATATAAATATTGAGGAGATGTCTAGGAACAATATACTAAATAGTTTCAAATCCTCTCATGGACAACCATCCATGCATGGAGACATCTTAAAGCTATTGTGGAAGGCTTTTTTTCCTGGAAAGTTTGATTATGCCACCCTAAATTTAGAAAATGTTCACCATTTTCTAATTTTTTAACACAACACCAAGATATGGCTGCCAGGAACTCCAGTGTCAAATTAATATTATATGAAGTACATTCTAGCATGCTTAGGAGACATCATATTGATGAAATGTTTGAAAATGTAGGGTTAGCCTTTGAGAATGAATGGTTTGAATGTGTCCTTTATGTTACAGGAAAAATCACAAGGATTCTGGCAAGATTTGAAGTTGAAAATGTGACATTTTCTTACAACCCGTGTGACCAACGAAAGATTACAAATTACATCATTCCCGTGCTAAAGTTTCAACCGTTTACTCTGGGATCATAGACAAATTTGAAGCTACATGTATATGAACAAAAATATGATGGTAACAAGACATAAATTCTCGGAAGGAAAGAGGAACTTATGTTGTATTATAGAGTTTACAAAAACCCTCTTCAAGAGTGCATAGACATATGTTGTACCATATCATTTCCATTATTGCATCCACCTGATGGAATATTTCATTCATAGATACTCAGTTTACTATTCATGACAACAATAATAGAGATTCCAACATACAA
This sequence comes from Picea engelmannii, assembly GCA_009831015.1. Classification (NCBI taxonomy): domain Eukaryota; kingdom Viridiplantae; phylum Streptophyta; class Pinopsida; order Pinales; family Pinaceae; genus Picea; species Picea engelmannii. The sequence continues at coordinate 530,715 of ML779387.1, forward strand.
GCATTCAGACTTTGATGTTTCCCTATTTTTCACAATAAGCACATGGGAAAGAGACATTGTACTTTTTAGGAGCTAAGATGGTTTCATTGGTTCACTGCTTGCATTTGGCTTCATGGTTACATTTGGATGCATGGGAACCATTCATGAAGATGTTATGATTAATTGTTTTTTCATTTAGTATAAAAAATAAGGTGAAACACATTCCCTTAAACCCTAACTCCCCATAATCTTAACAATTGACCCCACCATTACATACTTATCACCTTAGGACCTCCATATAAAATACTAACAATACAAATGGAGGTCATGACTAGGAAGAGGGAACCGAGGTGGCTAAGTTGTAGGATGTGATTCCTCGACCCAAGGAGAAGAAATGGTAGAAAGGTAAAGGTAGCCTATACATGTCAAAATGGAGCGAGCAATTGAGATTAAAGTACATTGTTAAGTAACAAATGTGAGAGTTGTTATTGATTCGTAACACATCGATGGATACAAAATTGTAAAGGATAACACATGGGTGTGATTTATTGACAATGGGACAAGTGATGTTGTTGTTGTTGTCCATTATTGTTGTTTTCCATTACCATGACTCAATCCATCCAAAAAATGACAAATTTTTTAATTACATTGAATCACTCCATCCAAAAAGGACAAATGGGACAAGCCATGATTCAAAGGCCACAATTACATATTGGTCGGATTAATGGTGAATGGACATTATGGCTAAGTGGACATTGCATGGGATTCATTATGACATTTTTAATTTTCACATATCCCAAGTTATCTTCACAACTCCTGAGTTCATTCACAACTCTCGATGCAATCTTACAACTCTCAAGGAATTAGTCAGAATGACATAGGAAGTTTGGGGATATTCTTCATGCACATGGACCTCTCATGCCATGCCACGTTACAAATATTGAAGTGGTCAACTTGTTTTCACATTTGGAGGAATGTGTCACATAGTTTGATGGATGACCTCCTAGTTTGATTGATGCTGGATATTGACGAGAAAAAATGCTTCCTAGACAAGACCTCAATGACTAAGATTTTTGTGGAAATGAACTTGGAAGATGGATTTCTTGAAGGAATTGATATCCAAGTGGAGAATTGTTCTTATTTTTAGGAGATAGAAAATGTTAACATTCCTTTTTGGTGCTCCATCCTTCATATGTATGGTCACCTTAGGTAAACTTTCCATAAGAAATATACACCCAATGATGAGGAATAAGTTGAAGAGTGAATAGAGGACATTGCCAAGATCACAATTGATCTCAAAATGATAGAAGGAAGAGACATAATCCCTATTCATCAAAATGTAAGTCTATATCTATGGATCCTTATTTTGTTATTATTGAATATATACTAAGATATATAGTTAGAGAACGATGTCATTAGCTCATCATTAAAATACCTTGAGAAATCCCTACAATATCCAACATTGAAAGAAAAAATGCATATGAGCAATTGGGATGTCATTAAGAAGACTAGAACCTAGATGGAAATGAGAGTCCACGTGGATAAAAATATTTTGGAAAATATAAATACCTTGTTAGATGTTAAAGAATCAGGGTCAAATGGATCCCTTTAGTCACATGATGTGTATTCTTTCAAAAATTAAATTTGAATTGAATCTATTTGACTAGATATAATGTTCTGTTTTGAATTTATGCATAAATCTTTGGGTTGATCATTTAGAAAACAAATCCTCTAAGCTCGACTTCGAAATTCTAAGGTCAAAAAGGGTTTTTTCCTTCTCCCCAATTGTGTAGGAAATTGAAAGTATTAATAAACCCAATTTTAGCATGGTGCTTGCAATCCAATATAAGTGGTAGTTAGAGTTCAATATACACACCTTTTCACACTCCATTATTTATGGAGGACCAACCATTTCAAGTGCATCATATTTTTACCTTGTGCACATGTGGGATAATTGATAGTTTAAAGGGAAGTGTAGGCTTCTAGGCTAAATTGGTTCATTGGTCATTTGAGGAGTTCTTGGAGGGGTCTATTGAAGGAGAATTTTCTTTTATTCACCCAAATTGGTTGTAATATCTCTATTTTATAGGTAGCATGGAGAGCCATAGCCAACCTAGACACTACACCTATTGTAAAATAATATAAATCTACCAATTTCTTTGTAAACATGAGGACCTAATTGTTGATAACTAGACCTCTATCTTCTCATATATTAGTATAATCCATGTTCAGGAAGATAATCATAATGCAGGGTCTGTTTTTATCATAGAGTCTCTATTACAAAATAAGAGGAAAATCAATGCTTTAAAGGAAGAGTGCATATGTTTCATTGAGTTCTATAAATATGGGTTTCATTGAGTTCTATAAATATTTCAAGTTTGTAAGGGTTATGGAAATTAATCCTCATAGAATTACAATATTTTGATTCCCTAAGTGACTCATGATTTAGATGGAACCTTATATAATCAATAGTTCATATATTTAGGGTTGAGTTCCATCATTCCAAAATTGCCCCCATATGCTCAAAACTTCAACCTCTAACCATAAATATCAGTATGTGTCAAGAGGCGATGTTGGAAAGAGATTTCAAAAAAGAAGGCGGGAGATCAAAGCTTCATCGAGGATGAAATTTATAGCATCAAACCATTACTAGCATGAAAATTACCAATTTTGGAGGCATTGCTTGTGTCCTCTATTGCTAGTTGGGTCTCCTCTTTCGCTTGCACTATGGGATAGCTATCCAGATCTGTCATTGGCACTAGTGTAGGCATCTAGCTAGTGTATCCTCTAGTGTATCCACTATCGCTAGGGCTGTCTCATCTTACGCTCGCACTGTGGGTAGCTAGGTTATATCCTGCGGCTCTGTCGCTCACAGTACTGTAGGCTAGGTTCATGTTTGGTTTCATATGTTTTGTTTTGTTTTTTTATTTCATTTTTTTTAATTTTTTTTTTTTGTTTGTTAATTTGTGCAGGACCTGTTAGCTACACGATTAACCTGTGGCTTGAGAAACCGTGACTCAGAGGCATCTAAGCCGTCAAAATCACTCGGGGATCGCACTCGGCCTGAGCCACACCAACCCTTAACATGGTTGGATTTTTTGTCCCCACAGGTTTCGAACCGGTGACTTTAACATCACGGAGTGGCTTAACAACACACTCCGTCACCGACTGTCCTACACCTCGGGGACATTTTTTTAATTTTTTTTATTAAACAATACAATATATATTATATTAATTATAAAAATATATAATATAAATATATAAATTATAAATTTAAATATAATTAATATAAATTATATAAATTAAAATTAATATAAATTATATGTAGGTTGGGGTTTAGGAATTATATGGGTTATATGGGTTATGGATTATCATTGAGGTTAAGGATTAGATGGTTTAGAGGTTATAAGGGATGATGGTTAGGGGTCATAAGGGATTTATATAGGTGTTGTAGGTTAGGAGTGATACAAGTTAAATTTTTAAGGTATTAGGAGTTATAACATAAGATTTATATGGGTTATTTGTTAAGGGTTATAGGGGTTAGGTATAACTAGGGGTTATGAGGGTCAAGGGTTCGATGTTATATGTTATAGGTTAGATATTATAAGGGATATATGTCTTGGTTATTGTAGTTAATATTTTTTTTAGGGTAAGTGGCTATAATGGTTAGGAATTATACATGTTAAATTTTATATTCCTTAGGGGGGTTTATGGGTTGTAGGAATTATTGGGGTTACAAATTTTGCATTATATATTTTTGAGGCTAAGGGTTATTACAACCAAGTTTTTATAAATTGTAATAATTAAGGGTTAGTTGTGATAGTAATTGAAGGACGACGTTGATAATAAGTTATGAAGATAGAGAGATATGAATTATAGAGAGTAAATGCACATGAATTTAGGATTATAGGATTTACATGGATTAGGGATTGTATGAGTCAAGGGTATTATATGTCAGGAATGATAGGTCATAGGGTTATGGTTCATAGCAATTTAGAGTTCATTGCAATTTATAATTTTAGTGGTTAGAGACTAGAATACTAGTGTTTATAGAGGTTAGGAGTTGATGGTTTTATAAGTTAGGGATTAGAATAATATAAGTGTTTATAGAGGTTGTGTTTAATATTGTATATTTCAATGGATATGGGTCATAGAGGTTATGGTTATTATAGGGGTTTTAAGGTAATAATTTAAAAAATATGGAATGTCCCCCATGGTTCATTGATTTGTGTGCTCAAGCACATGAAGAAAGAAGTGTTGAAGAAACATTGTGTTCTCCCATGTAAGATCCTGGTGAATGCCTTAAAGATGAGATACCTCATGCATTTATTTCTCCTCCCCATGAGGTTGAGGGGTATTCTTCATCATGGATGGGTATTTTCACATAAGGGATGGGTCTTGGGCTATCATCCCAAAATGAAGCTTATAGGGCACTGATCCCTGAACTAGGCCTTAAACCACCACACAAACCTTCAAAATTATTGATTGCATTATGGGATATGGACATTATTGAGAGCTTTTTTTTACTTGGCATGGGTCTCATGGCCTTGATCATCATTGATATAGGAAAATAAGGAACACATTACCTAATCTAATCTTCTAGGATCATAATTCATTAATGACACCTCAAACCATCACATAAACCCTTTAGATAGAATCTTTATCCTATGAATGATATATTAGCATCCTTAGAAAGTTTTAGGCATAAGGGATGGGTCTAAAGACTTTAACCATGGTCATGGGAGAAAATAAAGGGTATTAGTACCTAAATGAATCTTTTAAGGCTCATGATTCATGAATGAGTACTTGAATCACAACATAAGCCATTTAGAGGGGATATTTGGTTTGTGCTTTAAATATGGGCACCATTAGGAGGTTTTGTACACCAAGTAGGAGTTTTACAAAAAGTGTGGTCATGGGGATTATTAACAAGGACCATTTTAGAATGTATTAACAATTTTTCTCTAAAGAATTCCTAATACAATAGGGGTCCTTTCAATTTTAGTAGGTGACATCTTTTTTTTCCATGATATCTTATTAAATTATCGCTAAAGCTTTTCTACTTTAATCTAATCATTCTAATAATAGTTGAAGATACATA
>ML779388.1:0-13494 GCA_009831015.1 Picea engelmannii
GAGTACCATTTTTTGATTCAAGGTAAAAAGTAACCACTATATGTGACCTCTAAAAAAATGAGAACTCTATAGGGTTCTTGTCAAGTAGGAAACATAGTTCCAAGACTTTAAATGGACTACAGATTGTTATCTGATTTTAAATTATTAATCGGTGTTACTAATTTGTATCAATCTTGGCCTCTAGTATGTTATGACTTGTCCACTAAGTTAGATATGGATTTCAAAAAATGGTAAATTTTGATTATCGCACGAGAGATGAGTTGACTCAAATAGCAAGGTTCCAATTTAGAAAACCAATGGACTCTTATGATAACTATGCATCATACTTTACAATCCAGACACATAAATTAAAGCAAATATAAGAAGTTGGGAGTGGCATTTTTTCCTCCTATATTCCTGGCCAAGACATGCAACGACTATCAAGAAACCCCATGCTATTTTGAGGCATCCACTCTACCCTATTTTTACCAAAGAAAATTATTGAAATAAAGAAACAATTGAAGGTAGAGGACTATAAAAGAAAGGAGAGAAGACACTCTAGGGGATTAGTGTTTTTCTATGTAAAGGCCAAAGTTTTTCAATTTTGTAGATCATATAGAGAAATCAGATGTATTGAACATCTATAAAAATAGAGCTCAACCAATAATTTTGCAATCATGAGGATTCAACCCTTGTTTATCATGCATTTTCTTCAGTTTTTGTAAACTTCTTCGAGTCTCATTGGATTTTTCTTTAGTGATTTGTAAGCTTATGTCTAGTCATATGAATGAATATATTCCAGAATTGATCTTTGCATTTATTTATCTTTTGGCTATCTTTATTATATTAAGTATGAAAGACTTGATCTCAACATTTATTTATCTTTTGGTTATCTTTATTATATGAACTATGGAGTGTTCAAAATATTCAATATTGTTATGTGAACAATTGAACTGCAAAAAGGGAGGAAGACTATCTGTTTGAAAATTAAAGTACCGATATTTTAAACAATGTTGAGAGAAGGTAAAAGAATTCGAAATAAATGAAAAATGAAAAGAAGATGACATTGTAAGCATTGAAATATACAAAGAATTGTCCATTTGTTTATTACCAATAACCAAATAAATAGCAAGGGAATATCTAATCGTTCCCTATGAAGAGTACATTCATGTGTATGTAAAAATATATAATAATAATAGTTGTAGAAAAAAAATGAAAGAATGGATGGAATAGAACATAATAAGAATGGTTGAAAGGGCAAGGCATGGACAATTCGTCAAGTGAATCAATGGTATTTATATCAGAGGAATTATTAAATTTTATGGGATTTATCGATGAATGCTTGGTACATCTATGACACTGATAGAAACATATTTAAAAGAAACAAGAGTTGCAAAGCAGCAATGCCTTCAAGAAAGATATTCCATTGGTTTTCTTAAATTCTCTAGTGTTGGCCTTTCAAGCTTGGATGAGGTAACTAGAAGGAACCCTAGTGTGAAACTCAAGCTTCCCAATAATCTAGCTAGGATAAATCTCATTTTTTTTATTTTAAAAACATACATGTTTGATACATGCTTAACCTATTTCTTTATTAAAAATGCTTTTAAAAAATGTGTGTGTATATAAAATATATACACAACGTTATCAAGAGTGCATAATTTTTTTACGTATAATGTCATGATGAGCACATCGTGAACTCTAGCGAAGAATTTCATGTCCTGGTAAACTGATAAATTGAGAACGTCGGTTAAACATAAAGTGAAGAAATACATGAGCACATCATAAACTTTAGTGAATAAATACATGACATGGTAAATTGAAAGCATGGTTGTATCATAAAATCCATTGATATTTTAAATGTGTGAGTGTTATGCTTTGATATTTTATTTTAGAGATCATTTTGTTTGTAAGCATCCTTCTCTTTTAACCTCATGACAGTGACATTATTTTATGACATACATAGCACATTTTTCAAACGATTAACTAAATAGGTTAGGTGTGTCTATGCCCATTGAAGAAAAATAGGAGGACAATATGATGACACCTTATCCCAAGCTGATTAGGAGGATGTCTTGATGTCATGATAATGAAGAATATAATGCCTTTAGGGCTCAACATGAATAAGACGATCATAGAAAAAAATCAGAATCGCAGATATATTGTTTCCAACTAGTTTTTGGATCGACCTTAACATGATCACCTAAGATTGAACAATAATGAGTTCCAATGTTTACCTATATTACATGTTGTCTAGATATGTAGGGGATGCTTATTTTTATGAAATGCCTCTCCTGGTATGGATTTCCATATGAATGAGCATGATTGGTTGTATTTTAACATGATATAGGTGATAAGTTTCACATCCTCCTCATATTCAAATGTCTAGAAATAATCATAATAGGTCTCTACTCGGCCAACTAAAGAAGATGGGAATTAATAATTTGTATCATGAAAAATGACCTTTTCTACTTGGATTAGAATTGAAGATATGCAATTATAGTTTCTTGAATTTACAATTCTACCATGATAGAGGCTTCTTCCATTACATTTATTTATTTTTATTTGGAAGGATTTACATTACCATGTAATTTTTTTATAATTTATAAATTAAACAATGTTATATGTTATATGGTATTTAATATAAACTCGTATTAAATTTCAACGTCTAATTTTATAAAGTAAACAATGGCTGAAAGGTATCATTATAATTGTTATTTTTCATTACAATGGATGTGTAAACAATGAATGCAATGTGTCATTATAATTTCCATTTGTTATTAGTCGTTGATCCAAGGCTATGCAACTTCTACATGATACAGGGACGGCTACCTTGACCAATTTGGCTGTAAGGAGTGTGCATATAACATTGAAGCTAGTTGGAGCTACTCTTTAAACACAAGAAAGTGAGCTACTCAACACAAGAAAGTGAGCTACTATACTTGTATATCTTCAACTCATTTTGAGATGTAGATCCATTGTGTATTGCTTGTGGCTACACTTTATATAGTTATATGACATGGATATGCAGTGTATTTGATTGGAATCCATGATTTAGTTCATCTCGAGCATGAGTATGCCCGCCTCAGAGAGATAATTGTTGTTTTGCAGATGGCACCTCCCGAACTCTGGTCCCGGGCTCACTCAATTTTATACATTGGTGAAGATATTGTAATGTATTTCGACCATCAGTTTCTATTATGAACTCACACATTAGGGGGCATCTGTTATAGCCCTAAAATTCTCTACTCATGCATACATGGCCTTGGCCCTCTTACTTGCAATTTTTTCCAAAGAACTGTTGAGAAGCTCTTCTTAAAAAACCATTTTTTAGAATATGTTTGTGCCCTACCCCATTACAACCTACGTACATATGCTTTCTGCACCACTACAAATCATGTACATACGCTTGTTGCACCATTACATCCCGCGTATACTTACAAAAATTGAAAAAATTAAAAAGTTGCAAGGAATTCGTTGAAATTCACGGGCTATTGGAAGTTTCCCAACTAATCCACCTTCTATAGCCCGTCACCCAACCAATTAACCATCCTTTTGTCATATAAAAGGAGGTGTTGGGATCTCATTTCACATCAAATCATAAGAACATTGAAACTATGCCCAATTTCACTTCCCCTCCTTGCCCAAGATATTATTTCCTTTTGTGAGATATCGCCTCAACATTCCCTCATCATCCCCTTCTTCCTCCATTCAACCCATTCCCTTCCATAGAGGTGATCATAAGGTTGAGAGAAAAATTCCATTCAAGGTGCACTTAGAGCATGGTAAAGAGGATCCCGGACCAAGTTTGGAGAACGGTGGCTGACACAAATTGTAAGTTGTAATGTTTGTATGATGAATAAAAGAATCACATTTTCCTATCCCAAATGATGATGTTTTGATTACTTTCACTTATTTATACTTAGCATTTAATATCTAACCCTAACTCATGAATATAATATCATGCTTGTAGTTATTTTTTTCCTATATTTGGATGCAGGTCAACCTTGGGAGGAGATTTGCAGTCAGCGGAACTTCTAATCTTGAGGAGATCATCACCAGACATGGGATTAAAGGTATAGTTACCCGATCTCTTCTCTTATTTACTTTCTTTACATTAGTTTTGGTATGTTTGGGGTAGAATAAAATAGATTAACTTTTAGACATTTATTCGCTCTGTCTACATCTTAAACCCTAGTGTAGTTAAAGGGGGGGGTTTCCTGCTAGCAAGGCCAAAATTCCTAGAGGTTTCCCAGCCATGAAATGTGCAACTCAGTCAAATATGGGTGCAAGAATTCAGAAGGGAAATAAATTGATCTTCTTTATCTTTGCAAGTTTATACTAGAGGACTTGGAGGACCTCATATTCACTTATTTTGTATCTTCAAGGCATATTTAGCCCAAGTTTCTATATCTTATCTATATTATTCCAGATCTGGGGATCCTATGTATGGAGGTAAGATTATTATCTAAATAAAGGTCAGATCTGAGGTTGTTTCTCATTCTCTTGTGTTGTCTCTCTTGTATCTTATTATTTTCATATGTTGTTATGTTATCTTCATCATTCATATGCTATAAAACCCAATAAAACACTTCCATCCCAAATTTTAAAATCAACCTACAAAACAATTAAGAAAAATCATACAAACAAATCAGAAACAAACACCTAAGTTCTTAGCGAATCTGCTTGGGAACATTATAGTGGTATCAGAGAGAATTCCTTTGATATCATGTGATCAAGATAATTCCTAGAAGGAGAGGCCATGGGGGACAACCCTTATAGGGGATTCCTGAAGGAGAAGAGACAGAATTCAGCATGGGGGGAACTCATGAGCTAGAAAATGCAATGTCAGATGAGGAAACCTTCTTAGCCAAAATGGTGACTCAAACAGTGAATGATGCACTACAGGAAAACTATATTATTATGCAGTGCAACCCAGAGTAGATGCATAACCATTTATCCTTGGGATAGGCATAACTCAAACTATCCTTTCCAAATTTACAAAGAGGGCAGGACATAATGATAGCCTTAATGGATGAACAAAGAAAGAATCAAGGTATTCTTTCTCAATACTGGATGGAGAAAAGGCATGGTAGGGATCCACCCCTATTTAGTGGAAATAATGATGTTAATGGTTCTCATGGGGGGAATGGGAATCATGAGGAGTCCATACATAAAGGCCATGCAGAAGGGAATAGAACAAATGAAGGTCTACCTACCCAATCTAATACAACTAGCATATATACTCCTAGACCGTACATGCCTACCTTTTTGGATGCAAAACAAATGGACACTAATTCCTTGAACCATGAGAGTATAGGGGATGAATGGGAGACCGCAAAAAGGGAGTACAACACCATGATTGTGGGATCCAGGTGACATGTTTCCATGGGGGAGTATTTTCATATCAAGATGAAAAGAAAATCCAAAGATCATTATATAGGTGCCAGTAAGCTAGGGCACAAGGAAGGAATAATGGAATTTTCAACCTTTGATGGATCAAATAAAATCTCAGCCATAACATGGGTGCAAAAGATGGATTCTTGTCTCCAATTGAATACTATGGAGGAAGGAAATTCCATCAAGTTTGCAAAATTGTACTTGATGGGAAAGGCACATGATTAGTGGTTTCATGGGATAACCACCTTGGGACACGATCATATCACTTCTCATTGTGACTTCACCTAGAGACTCATTCACATATTTGATAGGGAGGATCCAAAGATTCATTTCAGGGAGCTCACATAGATTAGGAAGACAAGATCAGTTGAAGCCTTCATTGAGGAGTTTCAGAGAGTGTTGGTTATGGTTCTTGATGTGTCAGAATTTTGATTACTAATGATGTATATAGAAGGCTTGAACGAACCTATGCGAGGATGGGTTAAGTATTTTAAGCCTGTAACCTTAGAGTATGCCACTGAGTGCACTCGAGATCTAGTTGGGGAAGCTAACAAAAACATGTTCACACCTAGAGCTCCAATCATTAAAATGGGTTGAGACGTCATAGGTGTTTGGGAAAAGGGAAAATTCACTATATAGATTTTTTGTCTGACACTAAGGAAGAGACAGATGATGAGGAGGGTGGAGTTATCCATAATATATAGGTGAGCCACAAGGAGGAAGAACAAGCCTTGCATGTGCAAGGTGGTGAGGTACATTACACCATGATGCAAGAATCAAGAAGGTTACTATTGCATCTATGAGTGGAGTGCCAAAGTTTAACATTTTTTTAGATGAAGAGAGTTGTACAGGGACAATTAGCAATGATGTTACTTGATGGAGGAGATTCTTACAATTTCATTGATATTGATATGGTTGGAAGGACACACATTCCAACGTTTGAATTTGAGGGATTCTTGGTTGAGGTAGCAGGAAGTCGCCCTATGGCTTGTGACATGTATATTCCATAGATGTGCTTGACATTGGGTAGTTACAACTTAACACGGTATTTCTATGTAGTGGAAATTCCAGACACTAATATCATATTAGGTGTGCAGTGGCTTAGAATATTCGGACCAATTACCATCAAATACAAAAGAATGAAAAAAAAATTCAATGCAAAAGAAGGGAATAGGTTCACGCTTAAGGGGATTACGAGAGATGCACATAAAATAGTGATTGCCAAGAAAATGCATGCAATATTCATGTGTGAGGAGGTGGCCTATGCAATGGAATGCTTTAGTATGGAAGCAAGTAGTGGGGAGCACAAGAACTATCCTCCAGACATGCAAAGAATCCTTCAAAAACAAAAAATTGTCTTTGAATCAATTCCTCCAGGTCAACCACCAGATAGGGGGTTTGAACACATCATTGAACTGGAAGAAGGGGCCAAACCGTTCATCACTACACCATGCAGGCACCCCAAGAATCATGAAGATGAGATTGATAATTCTATTAAAGAATTATTATTCATTGGGCATATTACACCAAGATCAAATCCTTTTGCATCATCAGTTGTGTTGGTGAAGACAAAAGATGGAACTATGAGCATGTGCATTGATTACAGGGCCTTGAATAAGAGAACCATAAAAAAAATGTACCCCATTCCCAGGATTGATGAGTTGTTGGATGAGCTACATGGCACAATATACTTCACTAAAATTGATTTGTGCTATGGATACCATCAAATTAGGATGAGGGAACATGATGTGCATAAGACAACCTTCATATGCCACTATGGGAATTATGAGTTCCTTGTCATTCCTTTTGGCTTTTCCAATGTGTCAGCCACCTTCCAATCATGCATTAACCATGTGTTCAACAAACAACTGAAAAATTTCCTACTTTTCTTCTTTGATGACTTGCTAATTTACAGTAGAACATGGGAGGATCACCTCAAACATGTGGATGAGATCTTGAGAATCATGGGAGAACGATCACTATATACCAAGGAAGAGAAAATTGAAATTGGAATGACTAAGGTACTTTATATGGGGGGGAAATGGGTATAGGTACACCAAGAAAATATCCAAGCCATCATTGACTAGCCCACACCCAAAACACTCACATAGCTCAAGGGGTTTCTAGGTAGTTGTAGTTATTACATGAAGTTTGTCAAGGGGTTATCCCATTTATGTGCACCTCTAACTGATTTGACTAGGAAGGGTGCATTTAAGTGGAGTCGTGAGGCATAATTAACCTTTAACAAAAAGAAGAAAGTGATGATCACTTGTCCAATATTATCCTTGCCATATTTTTCTTAGCCATTCATCTTGGAGTGTGACGCATGAGGAGAGGGTGTTGGAGGTTCTCATGCAAAATAGGCATCCCACTTCCTATGAGAGCCACAAATTGAGGGGGACTGATTTGTTGTACACCATTTATGACAAAGAAATTCTAGCCATGATGCATGCTTTGGCCAAATTCAGGAAATATATGGTGGGTGCGAAATTTGTGGTTAGGACAGATCATAATATCCTCAAGTACTTCCTTGAGAAGAAGGACCTTAATGAGAGACAACAAAAATTCGTGAGTAAGATTCAAGCATAGAAATTTGACATATAATATTTCAAGGGAAAAAACAATTTTGTGGCAGATGAATTGTCTAGAATATCATCATCCTACTCCATGTCATAGATATCAGTTGATTGGAAATATTATCTATTGGTGGAGTACTCTAAAAAAAAATTGCATGTGAGTTGATGGATGGCCAGCTACAGGATGACAGGTACAGGATTATAGATGACATCATTTATTACAAGGGAAGGATCTGTCGAGTTCCATAATCCTTATTTAAGAAGAGGGTGCTTCAAGCATTTCATGACTCATCATTAGCAGTGCGTTGTGGATTTATTAAACCATACAGGAAGATAAGGGAAAGGTTCACTTGGAAGGGTCTCAAGAGAGACATCATGTGCCACATCGAGGAGTGTACAACTTGCCAATAGAACAAATATTAGCACACTCACCCAGCAGGTCTGTTACAACCTATCCCCATTCTAGAGTGCAAGTGGGAGAGTGTGTCTATGGATTTCATTACAGGTATCCCCAAGGCATAGGGGAAGGATTGCATATTTTTCATAGTTGATTGCTTGACTAAATTTTCTCATTTTTCTCCATCTCCATGGACTTCAGCGCATCTCAGGTAGCAGATCTATTTTTCAGGGAGGTTTTCGGGTTGCATGGATTACCCAAAATGATGGTGAGTGCCAGGGACAACACGTTTATGAGAATATTTTGGTAGGAGATATTTAGATTAGTGGGTACTGAGTTAAATCCCAACACTAGCTACCATCCACAAAAAGATGGGAAAACTGATATAGTGAACAAGTCGGTGGGAGGTTACCTCCACAATTATGTATCTGGGAAATAAAAGTGTGGGTCAAGTGGCTTTATCTAGGTGAATACTACTACAACACCACTCACCACATGTCTATTGGTATGTCTCCCTTCAAATATTTATACAGTTATGATCCCCTCACTTATGTTGAGATTGTGTTGGAGATAGCAGGGCCCCTATGGATAAAGAGTGGATACAGGAAAGTCAAGACGTTCTCAAAGAGATCAAAGAGCATTTGCAAAAATCTCAAAACCAACATAAATTATATGCCGACAAACATAGAGTGGAGTGCACTTTTGAGGTAGGGGACTTGGCTTATTTGAGGCTTGTTATAACCCTAAATTGCACCACACATGCTTACCTGGCATCAGGCCAACTCATATCCCTTCCTTTCCAAAGCCATGCTGAATAAACTCTTGAAAATCCTCTTAAATCAAGTAAAACACGCCCTAAACTACTACTGCACGTGTTGGAACGCTGGCAGGCCTACTACTGCATGCGTTGGAACGATGGATGGCCTACTACAGCCCGCGTTTACCTAACAAAGCACAAAAACAGGAAATTTTCTGACGGGACAAAAATCTATGGGTCAGTTAACTGAAACTCTCGGCCATGCATGGCCGAGAGTTCATCCAAAACCCTAGCTCCTTCTAGCCTATAAAAGAAGGGGTAGGGGTACTATTTGAAGAGGGGAAAGATAGAAAAGAAAATATGCCCAATTTCCGAATCCATTTGTCCCAACCCTTTAGCCTTTCCCCAAGCCTAAGAAGAATTCAAGCAAAGAAGTTGGAGAACAAAGAAGAGGAGGAGACCAGGATTAGGATCAAGGAACGGTGGCCGATCTCTATCATTATTGTAAGTTGATTCATCTTGAGATTAATAAAAGAATACTTTTCCCATCCCAATGCATGAGTTATATATGATTTATTCAATTTATGCTTAATCTCTAACCCTCAAGTAGAAAAGTAGCATGCATGCGTAGTGTTTTGTCTTGGTTGCAGGTGAACTTTGGAAGGAGCAGCGCAAGCAAGCGGATAAAGCGCAACAGAGGGTCTACACCAAACATCAGTAAAAAGGTTAGTAGGTCCTTTCCATGTTTGTATGTGAAAAAGGGGTTTTAAGCTTTGGGGTGATAGGTTAAAAGTGATTTCTTTAAGGTCATGATCTGCATGCAAGTCTATCCCTAGCTTGCTATTCCATAGGGTATTATTTCCCAACAACAGAATTGGCGACTCCACTGGGGATTTACTCTTTAGGGTGTTCCAGATTTAGTTGAGGTTTTTTGGGTAGTTTAAAGGATTATATTTTATGTTTCTTTGTTTGTCTGTTTTCTGTTAGGTCAGAGCTAGCAGGAAACCTGGTTCTTCATACCAGTTTTTCCTTGACTGTTGCTTGACATTAATTATCGAGACACACAGAGGTACACGCGGCCTGCAAAAGGCCTGCACACGTGTGACCCACACCCTAATCTCTTACAGCCCGCATGTGAACGCTTGTTGTAGAGGTTTCAGTAGTGTGTAGGGCTCAGAGAGATTAAGAGGCAGTCTCCTCTTCCCTATCAGAATTTTACATTCTCAGGGGGATTTCTGGATCCTATCTGGGTCTTGCTGGTTCATAGTCTTGTCTCATTCTGCTTTATTGTGTTTTTTATTTTTTGCAATTATTTTCCTTTTCTATTAAAGAAGAAGCATCCAAGCCTTCAAGAGACCCTGGTTGTCAATACCAGAGGCCTCTTCCAGGTCTGGGCTATCTGTGTTTGGTTTTGTCTTGGATTTTACACATACATGCGGCCTGTACTAGTTCAGCTTGCGGGTACCCGCGCTCTGTTATAGCTCAGCATGCGTTTGAACGCGTGCTGTTTCAATGACAGTCGTGGGCTTGTCAGGTTGCTTTTCATTTAGGGTGGGGCAGTCATCGCCTCCTGTGGTGAGAATTTTTCCTCTCAAGGGTTTCAGTCTAGGGTTTCACAGTCAGTAGGTTAGGGCCTCTTATCCTTAGCCCGTTTTTTCTTAGTTAATGTTTGATAGAAAAGATAAAGAAAAAAAAAAATGTGTTTTATGGTTTTTAGACAAGCGTAAGAAGCAGTTCTTTCTCGATTGTCATTGAGTGTCTTTTCTCTGTTTCTTTCTGATCTTCGCTTTAAGCCAGAATTTTATTTTGTTTTCTTGGTTTTGTGCTTGTCGGCATTTTCCCTTTGTTGCTTCATTTAGCACTCAAATAAAAAAAAATTATTTCTTTTTCATTTTCTTCTTTATTTGAAGATTGTGTTGTTGCATCAATAGATAGGAAGAATTCTTTTGTTCATAAGTTTTTGCAGTGCATTTAGAGCATAAGTAGCTCGTAGTCAAGTGAAATTCCCTTATGTTTACTGCATGAAATCTTAGAAAAATTGAAAAGAAAAGAAGTCTTTCTTTGTGAAAAGTTATTGATTTTTGCATTTCAGTAAAAGTTTTTGTTTCCAAGCATTTTTTATTCATTTTTCTTTGAGTCTTTACACACCATCAGTTTCACCTTCATACCTTGTGACGTAAAAGGCCCATAAAAGAAACGCTAATTAAAATCTATTAGACTTTTTTGTTTGTAGGGTTCATACACTAGCTCAGGACTAGGGCCTTGGAATAGGTTGGAGAGTAAACTCTCCAAGGCCACTCAAACCAAACATTGGAGTCTGTGATAGGGAGTGTAGAAGTCCATTTACGTGGAAGTTATCCGATACCCCCCTCTAACACAGGGGATAAACACGAGGTTACGTAAGGGAAGGTAGCAGAGATAACCCCTCCAAAGATGGACCAAACATAGTGGAGAACACATATCGAGGATTTGTTGAGGGATTCCGTCATTTTCATTTGCCACAGAGCTTCGTGGGTCTCGAATATGTTCGAGATCCTCAGTTGTCTTCCAGACCATTTTCTCTCGATACCCTTGACAAGTTTCGGGCTTGATACCTTGCTCATTGTGGTCTACCCGACTATCGACTGTACCCGCCTGGTGACTGTTCGCGTGTTAGCAAACTAGTTGCCAATATTTTCTAGGGACATACACAGGTGACTGCGGGGGTATACCGTGGCACCTAGGACAGACATCGGGCCATGCTTTGCAGAGTATACCCAGAGGGTGCTTCCGTATTCGAGTTGTACTTGCACCTGTAAGTTGCTCTAGTGTTGGTTGTTGTAACTGTTCTTCAAAATAGTTAGTGATTGCTTGTCTTATCTCATAGGGGCTTCTTTTTAGTGTGTGTTACTATTTGAACATGTAGAATACCTTAGCATGTCGTGGATATTCTCACACAGTGGAGGATTCAGAGCTCCGCCGGTCACGAAGGCTTCTGGGCCTGTCGTCGATTATACTGGAGCCACCCCCGCCACCATTGAGGCGGAAGCTAGACCAACAAGGGTCTTTCGAAGCAACCGGGTTACCAACCATTGAGCCCGAACAAATCTCGGAGGGATCAACCACCAATCTTGGTTCGGTTGAAACCCCAACCACTGATACTTGGCCGCAAGTTATTGTGCCAATTCAATTTTACGAACGCCTGTCAGTGCCTCACATAGTTATGGAACCAAATTTTGTTACTTCTTCTGGGATTTATTCCATTCCCACCACCGTTTCTACCACAGGGGAAGCATCTCCTAACTTGTCGTCGTCGGCCCGAGCCACTACGGTCTCAGCCGCAACTACATCGCACAGTGGACTGACCCCATCTATCGCGGTGGCCACAAATCCCTTCACACCTAGTGCGACAGGCTCTCCTTTTTCATACGGTATGCCTAGTTCAGGTACAAGTCCTGCACTCACTCACTCCACTTTACAGACTTTGGGTTTGGGGACAGGGAGCTCTAACGCTCCTCTGCAAGGTCAACTTGGGGGAATTCCTGTCCCTTTTAATGCGTTTCCTTACGCTGGAGGTCATATATCTCCTTCATCCCCTTCGCTTGGTGGTTTGCATCAGCAGTCCACCGGGCAACCTACACACACAAGTTCATTTGGAGCCGGGAGTCAAGGAACACCTGCACAAACTCTGTCGGTAGGTTCGTCACCATTTGTTTGGAACGGGATGTTTGGTAACAACACTTTCGCATCCATTTCTTTCCCATCTGGGGGCACCCCCATCTTTGGACAGTCTACTCCGGCGCAGGGTACTATTCCTGCGCCGGGGGCACATATAGCAGGACCTTGGATCTCAGGACAAGGATCCGTTCCTTCCTATGGAATGTCGTTCTGGGGTAATTCTTTCCACAGTCAATGGAACCCCGGACAGACTTCTATGCCTCTCCCATCAGGACCGGCATGGGGTAATCCTTCCCAAAGTCCGTCAAACACGATGAATGCCCAACATCCTATGTCCTTCATGGGGAATCAGCCAATGATGTCTCCACAGATGCAAAATCCTTACGCTAGTCAGGGCCATGGTTTCTACCAGAATATGGGCCAGCAACCAAACTTTACCTGGCAACCTGGTGCCAGTCAAACTCCAGGACCCTTTTTCCTAGGCTATCAGCAGCAACCCAAACTACCATTCCTGGTGTTGAAACAGAACCTAAATTTTCTTTTACTTTATGAACAAAATTTCTGGTATTCCGTAACCTTTGCAATTTTAAAAAAAAATCTATATAAAACAAAAAACTTTTCAGACCTAATGAATTTGTAATCCACCTGAGATTTATTTTTGGAAAATAATGATTGAAACTTAAATCAATAAACGCTCCAAATATTCTTCCGAATGATTTTCAGAATGAACC
>ML779388.1:13594-45999 GCA_009831015.1 Picea engelmannii
TCAGGGTTGATAATAAGTACAAATGTATGAACTCCAAAGTGGTCCCCTTATGGTGAAATCCCTCACGGGAAGACAGTTTTTGGATTGAGTTATCCTAGAAGTATGAATAGAGAACCCATGATTATTTATGGAATAATGAGATGAAGTTCAGTGAAGTTTTCAGTGAAACCATCCTATATGGATAGTTCTTGTCATGCCATTTCCGGTGGTATGTGTAACATCACATAACTCCTCACGGTTAGAGAGTTATGGCCATGAGAAGTTGGAGAACCCAGTTTTGGGTAATGGACCCAAGCTTGTTTGATTGATAACGATATGAGTTTTGATATATTTTCAGGTAATATTATTCTATATGGATATTACATGCCATTCCATTTCTGGTGGTATGTGGAACATCACATAACTCCTCACGGTTTGAGAGTTATGGCCTTACGAAGTTGGAGGACCCTCATATGTCATCTAGAAGCCCCAAAAGGTCAATGTAGTCAAAGTGGTTTAAGAGATTTTAAAAGGTAAATAATAAAGTGAAGTGATGAGTTTATTATAATTCAAAGTTAATACAAAATAAATTATTTCAATAATAAATTTAATGGAGAAATTAGAAGTGGGTTAACCCTAAAATAAGGAAAGTGGGCAAAGTGACCTAGAAGATGTTTTTAAGGAAGCTACTTGAAGAGTATAAATAAGAGGCAGGGCTCTCTCATTTCAAACACACTTGAGAATATTGAATATATATAGGTATCTGAGGGAAGGTGAAGAAAATAAGGCCAAAATTCAAGGAAGGATAAATTATTTTGATGATGCTTTCTAAGGTATGTTATTTATCGGTCATCTCGCCATTTTCGCAATCACTTTTTTTTTAGAATGATTCAGACCGTGAAATTTATATTCTATTGAGTAAACATATCCAAGTATCTGTGGTAAAAAATTCATCTTGTGGGTCGTTTTATTTTTGGAGTTACACTCTATGGAAAATAGGGTTTGTGGCTAGTCCTGAAACTAGTCTAAAACAAGTCTTTTGAGTAAAAACGCCATAGCGTCTTCATAATAGATCCAAAGTAAGTAAAACCAAATGTATTGGTTAGATTACATTATGTAGTATGATGTGTAATAGTTTCATATTTATTCAACAAATATTGTTTGCGGGGAATGCTCTACAAGGTTGTTCTCTAGAATAATCCAGAATTCAACAGGGTATGTCATTTTTTCTATAACTCCTTTTCTGAGAGATTCCAAGTAGTGAAACCTATAGGAATTGCATAAAACACACTGAAGAAAATTGTTTATCAGTTTTAGATCTTTATTTATTACAAGTACAAATTTATGATTATTTCAAATTAGGGTTATTGACTAATCCAAAACTAGTCATTTGAGACTAAATAAATGTTTGATGAAAATGCTAGTCTCTTGTTGTTAAAGTTAAAGAAGGTTTGCAGGAATGTGATCATATACACCAGGTCTATTATAGAGTTAAAAATCAGATTTGGATGATCAAATTGATGAGGGAATTTGGTTGAGGTACATGTTGGGTAGATGGTTGAGACAAGTAGTTGATGAGTTGACCCATACATGAGGTGTAAAGTTGATGATGTTGGTACATATTGATGAGTCATAGTTGATGAGTAGTTGATACATGATTGGTACATACTTGGTACATGGTTGGAGGCACTTGTTAGTAGTATTGTGTACACATGGTTTATGGATTATGTAGCATACTTGTATTATTAGAAGCACATATTGATCTTGGTGATGATTATGAGTTGTTGTGTTATACTTGGTTGATGCACATATTTGAGAGTTGTCTTGGTGATTGATATTCGTGAGTAGATCTAATTTGGTTGATAAAATTGATGAGATAGGTTGTTGTGATAGGTTCTTTGGACAATTTATTGTG
Source organism: Picea engelmannii (assembly GCA_009831015.1). Classification (NCBI taxonomy): domain Eukaryota; kingdom Viridiplantae; phylum Streptophyta; class Pinopsida; order Pinales; family Pinaceae; genus Picea; species Picea engelmannii. The sequence goes on from ML779388.1 coordinate 15,489, forward strand.
ATAGGTTGTTGTGACAGGTTATTTGTATAGGTTTGGTGCATGGTTGATGCACTTGTTCATGGTACAGGTTGAGGTACAAGTTGGTTCATGGTTGATGCACTTGTTTATGGTACAGGTTGATTGTAGGTTGGTTGGTACAGGTTGGTGCATGGTTGATGCACTTGTTTATGGTACAGGTTGGTGCATGGTTGATGCGCTTGTTTATGGTACAGATTGATTACAGGTTGAGGTACAGGCTGATGCATGGTTGATGTATGGTTCAGGTTATTGGTACAGGTTTACAGAAGTATATATCATAGTGATAGTGTGATAGTGGTTCCATCATTCTACGTATACGTCAGGGTGGTTTGATGGGGTAAGGACATGTGGTTGTATCCACCTTCAGGTTGTAGCCGGAGAACATAGGGTGTTGTAGCCTCCTTATGGTTGTAGCTAGATAATTGGGGAGTTGGAGCTTCCCTCGAGTTGTAGCCTGAGAAAGTAGGGGATTGGAGCCTCCTTCCAGTTGCAGCTAGAAAACAAAGGAATTTGGTGCTTCCAATGAATGTAATTCTTCAAGACATATAAGAAAAAGAATTGCGAGGTTTTCTCCCGCTTTGGGTTTCCATGTAAAAAATTGGTGTGCTATGTATATGTATAATTTTTCATTTTTTCATTGCTTATTTACTCTGCAGTTACTAGATGATAATGATAAATTGATATAACACTTGGATTATATGGTTAAAAAGGATGAAATTTCTCTATTACTAATTCACCCCCCCTCTCAGTAATCCAACAATTGGTATCAGAGCGAGGTTCTTTCAGGAAACAGTTTAACCACTGGAAGGAGATCATGTATTATTCTAAGAATGGATTACCAATGCTTAATGTTCAAAATGGTTTTAATTATGATATGTGTAGCATAAGGACGAAAGTATTTTTATGGGCACAGGGACATTATATTTGGCTATCAGTTGTTATAGGATATGATAGTTCAAAAAGGGGAAATATTGCAGCCAAGAAGGAATTGAAGAAGAATAACAAAATAGCAATGGATTTCATCTAGGAAGGATTACCTAAACTGGTAAGAGAAAAGGTTGGTAAATGTTCATCAACCAAAGAACTTTAGGGTAAGTTACATGACATATATTCTTCACCCATCACAAATTTAGAAAATTCCAAAGAAGATGCAGATACAGAACAAGAATAAACATGCTCATCATGTCAGACAGATTCAGAAGAGGAAGAGTATGATGAAGAAGAAGTTGATTACAGGGAAAAATCGATCAATGCAATTAAATATCTAAGGAAAGAAAGAGAAGAAAACAAGTCATCCAAGAAAGAATTGATGAAGAAAAAGGAAAGTGTTCAAGGTTCCGAAAAATATTAGCGGGTCATCAAGAATTTAAGAGCTCAACTAGAAGAGGCTAGAAGAATTGAATAAACTCTAGAATATCAAAAGAAATGTTTAGAAGCGAACATAGCAGCACAAAAGGAAGAAGCAGAAAAGAGAGAAAAGATATTGATGGATCATCTCAAGGAAAGAACCAATGACTTAAACCAACTTGAGTAAGAGTTTGGTCAAGAAGAAAGAAGACTGGAAGAAGAAATACTTACATTGAAAATCCAACTTGAAGAAGCAAAGAGAATAGAAGAGGTTATGAAGTCTCAGATAATGAAGAAAGAAGAATAGGTTGAGAATCTTGAAGAAGATGTTGTCACACTAAGAGTCAAAATCATCAAGATCAACAAAAGCGTTGAAGAGATAGAAACATCTACATCAGTTGTAGAGAATGAAGAGAAGCACTCTACATTGGTAGAAAAGAAGAATGAAGAAAATAGAAAGAGTTATGTAGAAGTACTCAAAGAAAGGAATCATGGTCAACCATAATCTAAGAAAACTATTGAAGATACATATTCAAGAATACCATCCATATTCAAGCCACAAAGAAGCTTCAATCATGATCATGATCAGTCAAGGAAAAAATTTGAAAGGACTACGCCACAAAGAATATCATTCACTCTGAGGTATGAAATATTATTTTATGGTCATTTTTTTTATTGTAATAACTTTGGACATAAGGTTGTAGATTGCAAGGATTATAAAATAAATGTTCAAGTAGACCATGCCTATGTGGATTCACGTAATATTGAGTGTTACAAATTTCATAAATATGGACACATAGCCAGTGATTGTAGAAGCATGATCGATACTTCCATGAAAGAGAATATTGATATTATATATAAGAAAGTATGGATAAGAAAACAGGAAGAACAGGTAAACAAATACCAGGTACCACAGATCGCAATATTGGAAATAAAATGAGATGAAAATTCTAAAGAGAAAAGGAAATATGCCAGATATAGAAAGGTTTGGAAAATAACTGAAAGAAAGGAAGGATAGGTAAATAAGGAATAGGTTCAAGAGATTATACTTTCAGGCATTGTAGTGAAAGATGAATCCACAGATAGAAAGAAATAAGTCATATATCAAAGAGATAATGAATCTACCAATGAAGATGATGATGAATACACATTAGAGCAGGAATGTTTCTGAGCCATCCAGATTAGAGACTCCCAAGTAATATGAATATTAGACAGGGGGAGTCTATGCGATAGCTGTGATAGACCAAAGAACCATCCTTCGAGCATCTTGTAGAGTTTGGGAAGATAGATTCAAAGCAATCACTTAGCATAAGTACAGTTTGATAGATTAATCAAAACTTCATGATAGTATAGTGATAAATCGGTCATCATTATGGACAATTGCACAAGTAGAGTCTTGGAAAATATGGATAGAGATGGATTTGTAGGAACACTTAGCAGGTTTGGATAGATATATGATAGTGGACGACAGAATGGATTCATAAATTTGTTCAGAGAGTAGTTCAAAGAAAAGTGAACATTATCATAATGGATGATAATTACACAGGAAATGGCTCGAACAATGATAATCGATTCCAAATTGACAGATATTTTTTGGACACATGCAATGCATACATCAGTTCACATTCAAAACAGAGTAATGATCAGAAACAAAAATGACAAAAATCCCTACAAACTATGGAAAGGAAGCGCATACAACAACCTCTACATCAAGGTAACTCAAGGTAATATTTTATTAATTGAAATTTATGTTGATAATATTGTTTTGGAAGTACTAATGATAGGTTAAGATAGAAATTTGTAAAAGATATGCAGAATGAATTTGAAATGCCATTACTTGGAGGACTATCCTTATTTTTGGGTCTTCATATATGCCAAAGAAACCAAGGAATCTTTATTTCTCAAACTAAGTATATTAGAGAAATGATAAAGAGGTTCGGAATGGAAGATTGCAAACCAGTTACCACTCCTATGCAAACCAGTTGCAAGTTGAGAAAAGATGATGATTCAAATTCTGCAGACCAGAGGCAATACAAGTCAATGATTGGTAGCTTACTATATGTGACATCTAGACTAGATGTAATGCAGGCAGTTGGACAGGTGGCACGATTTCAAGAAACACTAAAGGAATCACATGTATTAGCAGTGAAGAGGATTTTCAGATATCTCAAAGGAACATAAGACTTTGGATTATGGTATCCAAAAGGAAAGGATCTATCACTTATTGCCTACACTATGCATATTGGGAAGGTTGTATTGATGACTGAAGAAGCACCAGTGGAGCAACGTTCTACTTGGGTGAGTTTTTAGTATCATGGCTAAGAAAGAAACAATCATCAATATCTTTATCTACAGCCAAGGCAGAGTATATTGCAGAAACATCATGTTATACACAGGTTATTTGGATGAAACAAACTCTGACAGATATACAGGTTGAGTATGATGAGCCCATTCCAATCTATTGTGATAATATAGGCTCCATCAATATTTCAAAGAACCCCGTAATACACTCCAAGACGAATAACATTCCGGTCAAGTATCACTTTCTACGGGAGTAGGTTGCAGAAAATAACATCTGAGTTGAGTATGTGGGCACAAAAGAACAAGTGGCATGCATCTTTACAAAACGACTTCCACGAGAAGCCTTTGAATATCTTCACCGGAGACTAGGAGTAATTTATACTCCAAAATGAATACTTTTGAATGCTTATCTTATATGTCTTAGATGTACATGAGGAAGCACCATAAATAGGACAAACGGGGAGAGATTTATCATATGCAAAAGGTAAATGCTTGGAGAGAGATCATAGAGGCATGTTTCCAAGGGGAGACATTGTCACAAGGGAAGAATGAGTGATATGACTTCAGAGTGATACCCTTTATCAAAGGGGGAGATATTATTCATATGAAGGGAAAGAGAGTAATCAGAGGATTATAAACACAAAGAAAAATCAAAGGCACATAGATAGGGTGAGCATCCCCAAGGAGACTTCAGTTAGGGGGAGCTGCCCCAAAGGGAGATACCCTTTTCCATTAATGTCAAAGGGGGAGAGATAGAAACATTTATAAAGAGTATAAGCATGAATGTTATCATGACTAAGTGTTGCCATCAATGTCAAAGGGGGAGATTGTCAGATAGTTGGCTTAGGTTGATGGATATTTGGTATGGATTGTTGGTTGTCATTGATGTCAGCTATTGGAGAGTGATATTGTAGATTGATTTCAACCCTTAGTGATTGATTTCAACCCTTGGAGAAAATACGATAGTGAATTCCAGTAGCACAAAGGTTTGGGTAATGGACCCAAGTTTGTTTGATGTAAAGATGACTCATTATTGTCTTGTCAGGGTTTATAATAAGTACAAATGGATGAAATCCAAAGTGGTCCCCTTATGGTAAAATCCCTCATGGGAAGACGCTTTGCGGATTGAGTCATCTTAGAAGTATGGTTAGAGAACCCATGATTATTTGTGGGATAATGAGATGAAGGTCAATGAATTTTTCAGTGAAAATATCCTATATGGATAGTTCTTGTCATGACATTTCTGGTGGTATGTGGAACGTCACATAACTCCTCACGGTTAGAGAGTTATGGCCACGAGAAGTTGGAGAACCCAGGTTTAGGTAATGGACCTAAGTTTGTTTGATGGATAACGGTGTGAGTTTTGATATATTTTCAGGTAATATTATTCTATATGGATATTACATTTCATTCCATTTCTGGTGGTATGTGGAACGTCACATAACTCCTCACGATTTGAGAGTTATGGCCTTATGAAGTTGGAGGACCCGCATATGTCATCTAGAAGCCCCAAAAGGTCAAAGTAGTCAAAGTGGTTTAGGAGATTTTAAAAGGTAAATAAAAAAGTGAAGTGATGAGTGTATTATAATTCAAAGTGAATAAAAAAAAATATTCCAATAATAAATTTAATGGAGAAATTAGAAGTGGGTTAACCCTAAAATAAGGAAAGTGGGCAAAGTGACCTAGAAGATGTTTTTAAGGAAGCTACTTGGAGAGTATAAATAAGAGGCAAGACTCTCTCATTTAAAATACACTTGAAAATATTGAATATCTATAGGTTTCTGAGGTAACCAAAGGATATCTAAGACGAATTTTTGAGGGAAGGTGAAGAAAAGAAGGTTGAAATTCAAGGAAGGATAAATTATTTTGATGATGCTTTCTAAGGTATGTTATTTATAGGTCATCTCACCATTTTCACAAAAACATTTTTTTTAGAATTATTCGGACCATGAAATTGATATTCCATTGATTAAACATATCCAAGTATCTGTGGTAAAAAAATCATCTTGTGGGTAGTTGATGAGTTGGTACATATTGAGTTGGTACAAGTAGTTGATGAGTTGGCACATACATGAGGTGTATAGTTGATGATGTTGGTACATATTGATGAGTCATAGTTGATGAGTAGTTGATACATGATTGGTACATACTTGGTACATGGTTGGAGGCACTTGTTAGTAGTATCTTTGACACATGGTTTATGGATGATGTAGCATACTTGTATTATTAGAAGCACATATTGATCTTGGTGATGATTATGAGTTGTTGTGTTATACTTGGTTGATGCATATCTTTGAGAGTTGTCTTGGTGATTAATATTGGTGAGTAGATCTGATTTGGTTGATAAAATTGGTGAGACAGGTTGTTGTGATAGGTTGTTTGGACAAATTGTTGTGACAGGTTATTTATACAGGTTTGGTGTATGGTTGATGCACTTGTTCATGGTAAGTTTGACGTACAGTTTGGTGCATGGTTGATGCACTTGTTTATGGTACAGGTTGATTGCAGGTTGGTGCATGGTTGATGCACTTGTTTATGGTATAGGTTGATTAGAGGTTGAGGCACAGGTTGATGCATGGCTGATGCATCGTTCAGGTTGTTTGGTATAGGTTTACAGAAGTATATCTCATAGTGATAGTGTGATAGTGGTTCCATCATTCTACTTATACGTTAGGGCGGTTGGATGGGGAAAGGACAAGTGGTTGTATCCACCTTGCAGTTGTATCTAGAGAACATAGGGGGTTGTAGCCTCCCTATGGTTGTAGCCAGATAATTGGGGAGTTGGAGCTTCCCTCAGGTTGTAGCCTGAGAAACTAGGGGGTTGGAGCCTCCTTCATGTTGTAGTTGGAAAACAAAGGAAGTTGGTGCCTCCAATGAATGTGATTCTTCAAGACATATAAGAAAAATCATTCTATGGTTTTCTCCCGCTTTTGGTTTCGACGTAAAACATTGGAGTATTGTGTATGTGTATGGTTGTTCATTTGTTCATTGTTTATTTACTCTGCAGTTATTGGATGATAATTCTACATTGATATAACACTTGGATTATATGGTTAAAAAGGATTAAATTGCTCTATTACTGATTCATCCCCCCTCTCAGTAATCCAATAGGTCAGCCTTGGGAGGAGACGTGCAGTCAATGGAACTTCTAATCTTGAGGAGATCATCACCAGACATGTGATCAAAGGTATAGTTACCCGATCTCTTCTCTTATTTTCTTTCTTTACATTAGTTTTGGTATGTTTAGGGTAGAGTAAAATAGATTAACTTTTAGACAGTTATTCGCTATGTCTACATCTTAAACCATGGTGTAGTTAAAGGGGGGTTTTTCCTGCTAGCAAGGCCAAAATTCCTAGAGGTTTCCCAACCAAGAAATGTGCAACTCAGTCAAATATGGGTGCAAGAATTCAGAACGGAAATTAATTGATCTTGTTTATCTTTCCATGTTTCTACTAGAGGACTTGGAGGACCTCATATTCACTTATTTTGTATCTTGGAGGCATATTTATTCCAAGTTCTATATCTTATCCAGATCTGGGGATCCTATGTATGGAGGTAAGATTATTATCTAAATAAAGGTAAGATCTAAGGTTGTTTATCATTCTCTTGTGTTGTCTCTCTTGTATCTTATTATTTTCATATGTTGTTGTGTTATATTCATCATTCATATGCTATAAAACCCAATAAAACACTTCCAACCCAACTTTGAAAAGAAACCTACAAAACAATTAAGAGAAATCATATAAACAAATAAAAAATAAACACCTAAATTCTTAGCAAATCTTCTTGGGAACATTACAGTGGTATCAGAGAGAATTCCTTCACTATAATGTGATCAAGCTAATGCCTAGAAGGAGAGGCCATGGGGGAAAAACTTTATTAGGGATTCCTGAAGGAGAAGAGCCAGAATTCAGTAAGGGGGAAACTCATGAGCTAGAAAATGAAACGTCATATGAGGCAACCTTCTTAGCCGAAATGGTGACTCAAATAATGAATGATGCACTACAGAAAAACATGGTTATTATGAAGTGAAACCTAGAGGAGATGCATAACCATTTATCCTTGGGGTAGGCATAAATCAAACTATCCTTTGAAAAATTCCAAAGAGGGAAGGACATAATGATAGCCTTAATGGAGGAACAAAGCAAGAATCAGGGTATTCTTTCTCAATACTTGATGGAGCAAAGGAATGGTAGGGATCCACCCCTATTTGGGGGAAATAATGATGTTAGTGGTTCTCATGGGGGGAATGGGAATCATGAGGAGTCCATACATAAAGGATATGCATAAGGGAATATACCAAATGAAGGTCTACATACCCAATATAACACAACTAGCATATATACTCCTAGACCGTACATGCCTACCTTTTTGGATGCACAAAAAAGGGACACTAATTCATTGAACCATGAGAGTCTAGGGGATGAATGGGAGACCATAAAAATGGAGTACAACACCATGAGTGTGGGATCCAGGTGATAGGTTTCGATGGGGGAGTATTTCCATATCTAGATGAAAAGAAAATCCAAAGAACGTTATATAGGTGATAGTAAGCTAGGGTGTAAGGAAGGAATAATGGAATTTCCAACCTTTTATGGATCAAATAAAATATCAGCCACAACATGGATGCAAAATATGGATTCCTATCTCCAATTGAATACTATGGAGGAAGGAAATTCCATCAAGTTTGCAACATTGTACTTGATGGGAAAGGCACATGATTGGTGGTTTCATGGGATGACCACCTTGGGACACGATCATGTCACTTATGATCATGACTTCACCCAAATACTCATGGACATATTTGACAGGGAGGATCCATAGCTTCATTTTAGGGAGCTCACAAAGATTATGCAAACAAGATCAGTTGAAGCCTTCATTGAGGATTTTCAGAGAGTGTTGGTTATGGTTCTTGACGTGTTAGAATATCAATTACTAATGATGTATATAGAAGGCTTGAACGAACCTATGCGAGGATGGGTTCAGTATTTTAAGCTTGTAACCTTACAGTATGCCACTTAGCACACCCGAGATCTAGTTGGGGAAGCTAACAAAACATGTTCACACCTATACCTCCAATCATTACAATGGGATGAGACGAAAGATGGTGTATGCATGAATTCTTTATTATGGAAGAAAGTAGTAGGGATCACAAGAAGTATCCTCCAGACATGAAAAGAATCCTTCACAAACATAAAATCATCTTTGAATCAATTCCTCCAGGCCAACCACCAGATAGGGGGTTTGAACACATCATAGAACTAGAAGAAGGGGCCAAACCAGACATCACTACACCATACAGGCACCCCAAGAATCATGAAGATGAGATTGATAATTCTATTAAATAATTATTAGTCATAGGGCATATTAGACCAAGCTCAAATCCTTTTGCATCATTAGTTGTGTTGGTGAAGATGAAAGATGGAACAATGCACATGTGCATTGATTACAGGGCCTTAAATAAGAGAACCATAAAAAACATGTACCCCGTTCCTAGGATTGATAAGTTGTTGGATGAGCTACATGGCACAATATACTTCACTAAAATTAATTTTCCCTATCGATACCATCAAATTAGGATGAGGGAACAGGATGTGCATAAGACAACCTTCAGATGCCACTATGGGCATTATGAGTTCCTTGACATTACTTTTGGCTTGACCGATGCATCAACCACCTTCCAATCATGCATGAACCATGTGTTCAACAAAAAACTGAAAAAGTACCTACTTTTCTTCTTTGATGATTTGCTAATTTACAGTAGAACATGGGAGGACCACCTCAAACATGTGGATGAGATCTTCAGTATCATGGGAGAATGGTCACTATATTCCAAGGAAGAAAAAAGTGAAATTAGAATGACTGAGGTACTTTATATGGGTGGGAAATGGGTATAGGTACACCAAGAAAATATCCAAGCCATCATTGACTAGCCCACACCCAAAACACTCACAAAGCTCAAGGGGTTTCTAGGTAGTTTCAGTTATTACAAGAAGTTTTTCAAGGGGGTCTCCCAATTATGCGCACCTCTAACTAATTTGAACAGGAAGGGTGCATTTAAGTGGAGTCGTGAGGCATAATTGACCTTTGACAAAATGAAGAAAGTGATGAACATTTGTCTCGTATTATCCTTGCCATATTTTTCTCATCCATTCATCTTGGAGTGTGATGCATGAGGAGAGGGTGTTGGAGCTATTCTCATGCAAAATAGGAATCCCACTTCCTATGAGAGACGCAAATTGAGGGGGATTGATTTGTTGTACACCATTTATGACAAAGAAATTCTAGCCATGATGCATGCTTTGGCCAAATTCAGGAAATATATGGTGGGTGTGAAATTTGTGATCATGACAGATCATAATATCCTCAAGTACTTCCTTGAGAAGAGGGACCTTAATGAGAGAAAACAAAAATTGGTGAGTAAGATTCAGGCATATAAATTTTACATATAATATTTAAAGGGAAAAAAAATGTTGTGGTGGATGAATTGTCTAGAACACCATCATCCTACTCCATGTCATAGATATCAGTTGATTGGAAATATCATCTATTGGTGGAGTACTCTAAAAAAAAATTGCATGTTAGTTGATGGATGGCCAGCTACAGGATGACAGGTAAATGATTATAGATGACATCATTTATTACAAGGGAAGGATCTGTCTAGTTCCATAATCCTTATTCAATAAGAGGGTGCTTTAATCATTTCATGACGCATCATTAGCAGGTCATTAGCGATTTCTTAAACCATACAAGAAGATAAGGGAAAGGTTCACTTGGAAGGGACTTAAGGGAGACGTCATGCACCACATCGAGTGTACCACTTTCCAACAGAACAAATATTAGCACACTCACCAAGCAGGTCTGTTACAACCTCTCCCCATTCCAGAGTGCAAGTAGGAGAGTGTGTCTATGGATTTAATTACAAGTATCCCCAAGGCATATGGGAAGGATTGCATATTTGTTGTAGTTGATCGCTTGACTAAATTTTCTCATTTTTTCTCCATATCTATGGACTTCAACGCATCTCATGTAGAAGATATATTTTTCAAGGAGGTTTTCAGGTTGCATGGATTACCCAAAACGATGGTGAGTTCCAGGGACAACACGTTTATGAGGATATTTTGGCCGGAGATATTTAGGTTAGTGGGTACTGAGTTAAATCCCAACACTAGCTACCATCCAAAAAAAGTTGGGAAAATTAATATAGTGAACAAGTCGGTGGGAGGTTACCTCCGCAATTATCTAAGTGGGAAAAAAAAGGTGTGGTTCAAGTGGCTTTATCTAGGTGAATATTTCTACAACAACACTCACCACATGTCTATTGGTATGTCTCCCTTCAAATATTTATACAGTTATGATCCCTCACTTTTATTGAGATTGTGTTGGAGATAGAAGGGACCCTATGGCTAAAGAGTGGATACAAGAAAGTCAAGACATTCTCAAAGAGCTCAAATACCATTTGAAAATATCTCCCCAACACACACACTCACACACACACATAAAAAAAAAAAGGAGGGGGTGTGATTCTATAAGAACCACTTTTTCATTTGGGGGTTGGTTTTAAGTTTTTGTTTGCAAAATTAAGCGGATTTAAGGCCATGATTGCATAAGTTTGAAATTTTAACATCGAAAAAAAGGGGGTTATTCTAGGAGTACCATTTTTTGATTCAAGGTAAAAAGTAACCACTATATGTGACCTCTAAAAAAATGAGAACTCTATAGGGTTCTTGTCAAGTAGGAAACATAGTTCCAAGACTTTAAATGGACTACAGATTGTTATCTGATTTTAAATTATTAATCGGTGTTACTAATTTGTATCAATCTTGGCCTCTAGTATGTTATGACTTGTCCACTAAGTTAGATATGGATTTCAAAAAATGGTAAATTTTGATTATCGCACGAGAGATGAGTTGACTCAAATAGCAAGGTTCCAATTTAGAAAACCAATGGACTCTTATGATAACTATGCATCATACTTTACAATCCAGACACATAAATTAAAGCAAATATAAGAAGTTGGGAGTGGCATTTTTTCCTCCTATATTCCTGGCCAAGACATGCAACGACTATCAAGAAACCCCATGCTATTTTGAGGCATCCACTCTACCCTATTTTTACCAAAGAAAATTATTGAAATAAAGAAACAATTGAAGGTAGAGGACTATAAAAGAAAGGAGAGAAGACACTCTAGGGGATTAGTGTTTTTCTATGTAAAGGCCAAAGTTTTTCAATTTTGTAGATCATATAGAGAAATCAGATGTATTGAACATCTATAAAAATAGAGCTCAACCAATAATTTTGCAATCATGAGGATTCAACCCTTGTTTATCATGCATTTTCTTCAGTTTTTGTAAACTTCTTCGAGTCTCATTGGATTTTTCTTTAGTGATTTGTAAGCTTATGTCTAGTCATATGAATGAATATATTCCAGAATTGATCTTTGCATTTATTTATCTTTTGGCTATCTTTATTATATTAAGTATGAAAGACTTGATCTCAACATTTATTTATCTTTTGGTTATCTTTATTATATGAACTATGGAGTGTTCAAAATATTCAATATTGTTATGTGAACAATTGAACTGCAAAAAGGGAGGAAGACTATCTGTTTGAAAATTAAAGTACCGATATTTTAAACAATGTTGAGAGAAGGTAAAAGAATTCGAAATAAATGAAAAATGAAAAGAAGATGACATTGTAAGCATTGAAATATACAAAGAATTGTCCATTTGTTTATTACCAATAACCAAATAAATAGCAAGGGAATATCTAATCGTTCCCTATGAAGAGTACATTCATGTGTATGTAAAAATATATAATAATAATAGTTGTAGAAAAAAAATGAAAGAATGGATGGAATAGAACATAATAAGAATGGTTGAAAGGGCAAGGCATGGACAATTCGTCAAGTGAATCAATGGTATTTATATCAGAGGAATTATTAAATTTTATGGGATTTATCGATGAATGCTTGGTACATCTATGACACTGATAGAAACATATTTAAAAGAAACAAGAGTTGCAAAGCAGCAATGCCTTCAAGAAAGATATTCCATTGGTTTTCTTAAATTCTCTAGTGTTGGCCTTTCAAGCTTGGATGAGGTAACTAGAAGGAACCCTAGTGTGAAACTCAAGCTTCCCAATAATCTAGCTAGGATAAATCTCATTTTTTTTATTTTAAAAACATACATGTTTGATACATGCTTAACCTATTTCTTTATTAAAAATGCTTTTAAAAAATGTGTGTGTATATAAAATATATACACAACGTTATCAAGAGTGCATAATTTTTTTACGTATAATGTCATGATGAGCACATCGTGAACTCTAGCGAAGAATTTCATGTCCTGGTAAACTGATAAATTGAGAACGTCGGTTAAACATAAAGTGAAGAAATACATGAGCACATCATAAACTTTAGTGAATAAATACATGACATGGTAAATTGAAAGCATGGTTGTATCATAAAATCCATTGATATTTTAAATGTGTGAGTGTTATGCTTTGATATTTTATTTTAGAGATCATTTTGTTTGTAAGCATCCTTCTCTTTTAACCTCATGACAGTGACATTATTTTATGACATACATAGCACATTTTTCAAACGATTAACTAAATAGGTTAGGTGTGTCTATGCCCATTGAAGAAAAATAGGAGGACAATATGATGACACCTTATCCCAAGCTGATTAGGAGGATGTCTTGATGTCATGATAATGAAGAATATAATGCCTTTAGGGCTCAACATGAATAAGACGATCATAGAAAAAAATCAGAATCGCAGATATATTGTTTCCAACTAGTTTTTGGATCGACCTTAACATGATCACCTAAGATTGAACAATAATGAGTTCCAATGTTTACCTATATTACATGTTGTCTAGATATGTAGGGGATGCTTATTTTTATGAAATGCCTCTCCTGGTATGGATTTCCATATGAATGAGCATGATTGGTTGTATTTTAACATGATATAGGTGATAAGTTTCACATCCTCCTCATATTCAAATGTCTAGAAATAATCATAATAGGTCTCTACTCGGCCAACTAAAGAAGATGGGAATTAATAATTTGTATCATGAAAAATGACCTTTTCTACTTGGATTAGAATTGAAGATATGCAATTATAGTTTCTTGAATTTACAATTCTACCATGATAGAGGCTTCTTCCATTACATTTATTTATTTTTATTTGGAAGGATTTACATTACCATGTAATTTTTTTATAATTTATAAATTAAACAATGTTATATGTTATATGGTATTTAATATAAACTCGTATTAAATTTCAACGTCTAATTTTATAAAGTAAACAATGGCTGAAAGGTATCATTATAATTGTTATTTTTCATTACAATGGATGTGTAAACAATGAATGCAATGTGTCATTATAATTTCCATTTGTTATTAGTCGTTGATCCAAGGCTATGCAACTTCTACATGATACAGGGACGGCTACCTTGACCAATTTGGCTGTAAGGAGTGTGCATATAACATTGAAGCTAGTTGGAGCTACTCTTTAAACACAAGAAAGTGAGCTACTCAACACAAGAAAGTGAGCTACTATACTTGTATATCTTCAACTCATTTTGAGATGTAGATCCATTGTGTATTGCTTGTGGCTACACTTTATATAGTTATATGACATGGATATGCAGTGTATTTGATTGGAATCCATGATTTAGTTCATCTCGAGCATGAGTATGCCCGCCTCAGAGAGATAATTGTTGTTTTGCAGATGGCACCTCCCGAACTCTGGTCCCGGGCTCACTCAATTTTATACATTGGTGAAGATATTGTAATGTATTTCGACCATCAGTTTCTATTATGAACTCACACATTAGGGGGCATCTGTTATAGCCCTAAAATTCTCTACTCATGCATACATGGCCTTGGCCCTCTTACTTGCAATTTTTTCCAAAGAACTGTTGAGAAGCTCTTCTTAAAAAACCATTTTTTAGAATATGTTTGTGCCCTACCCCATTACAACCTACGTACATATGCTTTCTGCACCACTACAAATCATGTACATACGCTTGTTGCACCATTACATCCCGCGTATACTTACAAAAATTGAAAAAATTAAAAAGTTGCAAGGAATTCGTTGAAATTCACGGGCTATTGGAAGTTTCCCAACTAATCCACCTTCTATAGCCCGTCACCCAACCAATTAACCATCCTTTTGTCATATAAAAGGAGGTGTTGGGATCTCATTTCACATCAAATCATAAGAACATTGAAACTATGCCCAATTTCACTTCCCCTCCTTGCCCAAGATATTATTTCCTTTTGTGAGATATCGCCTCAACATTCCCTCATCATCCCCTTCTTCCTCCATTCAACCCATTCCCTTCCATAGAGGTGATCATAAGGTTGAGAGAAAAATTCCATTCAAGGTGCACTTAGAGCATGGTAAAGAGGATCCCGGACCAAGTTTGGAGAACGGTGGCTGACACAAATTGTAAGTTGTAATGTTTGTATGATGAATAAAAGAATCACATTTTCCTATCCCAAATGATGATGTTTTGATTACTTTCACTTATTTATACTTAGCATTTAATATCTAACCCTAACTCATGAATATAATATCATGCTTGTAGTTATTTTTTTCCTATATTTGGATGCAGGTCAACCTTGGGAGGAGATTTGCAGTCAGCGGAACTTCTAATCTTGAGGAGATCATCACCAGACATGGGATTAAAGGTATAGTTACCCGATCTCTTCTCTTATTTACTTTCTTTACATTAGTTTTGGTATGTTTGGGGTAGAATAAAATAGATTAACTTTTAGACATTTATTCGCTCTGTCTACATCTTAAACCCTAGTGTAGTTAAAGGGGGGGGTTTCCTGCTAGCAAGGCCAAAATTCCTAGAGGTTTCCCAGCCATGAAATGTGCAACTCAGTCAAATATGGGTGCAAGAATTCAGAAGGGAAATAAATTGATCTTCTTTATCTTTGCAAGTTTATACTAGAGGACTTGGAGGACCTCATATTCACTTATTTTGTATCTTCAAGGCATATTTAGCCCAAGTTTCTATATCTTATCTATATTATTCCAGATCTGGGGATCCTATGTATGGAGGTAAGATTATTATCTAAATAAAGGTCAGATCTGAGGTTGTTTCTCATTCTCTTGTGTTGTCTCTCTTGTATCTTATTATTTTCATATGTTGTTATGTTATCTTCATCATTCATATGCTATAAAACCCAATAAAACACTTCCATCCCAAATTTTAAAATCAACCTACAAAACAATTAAGAAAAATCATACAAACAAATCAGAAACAAACACCTAAGTTCTTAGCGAATCTGCTTGGGAACATTATAGTGGTATCAGAGAGAATTCCTTTGATATCATGTGATCAAGATAATTCCTAGAAGGAGAGGCCATGGGGGACAACCCTTATAGGGGATTCCTGAAGGAGAAGAGACAGAATTCAGCATGGGGGGAACTCATGAGCTAGAAAATGCAATGTCAGATGAGGAAACCTTCTTAGCCAAAATGGTGACTCAAACAGTGAATGATGCACTACAGGAAAACTATATTATTATGCAGTGCAACCCAGAGTAGATGCATAACCATTTATCCTTGGGATAGGCATAACTCAAACTATCCTTTCCAAATTTACAAAGAGGGCAGGACATAATGATAGCCTTAATGGATGAACAAAGAAAGAATCAAGGTATTCTTTCTCAATACTGGATGGAGAAAAGGCATGGTAGGGATCCACCCCTATTTAGTGGAAATAATGATGTTAATGGTTCTCATGGGGGGAATGGGAATCATGAGGAGTCCATACATAAAGGCCATGCAGAAGGGAATAGAACAAATGAAGGTCTACCTACCCAATCTAATACAACTAGCATATATACTCCTAGACCGTACATGCCTACCTTTTTGGATGCAAAACAAATGGACACTAATTCCTTGAACCATGAGAGTATAGGGGATGAATGGGAGACCGCAAAAAGGGAGTACAACACCATGATTGTGGGATCCAGGTGACATGTTTCCATGGGGGAGTATTTTCATATCAAGATGAAAAGAAAATCCAAAGATCATTATATAGGTGCCAGTAAGCTAGGGCACAAGGAAGGAATAATGGAATTTTCAACCTTTGATGGATCAAATAAAATCTCAGCCATAACATGGGTGCAAAAGATGGATTCTTGTCTCCAATTGAATACTATGGAGGAAGGAAATTCCATCAAGTTTGCAAAATTGTACTTGATGGGAAAGGCACATGATTAGTGGTTTCATGGGATAACCACCTTGGGACACGATCATATCACTTCTCATTGTGACTTCACCTAGAGACTCATTCACATATTTGATAGGGAGGATCCAAAGATTCATTTCAGGGAGCTCACATAGATTAGGAAGACAAGATCAGTTGAAGCCTTCATTGAGGAGTTTCAGAGAGTGTTGGTTATGGTTCTTGATGTGTCAGAATTTTGATTACTAATGATGTATATAGAAGGCTTGAACGAACCTATGCGAGGATGGGTTAAGTATTTTAAGCCTGTAACCTTAGAGTATGCCACTGAGTGCACTCGAGATCTAGTTGGGGAAGCTAACAAAAACATGTTCACACCTAGAGCTCCAATCATTAAAATGGGTTGAGACGTCATAGGTGTTTGGGAAAAGGGAAAATTCACTATATAGATTTTTTGTCTGACACTAAGGAAGAGACAGATGATGAGGAGGGTGGAGTTATCCATAATATATAGGTGAGCCACAAGGAGGAAGAACAAGCCTTGCATGTGCAAGGTGGTGAGGTACATTACACCATGATGCAAGAATCAAGAAGGTTACTATTGCATCTATGAGTGGAGTGCCAAAGTTTAACATTTTTTTAGATGAAGAGAGTTGTACAGGGACAATTAGCAATGATGTTACTTGATGGAGGAGATTCTTACAATTTCATTGATATTGATATGGTTGGAAGGACACACATTCCAACGTTTGAATTTGAGGGATTCTTGGTTGAGGTAGCAGGAAGTCGCCCTATGGCTTGTGACATGTATATTCCATAGATGTGCTTGACATTGGGTAGTTACAACTTAACACGGTATTTCTATGTAGTGGAAATTCCAGACACTAATATCATATTAGGTGTGCAGTGGCTTAGAATATTCGGACCAATTACCATCAAATACAAAAGAATGAAAAAAAAATTCAATGCAAAAGAAGGGAATAGGTTCACGCTTAAGGGGATTACGAGAGATGCACATAAAATAGTGATTGCCAAGAAAATGCATGCAATATTCATGTGTGAGGAGGTGGCCTATGCAATGGAATGCTTTAGTATGGAAGCAAGTAGTGGGGAGCACAAGAACTATCCTCCAGACATGCAAAGAATCCTTCAAAAACAAAAAATTGTCTTTGAATCAATTCCTCCAGGTCAACCACCAGATAGGGGGTTTGAACACATCATTGAACTGGAAGAAGGGGCCAAACCGTTCATCACTACACCATGCAGGCACCCCAAGAATCATGAAGATGAGATTGATAATTCTATTAAAGAATTATTATTCATTGGGCATATTACACCAAGATCAAATCCTTTTGCATCATCAGTTGTGTTGGTGAAGACAAAAGATGGAACTATGAGCATGTGCATTGATTACAGGGCCTTGAATAAGAGAACCATAAAAAAAATGTACCCCATTCCCAGGATTGATGAGTTGTTGGATGAGCTACATGGCACAATATACTTCACTAAAATTGATTTGTGCTATGGATACCATCAAATTAGGATGAGGGAACATGATGTGCATAAGACAACCTTCATATGCCACTATGGGAATTATGAGTTCCTTGTCATTCCTTTTGGCTTTTCCAATGTGTCAGCCACCTTCCAATCATGCATTAACCATGTGTTCAACAAACAACTGAAAAATTTCCTACTTTTCTTCTTTGATGACTTGCTAATTTACAGTAGAACATGGGAGGATCACCTCAAACATGTGGATGAGATCTTGAGAATCATGGGAGAACGATCACTATATACCAAGGAAGAGAAAATTGAAATTGGAATGACTAAGGTACTTTATATGGGGGGGAAATGGGTATAGGTACACCAAGAAAATATCCAAGCCATCATTGACTAGCCCACACCCAAAACACTCACATAGCTCAAGGGGTTTCTAGGTAGTTGTAGTTATTACATGAAGTTTGTCAAGGGGTTATCCCATTTATGTGCACCTCTAACTGATTTGACTAGGAAGGGTGCATTTAAGTGGAGTCGTGAGGCATAATTAACCTTTAACAAAAAGAAGAAAGTGATGATCACTTGTCCAATATTATCCTTGCCATATTTTTCTTAGCCATTCATCTTGGAGTGTGACGCATGAGGAGAGGGTGTTGGAGGTTCTCATGCAAAATAGGCATCCCACTTCCTATGAGAGCCACAAATTGAGGGGGACTGATTTGTTGTACACCATTTATGACAAAGAAATTCTAGCCATGATGCATGCTTTGGCCAAATTCAGGAAATATATGGTGGGTGCGAAATTTGTGGTTAGGACAGATCATAATATCCTCAAGTACTTCCTTGAGAAGAAGGACCTTAATGAGAGACAACAAAAATTCGTGAGTAAGATTCAAGCATAGAAATTTGACATATAATATTTCAAGGGAAAAAACAATTTTGTGGCAGATGAATTGTCTAGAATATCATCATCCTACTCCATGTCATAGATATCAGTTGATTGGAAATATTATCTATTGGTGGAGTACTCTAAAAACAAAATTGCATGTGAGTTGATGGATGGCCAGCTACAGGATGACAGGTACAGGATTATATATGACATCATTTATTACAAGGGAAGGATTTGTCAAGTTCCATAATCCTTATTTAAGAAGAGGGTGCTTCAAGCATTTCATGACTCATCATTAGCAGTGCATTGTGGATTTCTTAAACCATACAGGAAGATAAGGGAAAGGTTCACTTGGAAGGGTCTCAAGGGAGACATCATGCGCCACATCGAGGAGCGTACAACTTGCCAACAGAACAAATATTAGCACACTCACCCAGCAGGTCTATTACAACCTATCCCCATTCTAGAGTGCAAGTGGGAGAGTGTGTCTATGGATTTCATTACAGGTATCCCCAAGGCATAGGGGAAGGATTGCATATTTGTCATAGTTTATCGCTTGACTAAATTTTCTCATTTTTTCTCCATCTCCATGGACTTCAGCGCATCTCAGGTAGCAGATCTATTTTTCAGGGAGGTTTTCAGGTTCCATGGATTACCCAAAACGATGGTGAGTGTCAGGGACAACACGTTTATGAGAATATTTTGGTAGGAGATATTTAGATTAGTGGGTACTGAGTTAAATCCCAACACTAGCTACCATCCACAAAAACATGGGAAAACTAATATAGTGAACAAGTCGGTGGGAGGTTACCTCCACAATTATGTATCTGGGAAATAAAAGTGTGGGTCAAGTGGCTTTATCTATGTGAATACTACTACAACACCACTCACCACATGTCTATTGGTATGTCTCCCTTCAAAGATTTATACAATTATGATCCCCTCACTTTTGTTGAGATTGTGTTGGAGATAGCAGGGCCCCTATGGATAAAGAGTGGATACAGGAAAGTCAAGACGTTCTCAAAGAGATCAAAGAGCATTTGCAAAAATCTCAAAACCAACATAAATTATATGACGAAAAACATAGAGTGGAGTGCACTTTTGAGGTAGGGGACTTGGCTTATTTGAGGCTATAACCATACAAACAAGCATCCATTAAGAAAAATGTCACTTAAAATCTCAAACATCATTTCTATGTTTCTTACAAGGTGCAAAGGAAATTTGGGGAAGTTGCATATGAATTAGAATTACCACAGGGAAGCAAAATTCACATTGTTTTCCATGTATCCCGCCTAAAGAGGGTATTGGGACAACTTGTTGTAGCTAATGAAGAGCTACAGCTAGTTTATGAAGAAGGGCACTTGATCTTGATTCCATAGAATGTTTTGGAGGTGAGGGAGAAACAACTATGGAATAGGGACATTAAGGAATACTTCATTAAATGGAAAAATTTGCCAATACAAGATGCCACTTGGGAGAGTGACTAGGTGCTACAACAAACAGGTTCAATATTTCTTGTGGGAAAGCAATTTCCAGTAGGGGAGACTGTATCTATATTATTCCAAGTTTCTATATCTTATCTATATTATTCTAGATCTGGGGATCTGATGCAGGAGCATCTCCCACATCAAGCGAGCCAGCGCGAGAGCAGAAGACAGCTGGACAACACCATCACCAATTTTGAAACACCTTGATATTGTTGCGCCAAACATTAATGTGTAGAGTTAATGAAGCGCACTTTGTATATTGTAATGGACCTTGAGCGGATATCTCACGTCCTTAGGTAGATGAGGCATTTAATAGATTTAATGTAAAGTAGATAGAACATTTAATTATAGATTTGATAGTTTTAGAGCTCGAGAGGAAAAACGGGATATAGACACCCTCCTTTGTAAATTGTATTATCATTGAAAACATTCAGAAGAGAAGAGAACGCATAGAAGCATATGAAGAGCACTCATGTACAGATTGAATTAATAAGAAGAAAGCTTTGATTCAATTCCATGGTGGTGTTGTTCTCTGTGTGTTGTTGATATTATGCTTATGAATGTTTGTTTTATGTCATGCATTTGCTTGTATATGTTGTGTATGTGATTTCATGGTTGATTTGAAATCTGAGAGAAGGAAAGAATGAGTTTCAATTGTTTCTTTAAGTGAGCCAGAGAATTCCTGCAAGGAGTGCAGTTGAATTTGTCTGCAAGGAGTGCGTGACTGCAGGGTTTACTTAGAGATAGCTTTTGTTTCCATTCATCTTAGGAGTGCAGATTTGGCACCGGAGCCGTACAAGGCGTGTGTAGGCTAGACGAAGATTCAGAGTTGCGATTCTGAGAAAAGAGTTGAAGGATTTCTGCCGCTGGAGTGTGCAGGATCAAAGACTTCATCACTTAGTCGTGATTGAAGATTTTCCACAAAGGGTGCGTGCAAGGAGTTCTTCCTGAGGGATGTGAAATCGAAAATCTTAGGAGAGATAAGCTTTTGAATTCATCGAAGGGCTGCACAGAGAGGCTGTGCTGAAGTGTTCGAGAAGAATTCATGAGAATCCGAGGCATAGGATACAGCAAAGGAGCAAGGAATCCATCGTGCAAGGGTGGAGAAAGCTCGAAGCTCAGGAGGGTAGGAGCGTCGATCGGGATCACGAGAAGTATAGCTCGACTCGTGAATCGGCATATCGGAAGTCGCAAGAGGGCGAGAAACGACATTTCGATGATCACTTGGACAGTGTGACTCACAGCGAGGTGATGTGACAGGTGATGCGGGACATCGGCGTCTCGGGCATTGGGAGTCGAGACAGTAGTCACTTGACCGCGCGAGTAGTGAGGTTCCGAGGAAGCAAGATCGCGAGTTGTCGGTATTTCGACTTATCGGATCTCAGGAATTTGAACTCCGACGGTTTAGTGCCACGATCGGCGAAGAGTGATAGAGCGAAGTCCCGATAGCGGAGAAAGAAGGTCAGCGTTGACTGACACATCTCGGGTCTCGGGGATCCGAGGAGGCAACGTCTAATGGTTGAACTCATGAGTAGCGAAGTTCCGATCCTCAGATTAAAAGAAAGGGGGATTGTGCGGAGTGAACTGTGGGTGCAGATCTTTCGATTGGGAGATATAAGAGTATTGACACTCTTCGGGCCGAGAGGAAAGAAGGTCCTGGTGAAGAGCGATCGTGCTCCGAGGAGTGGGGTCGACACTATCAAGTGGTATCAGAGTGGGGATTTCTTTTCTTTATGTAGCAAAGAAGAGGATACATCATGCCACCCAGGAGAGAAAGAAAATCACCAGACCCAGAAGATAGGGAGGTGAGAAGAAGAGGTAGATCAGCAGGAAATCCAGAAATGGAGCGGCAGATGAGAGATCTCCGAGCAAGGCTTGAGGAGATGGAAACAACACAAAGACGCGGAGTTGGTGTTGGGGATCTAAGTGATTCCAAAGTTGAAGAAGAAGCTGGACATGAAGAACAGGTCACAGCAGAAGACACATCGACAGAGCGGTTGATCAAAGCCATCGCAAGGATGGGTGCGAAGGCGAAAATGGACATTCCAGTCTATGAGGGAAATCTGGATACAGAGGAGCTGCTAGATTGGATAAGAGCTCTTGACACCTACTTCGACTATGAGGATATTGAAGAGGATAAGAAAGTCAAGCATGCAGTTACGCGCTTGAAAGGACATGCAGCATTGTGGTGGGACGAGCTACAAGCTGACAGATGCTGCAAAGGCAAGCAAAAGATCAAAAGCTGGGATCGAATGATCGCGAAGATGAACGAGAATTTCATCCCAAGAGATTACCAAATCACACTGTTCAGGCGAATGCAGAACCTGAGACAGAAGTTGATGACGATGAAGGAATACACTGAGGAGTTCTACCGACTGAACATCATAGCAGGTCATCGGGAGAGCGATGATGAGAAGGTAGCCAGATACATGAATGGTCTGAGGTATGACATTCAGGATGAATTGAGCATGGTAACCATCAGGACGGTGGAGGATGCTTACCAGATGGATCTGAAAGCCGAGGAGAAGCTGAGCCGAAAGCAAGGTCAGCGAGGGCGAGGCAGAAGCCAGCCAAGAGGCAAAGCGGTTTCCCAGGAAAGAACTCAGAAGCCCAAAGAGGAATGGAAGAAACCTCAGGGTAAGGCTGAGAGAGGTGGAACCTCACAACAGAGGCAGCCATATGTTGAACAGAGAGGACAGCAAAATGATCAGCGAGAAGATTATGCTTATGCAAACACTCTTCCACGTACTAGAGGTCGAGGTAGAGGAAGAGCAGGAGTAATCACATGTTTCACATGTGGGAAGAATGGGCACAAGTCATTCGAGTGTCCAGAGAAAAAGAAAGATACAGGAGAAGCTCACATCACTGAAGCATAGAGGCGTGATGTTGAGTCAGAAGTTGCAGACAGCGGAAGATCACTTGGGATGCATAAAGTCCTTTTGACACCTGAGAAGGAGGTGAAAAGATCAGTGCAAAGGACCAGAATGTTCAGAACAGCTTGCACAGCCAAGGGCAGAAAATGCAAGGTTATCGTGGACAGTGGTAGCACGGATAATCTCGTTGCAGCCGAGATGGTGGAAAAATTAGGGCTGGAAACGACTGATCACCCGAGTCCATACAAAGTTTCATGGCTACAGAAAGGACATCGGGTGAATGTTACCAAACAATGTTTGGTTGAGTTCAAAATAGGGGGATATAATGATAAGATCTTGTGTGATGTTATTCCCATGGACGTATGTCATTTTTTATTGGGTAGACCATGGAAATATGACAGAAATGTGATTCATGATGGGAGAATGAACACATATACTCTGGAGAAGAATGGGAGAGACCATAAGTTACTTCCGATAAAGGATAAAGAGGTGAAGCCGGAAGTAGGAAATACAATACTTCTCATGAGTGGGAAGGAACTCCTTACAGAGATGGAGAAAAGGAAAGATCCACAGTTCTTTGTGGTCAAAAAGCCAAGGATTGTTCTGACTAGCATAAGAGTGGATGATTTACCAGTGGAAGTTCAGGAATTGCTGGAAGAGTTCGCTGACATCATAGTGGACGAATTACCTCATTCGTTGCCACCGATAAGAGGTGTGAGTCATCACATAGACCTCATACCAGAAGCAAGTTTACCAAATAAATACGTGTACAGGTTGACGCCGCAGGAGAATGAAGAGGTCAAGAGGCAGGTCCAAGATTTGGTGGACAAAGGATTAGTCAGGGAAAGCTTGAGTCCATGTGCTATACCGACAGTACTCAGTCCGAAGAAAGACGGAGGCTGGAGGATGTGCACTGATTCAAGAGCCATTAATAAAATTACCATCAGGTACAGATTTCCACTACCGAGAATGGATGATCTGATGGATTGCCTGAGTGGGGCAAATTATTTTTCAAAAATTGATTTGAAGAGCAGATATCATCAGATTTGCATGAGGGAAGGCGATGAGTGGAAGACAGAATTCAAAACAAATGAAGGTTTGTATGAATGGCTAGTCATGTCGTTTGGTTTGACAAACGCGCCGAGCACATTCATGAGGCTGATGAATGAAGTCCTGAGGGAATTCATTGGTAAATTTGTGGTCGTGTATCTGGATGATATACTGATTTTCAGCAAGACCAAGGCTGAGCATTTAAATCATTTGGCTATTGTGATGAGGAAGCTACAGCAAGAGAAGTTGTTGATTAATATGAAGAAATGTTCGTTCATGAAGACAGAGCTCATTTATTTGGGTTTTGTTATTTCGGCGAATGAGTTGAAGATGGATCCAGAGAAGGTGGATGTAATAAAGAATTGGCCATCACCGAGAAATGTGTTCGAGGTGAGAAGTTTCCATGGGTTGGCTAGTTTCTACAAAAAATTCATTAGGAATTTCAGTGGAATTAGCGCACCGATGATGGACACAGTAAAGAAGCGGCATAATTTTTTTCATTGGACAGCCGAGGCTGAGAGGAGCTTCAATCTGTTGAAGCGAAAGATCACAGAGCAACCAGTGTTAGTGTTGCCATATTTTTAGAAGACATTTCAAGTGAAATGTGATGCTAGCGGATATGCCATAGGAGCGGTCTTAAGTCAGGATGATAGGCCAGTTGCATATTTCAGCGAGAAGTTGGATAACGCGAAGCTGAAATACTCCACGTATGATAAGGAATTTTATGCTATCATACAGGCACTGAAGAAGTGGAGGCATTACTTGATCCCAAAGGAATTTATACTGTACAGTGATAATCATGCATTGCAGTTTGTGAGTCAACAGGATAAGTTGAATCAAAAACATGCAAAATGGGTAGAGTATAAGCAGAATTTCACCTTTGTGATCAAACACATTTCAGGAACTGCTAACAAAGTGGTTGATGCTTTGAGCAGGAAATGTTTGTTGTTGCAGGAGTTCAGATTCAAGACGTTGGGTTTTGAGAATCTGAAAGACATGTACACAGGAGATGTAGACTTTGAAGAAGCATACGAGGTAGCTGAGAATCTAGTTCTCAGAGATCGGAGCCCATGGATAGAATATATGATCCAGGAAGGATTTTTGTTCAGAGGCAATCAACTATGTATACCGAATTTCTCCATGAGGGAGAACCTGTTGAAAGAGAAGCACAGCGGTGGATTGGCCAGACATTTCGGTCAAGACAAGACATTTGCTAAATTAAGCGAATCATATTTTTGGCTAGGCATGCGAGTGGATGTCAAAAGGTTTGTTGACAGGTGTCGAATTTGTCAGCATTCGAAAGGGAGAAAGCATAATGCAGGTCTTTATCAGCCATTGCCCATACCAGAGAGGCCATGGGAGGCAATAAGCATGGATTTTGTATTGGGTTTGCCGACGACGCAAAGAGGAGTTGATTCTATCTTTGTGGTCGTGGACAGGTTTTCGAAGATGGCACATTTTATTCCATGTCAGAAGACCAGCGATGCGACACACATCACAAACTTGTTTTTTAAGGAGATCATTAGACTTCATGGATTGTCGAGAAGCATAGTCTCGGACAGGGATACCAAATTCATAGGTCATTTTTGGAGGACGCTATGGAAAAAGATAGGGACTAACTTAGCGTTTAGTTCGGCTTACCATCCGCATACAGACAGACAGACAGAGGTGGTCAACAGAATTTTGGGAGACTTACTGCAGAGCCTGGTGACGGAGCACCATAACAGCTGGGACAATGTGTTGCCACAGGAAGAATTTGCGTACAACGATTCTGTGAATCGGAGTACAGGTAAAAGTCTGTTTCATATTGTGTATGGGACACAACCGAGGGGAGTTTCTGAACTCCGAGAGTCAGAACAGGCTGCGACTAGTAGTTCTAGCGCAGAGGAATTCGCTGAAGCAATGAAGGAACTTCATGACAAGGTGAAGCAGCGACTGAATGATTCAAATCAGGAATAAAAGCGTAGAGCAGATCAGCATCGGCAACAACTTCAGTTTGAAGTTGGGGATCTTGTTCTGGCACACTTGAGGAAAGAAAGGTTCCCAAGGGGAACATATAATAAACTGAAGATGAAGAAAATCGGGCCTTGCAGAGTCCTGAAGAAACTTGGAGAGAACACGTATGAAATTGAGTTGTTGGATGGCATCGGGATATCTCCGATATTTAATGTTTCGGATTTATACCCATACAAGGCTGGAGAAGTAAAGGCTGGGACTGAGGAACCAGTGATCCAGTGGACGAAGAAGATTCCAGTAGTAGAAAAGCCACAGATGGAATGCATACTGGAGAAGAGAGTGGGAAAGAAGACCAGGCGAAAGCAGTATTTTGAGTATCTGGTCAAATGGAAGAATCACCCAGTGGAAGATGCTAGATGGGAAACTAAGGCGATGATACAAAAGCATGGACAGATTGTGCAGGAGCTCATGGACAGGAGCCCATGAAATTTTTCAAGCCAGGGAGTATGATGCAGGAGCATCGCCCACATCAAGCGAGCCAGCACGAGAGCAGAAGACAGCTGGACAGCGCCAGCACCAATTTTGAAACACCTTGATATTGTTGCGCCAAACATTAATGTGTAGAGTTAATGAAGCGCACTTTGTATATTGTAATGGACCTTGAGCGGATAGCTCGCGTCCTTAGGTAGATGAGGCATTTAATATATTTAATGTAAAGTAGATAGAACATTTAATTATAGATTTGATAGTTTTAGAGCTCGAGAGGAAAAATGGGATATAGACACCCTCCTTTGTACATTGTATTATCATTGAAAACATTTAGAAGAGAAGAGCATGCATAGAAGCATATGAAGAGCACTCATGTACAGATTGAATTAATAAGAAGAAAGATTTGATTCAATTCCATGGTGGTGTTGTTCTCTGTGTGTTGTTGATATTATGCTTATGAATGTTTGTTTTTTGTCATGCATTTGCTTGTATATGCTGTGTATGTGATTTCATGGTTGATTTGAAATCTGAGAGAAGGAATGAATGAGTTTCAATTGTTTCTTTAAGTGAGCCAGAGAATTCCTGCAAGGAGTGCATTTGAATTTGTCCGCAAGGAGTGCGTGACTGCAGGGTTTACTTAGAGATAGCTTTTGTTTCCATTCATCTCAGGAGTGCATATTTGGCACCGGAGTCGTGCAAGGCGTGCGCGGGCTAGACGAAGACTCAGAGTTGCGATTCTGAGCAAAGAGTTGAAGGATTTCTGCCGCTGGAGTGCGCAGGATCAAAGACTTCATCACTTAGTCGTGATTGAAGATTTTCCACAAAGGGTGCGTGCAAGGAGTTCTTCCTGAGGGATGTGAAATCGCGAAGCTTAGGAGAGATAAGCCTTTGAATTCGTCGAAGGGCTGCACAGAGAGGCTGTGCTAAAGTGTTCGAGAAGAAGTCGCGAGAATCTGAGGCATAGGATACAACAGAGGAGCAAGGAAGCCATCGTGCAAGGGTGGATAAAGCTCGAAGCTCAGGAGGGCAGGAGCGTCGATCGGGATCACGAGAAGTATAGCTCTTCTCGTGAATCGGCATATCGAAAGTCGCGAGAGGGCAAGAAACGACATTTCGATGATCACGTGAACAATGTGACTCACAACGAGGTGATGTGACAGGTGATGCGGGACATCGGCGTCTCGGGCATCGGGAGTCGAGACAGTAGTCACTTGACCGCACGAGTAGCGAGGTTCCGAGGAAGCAAGATCGTGAGTTGTCGGCATTTCGGCTTATCGGATCTTGGGAATTTGAACTCTGAGGGTTTAGTGCCACAATCGGCGAAGAGCGATAGAGCGAATTCCCGATAGCGGAGAAAGAAGGTCAACGTTGACTGACACATCTCGGGTCTCAGGGATCCGAGGAGGCAACGTCTAACGGTTGAACTCGCGAGTAGCGAAGTTACGATCCTCCGAGTAAAAGAAAGGGGGATTGTGCGGAGTGAACTGTGGGTGCAGATATTCCGATTGGGAGATAGAAGAGTATTGACACTCTTCGGGCCGAGAGGAAAGAAGGTCCTGGTGAAGAGTGATCGTGCTCCGAGGAGTGGGGTCGACACTATCAGGATCCCATGCATGGAGGTCAACTTATTATCTAAATAAAGGCCATATCTGAAGTTGTTTCTCATTCTCTTGTGTTGTCTCTCTTGCATCTTCATATTTTCATATTTTTTTATGTTATCTTCATCTTTCATATGTTATAAAAACAAATAAAACACTTCCAACACAACTTTGAATAACAACTTGCAAAATAATCAAGCAAAATCATACACACAGATCATAAATAAACACATAAGCTCCTAGTGAATTTGCTTGGGAACATTACAACAAAGCAGGGAAAGCCCAAATGTCCAAGCCATGTGCGCCGACGAAACAGGGAAAACCCACATGTCACAGAGCATGAGAACGTTGGTGAGACTAGCGATGAAGGTTGGTACATTGATCTAACTGATAAATACTTTTTAAAATAAAATGCTAAGGATCTAATGTTAAGTCGAAGATAACATCAATCCTTTAACATTAAATGTTTGTCAATAATACCGTGGAACATAGGGAAATCTCCTTAGATAAATGACATACGCCTCGGTATGAGGCCAAATAAGATGAAAAAGTTTATAATTGGTTTAATTAAAGTGATGGACAAAATTTGTAATATTTTATTGGACTATAAAAAGTAATTAATAAATTTTCAGGTTAAAACTTAGGGTAACCTCCTAAAAAATGCATTGGTTTGTGAATAGACTAATAAGAATGATGGCAAGTAGATTACTAATAGTCCTAGGCATGGAATAATAAGGGTGATCTACTCGTTAACCCACTCAATCTACATTCTTGAAATATTTTATATTTAAACATATATTTTGATTCTTGATGTACAACTTAGAGGACTCCTTAATTAGTTAAGGGTGTTTGTGTTGTTTCTATCTTACTACCATATTTGGAGGGTCCTTAATTAAATAAGGGTGTTTTTTTGTTGTTGTTATCATCTTACTACCACATATATATTATGTTATATTTTAAGACAAGGTGTTGATGGAGCACACATTTGCATAACCTCATTTTGTGATAGTAATTACACATAGATTAGGTTGTTAACATATATATTACATTAGATATAATGATATGGGGTACATAGAGAACATATTTCCATAATTTATATTGTAAATTGTGACCATGAATACAAATAGATTAGATTACTAAGATAACATTATTTCATGTTGACTGAAACATGGTGCATATGTAGATGCATCATGGATGCACCCATGATATCTCCTTAAGAGCATTTATATGCAAAGAAATATAAATTGTTATAAGTTTTCCACATTCTCTGTCATAAGATTTTTGCATTCTCTTTATATTTGGGTTGATATTCTTTTTTATTCGCGGGTAGATTTCATGATTTTGGTTGTAATGGTGCAAGTTGTCAGAGTAATAGTTTCAAACAAGTTGCAATATCAACCTCGGGAAAAAAGGGTTTCTAGTCACAACCCCACCTTTTTATTTGGGGGTTGATTTTAATATTTTTGTTTACAATGGTACAACTTGCTAAGACCATGGTTGAAAATGGTTGTAATTAAATGCCCCCCACCCCCCAACACACACACACACACAAAAAATAAGAAAAAAATAAGGAGGTAGTGTGATTCTATAAGCACCACTTTTTCATTTGCAGGTTGATTTTAAGTTTTTGTTTGCAAAATTAAGCAGATTTAAGGCCATGGTTGCATAAGTTTGTAATTTTAACTTCGAAAAAAAGGGGGTGATTCTAGGAGTACCATTTTTTTATTCAAGGTAAAAACTAACCACTATATGTGACCTCTAAAAAAATGAGAACTCTATAGGGTTCTTTT
>ML779388.1:61975-75466 GCA_009831015.1 Picea engelmannii
CCTGGTCTAACTAAAACTAAAGCCATATTTTTGAAACTAAAAGCATTGAAATTTTGCATTCTAGATGGAAACCTATACTGGAAGGATCCTGGAGGTATTTTACTAAATTTCTTCTTAAAAGATGAAGTTGACAATTTATTGAAGGATTTCCATGCAGGAAACTGTGGTGGGCATCTAAGTTGGAAGACCATGGCTAACAAGATCCTCAGAGATGGTTTTTACTTGCCCACATTGTTCATTGATGTGCATCAAAAAGTCACCTCATGCCACAAATGGAAAGTTTTCGAGGGTAAAAGAAATATTTTTCCTTTACCTATGAAACCCATATCAGTTGAAGCTCCATTCCAACAATGGGGTTTGGATTTTATTGGGGAGATACATCCACCCTCTTCAGGTCAACATAAGTGGATCCTCATGGCTATGGACTACTTCACCAAGTGGATCGAAGTTGTTCCCTACAGGAAAGCCACTGACTCTGTAATCATTAATTTGAAACTAATATCATGTCTCGTTTTGGGTGTCCTAGGAAGATCATAACTAACAATGCAGTGGCCTTTAGATCCAAAAAACTAGTAGAATTTTGCAGCAAATACCAAATTACTTGGGGTCACTCCACTGCCTATTACCCTCAGGGAAATGGGCTAGCTGAGTCCTCAAATAAAAGTATGGTGAATATCATTAAGAAAATGCTACAAGAGAACAAGAAATCATGGCATAACAAATTAGTGATTGCACTATGGGCTGACAGATTGAGTACCAAAAGATCAATTGGTATGTCTCCATACCAGTTAGTATATGGCACTAAGGCAGTTTTCCCTACTTATTTGGGAGTCCATGTTATGAAATTGTTGCAAGAAGCACAGGCTGAACCCAATGACACCCAGAGGAGAATAAATCAAATGGTCCAATTAAAACAGTCCATAGAGGAAGTGTATAACAAGACCTAGGTCATCTAGGAAAGCATCAAAAAGATTTATGACAAGAGGAATAAAGCAGATGATTTTGAGTTGGGAAATTTGGTACTGAAGTGGGATTCTAAGAATGAGGATAAGGGTAAGCATGGAAACTTTTATAGCTTGTGGAAAGTCCCTTATATCATTCAGGCATACAGAGGAAATAACGCATTTTTTCTCAAGGACAGTGATGGAGCAGACCTGCCAGGAGGACCTGTGAATGGAAGAATGCTCAAGCATTATGTTCAATCCCAATAAAATATTGGTCATTCCACTTCATTGTATAAACCATTCCTTTTTTATTTTCAGGTTGTGTGTGGGTGTTGTTCATCAGATGGTTGAAGCCCGAAGAGAAGGCCCTAAGCCATTGACCAGCGCCATCAGATTGAAAAATAAAATAAATCAAGTTGCAGAGAAAGTACTGGAAAAAATATTTCAAGACATCAAGAAACAGGTTCTTGGCACCTCACAAGGAGAGCACCATCCCCAGATGTAGCCACTATTATAACCCTCTATTTCATAGGATCAACTGGTGACTAGAAATCCCTCCCCCCCCCAGTGATATTTCTATTGTAAATAATATTTCATTATGCAAATGACTTACATAAAAGAAAAAAGAAAAAAGAGGGTATGAAAAGAAAATAGCAAAACCCCATGCAATAAAATTGTCTTTATTCATACAGTCTAACCATGGTCAAGTCTTTTGAATTTATGTTGTTAGGATTAATGAATAAATATTGGCTAAACAGTTTAATCCTAGCCAAGTTAGATAGGTTAGTTAGTGAATAAATTTGATCTAATTGTTTAAACTTGATCAAATAGCCCCAAGGTAGAGTAATTTTTAGCCCAACAGTCTAATCTGGGTTAAAGGTGTTAGGTAAATAGATTAGGACATAGGTTAGTTGGCTTTTCTTTCAATAAAACAAGCACAAAGTTGGTTAATATTCTCTGTTTTGATGCTAGAATGTTTTTTATTCAGGTGGATATCGGTGGCCACCCACATTTTCTGACTCGCTCAAAACAATTTTCTGACAATTTTGGTAATTTACTATTTTTAGCAGGTTTTAACTTCCGGGGCCATTTTGAGGGCCTAAATGAAGGTTTTTTGAGATCAAGGTTCTCAATGATATCCAAAGTAATGATTAAGCCCCCAAAATCAATCTCCTCTATGATACCTTTCCAACGAGCTATCGTACGCCTAGAACAAAGATCGTATGCAAAAGTTACGACCCCGAGAAGTTGATGTACTAACTTACCCAAACGGGGCCCACATGACTTGTGGCACTTCATCTCCTAGGGTTAGGTTTTTGGATGTCTAGGGTTTTTGGAATTCCTATTTATTGTAAAAATGCCTTCAGAGCCTCATTGTAATCATCTTCTTTCGAATGCGAATAACCATCACATCTCTTCTCAGAGATAAGCTGTCACCATTCTAGCGAGTCTTTCACTCTGTATTTTTACAGTGTCTGTACATTTCTTTCATTAATAGAAATCATGTATTACTGTATATCTGTGTTTATGGTTGCATCTCTGATACATTTCTATTATATTATTGAATATATGTGATATCTCTATGCATTTCTTTATTATATCTCTGATCTCATTTCGTGCCAAAAATAATCCGGATCAGTTGTGTTCTAACCCCTTGGTGAAAAAATGAAAGGGGTACCAACGCAAAAACCCACAAAAAAGGCATTATCCTAATTTTTTGTAATGTAATGAGATTTTTTCTCTATGATTAAAGGGTGCACCTAGATCAACGGCTGAGAAAACAGTGCTTAGATCTATGACCGACAGGTGATATCAGACCCCCCCGACTATTCTACCTTTAACGGAAGGGGGGGTCCAAGTTGGTGGTATTCCCCAATGGGCCGCATCCTAACATGGTGTGTTTGTGTTAACTCAGACCCCCCTTGCTCTAAACCAGTTATTGCCTACTCCCCCCCTCCAAGTAAAACGCCATACTATGATTCCATACCACCTTCGACACATGACGTCACGCTCCACTATTGTCGTTCGTAAGTCATGTGCCATTACTCTATCAGCGTACATTTTTTCCCCACTCACCCATCACGCGTCACATCCTATATGCTTGTTGTCCAATCCCTTCCCTCCACATCATCCTCACAGACCCACTACCCATTTAGTAGCCTCCACCTCATCCATGAGATATCTGTTAGCTAATCAATGTGGGCAAAAATTTTCGTTAGCCTGTTGACTTGTCCTCTGCTCCCCAATGGACACCCGTTCATCAAATTAATCATGTTCTTTACCATCTCTTCACCATTCACTATCCATATGTCACCGAAGCCTTCTTACTCTCTGTTTTTCTGTCTACCATTTCCATTCACACCTGGTATTTACACTAAGCACCATTCTTTTTTAGATTTGCAGGTATCATTTGGATCAATGGCGCCGAAGTCCAATTAATCAAAGATCAAAGAAAATCTATTCTTCCCGCCTCCCATCGACCTTGATCGGATCCCCCTGGAGGATAAAGATTACCTTATTTCAAAGCCGAAATGCGAATTTGATTTTGCCGAATTGCATTTCTGGCTCAAAGACACCTTCCTGGACCAGAGTGATGAGATTGGGCTCTAGGAGTCCAACCTCCACTGTATATTTTTCCCCAAATTCACCATTTCCCCGAGTTCTCCCTCAAGTTCCAAGCACACTATCTTCCCAGTCATAGATCTATCGCTTGTTCGTCTAGAGAGACCTTGTTTACCATTATACCTGAAGCCATTGACTAGATGATGAAAATTCCCAGATCTGAATCCATTTCCCCCTTCACCATTGAAATTTTAATCAAAATGTAACAGATATTATCTTTTCCCCATAGAGCACAAATTTTTGAACTTTTCGTCCCTGAGAGTGCCCAATTCCCCAAGAAAAATCCCCCTTACCATTCTTCCATGTTCTCAGCAAAAGGTAATCAAGTCATTTCCTCCCTGTGTTGTATGATTGGGTATTATTCATACAATTGGGTCGACGAACCCATCCTGGGTTTCATGTCCATTTTCTCCACCGAAGAGAAGGCCACCATCCAATTAAACTTCATCCAGTTTCTGGCCAATAATATTCACGAGAAACTTTTCAACTTTTCTACAGAAGGCATGTTTCGATAGTATTCCATATTAGCATACATGTTCCTCTTCTTTCAAGTTGACAAGTTCTCATTCTCCATGCAGAAACTGGACCAAGATGGCCATCCGCAACCTGTTACATCCTGGACTTCTTTATTGAGAAAGAAATCATCAGAGTTCAGTTTTAAGCAGTTCATCGACCTGTTTTACCACCCAGTCGTAAGAATATTGAGTGGATGGGAAGAACTGAGGATTAATGAAGAGATTCAGAGGCTCCTGCACCTGTCAGACCTTTCCAAAATAGGTGAATGGTACCTCTACCAGGATCACATAGAGATCAGAGTCTACGACTGTGAGCTTCCACCTTATAAACTCCCCAAATATCTACCTGTCAGGATATTTTCTCTAGAGTACATCAGACATATGATCAACTATGATGATATTCACTTCATGGCCTTCAAAAAGAAACAACAATTGAGGATCAAGGGAAAAATAGGATCTTTCATCTGTAATAGTAGAGCCGCGGGAGAAGAGGCCAACAAACTTTTAAAATAAATGAAATTCAGTGACCGTTTCTCATGGAATTACGATCCTTGTGGTGTAATTGCATAAACTAGACTAAGGAATAAGATATATCCATATGCTCATCTACCCAAACCATAAATTGAGAAGTTCATGAACTAGACAGAGTGGGAGGAAAACACTCTGATAGATACAGAACATCAGTTTCCTTCTGCCAGCATTTCACAGACCACTATTCCCCAGGCACTAGCAGAGAAAAGACCCAGGAAATATGTATCTCCCTCGGTCACTCAAGTTTCAGTAGATGATTTTGAGGTTTACAGAAAAAGGCCCAAGACCAATCACACGGCTGACAGGTCTGGTGGAGAAGAGATTCAATCTACTATAGTCATGAAAGGTGAAAATTTGATATTCTCCTTAAGTAGCCATCCGACGATGTCCACCTCCTTGTCGAAAAAGTAGGTTGATACAACATTAACAACCAGAGATGCACAAGAGCCTACAGGAATGAACCTTTTTGAGAAATATAACATCATTAAGAATAAAAATGAGATGATGACAAATAGTACCTATGCTCAGTTCTGGAAACAAACATCTGCGGCCTAGCATAGATTACTATCTTCCTTTGATACAAAGAAGGGGAGAATGCACATGGCCTACTTGCAGGCACACGTGCCCTGGCCCAAAACAATTTCTAATTACAAGAGGACAACGTTTGATTTCGATGTTGTAGAAGTACATCCAGTTCATTAAATGGATTTACATAGGCAGACCGGAGAAATGATTTTCTCCACTTTAGCTAACACATCCACAAATGTTGCAAAGTTGCAGGTTTCTTTGAACAACGTCCAGACTCAACTGAAGCTGGAAAAGGTCTCTTCTTTGGTAAAGGATAACAAAATTAAATCTCTGGAGGAATTAGTACTAAAAATTGGATATGATCCGTCCAATGTCAAAGCAGCAGAAAAGCTCATGAAAAAGAAGAATGTCGATGTTGCCACCCTAAGGAAACAGTTAAAAATTTATGCTACTGAAGACCCGCAGGCTAAAGAGATGGTTGAGACTGAAGGCCATAAAGAGGAGATGTTGAATTTGATCATGGAGTAGAACGCCCAGATTAAATAAATGGAACTCGAGATGGACAAGTTGGTTAAGGAAAAAGAGAAGAACGTCCCAATGGAAATCATACCATTGGATGCATTTCCCATCACAAGTACCAGCATAGCAACAACAACCACCACAACAGAAATACTAGCAGCAGCCTCAACGGTAACCACAGATGCCTCAGAAAAATTAGCCAAATCCATACAGGATATGTCTCTGAACGAGAAGGAAATCAGAAGATTGCAGGATGAGATCAAAAACCTCCAGCAATTAAAGTCCACCTTTCAGTCAAGCTACAACATTGAAATGCATACAACTCAGAGGCTCAAACTTGAAATTCAGAAACTGCAAAAAGAAATTGTTGCAGCCAAAACACTTTTAGAGGCCATGGAAAACATCTGGATGGACATCTACAAATACATGACAAAAATGTGGCCACTGATACAGATTATGTATGAGAAACATGAGCTGATACAGAGGAGAAAAATTGCCATTGATAATATCAGAGGGGAACTAGGAGAAAGACCTACCAAGGCGAACAAAATTATCAAGTTCTTGAATTCCAAAACAAAAGAAGAGCTTGAAGCCTTGGAGATTGAAGACAAAACATAAACTAGTCTGGAGGTCAATAAAGTTTTGACCAAGAGAGGATTGATGTTGCATCTTGAAGAAAAGTCCCAAGCCATGGATATTGGAGTTCAAAGATTTTTCAACAAAATGGACATACTACATAAGAAGGGACTACCAGGGTCACTGGTGATAAATGAAAAGTTGATCACCCTATCAGATTACAAATAGAAGTTCATCACAGTAGCAAAGGATGGTTCCAATTTTGCAGGGATACAGGGAAGCATCACTGGTAAAGAATTTTTGGAGACTATGAAGTTGGACCTCAACATCCAGCACGAGATCAAGCACATCTTCATCACCAAGCCTAGCTTCGCCAAATACATAGAGATGGATGAAGTGTACCGTAGGTTACTCAAAATCACCATCCCCAGTCAAAAGCGATGGGATGACCTGTGTACTCTGATCATGTAATGATGAGGTGTACATCCAACTCAGCACTTGGTACATTCACAACCACGTCAAAGAAAAATCACCAACAAATTCCTCAAAATCAACATCAAAGATTCAAGGACCAGTTGGAATTCCTATATTTTTGTAAAATGTAATCTAGTTAGTTAGATCATATCTCCCTTATATCCTGATATCTAATGACAAGATCGAATGTAATTTCTTATATAAATACTTCAAACTTCGAAGTATTGAGGGTTGATCTTTATGCCCAAGCAAGCTGTAATCTGTAAACTTTTGAAGAGATCCACCAGAAATAAAAGGGACTTTTTCACAAGATTCCTGTGTGTTGATGTTGGTGAAGTTTTGTTTCTTTGTGAATGTGATTCCACTCAATTATCATTTTGTTCTCTCTTTCTGATTTTTAAGAGAAGGTTTAGCACATAATTTATCTTTGATACTCGGTGTCATGCTTTTAAAAATCTAAATGTTTTCTTCTGATATTACAATAAGGAAATTCTTAAATGCTTTTTTATTTTAATTGATTATCTCATCTATTTCTGTTTTACATCACTTAACTTTTAAAGGATCCAGCGTTTGCATTATCCTTCCCTGTGAAGATACCTTATAGATATGTATCTGATCTCAAACTTAACACAGAACCCATAGCCTAATGGAAGCGTAAGTGTACTTCAACCATTTTTCTTAAAACAAAACAATACACTCATACCATTTGAACTAGCCTAAGATCCATTCTAAAACAAATCTAAATCTTATAGAGAGATCCCTCTCTAAAACTGGCAGGGCTAGATCCCAGTTTCAAAGATGTTGGATAAAGTTACCTCTGTTAAATTTCTTCTACCTTATGACAACCTCTGGAAAGTTACAGAGCGTTAACATGGGGGACATGATAAGTTGTCCTCTTTCCACCATTGGAGGAGAATGGTCTCCCGGATGTTGTCAGTTATGTGTCACCATATTTGCTTCCACTCGAGCTAAGCCGAAAGGAAAATTTGTTTGTTCCTCTCTTTCCAAAGATGCCAGAAAATAAAGCCTAGAAGTAGCTTCCAAATATGGTTTAGGATGGGAGACTGGAAAGGTAAGTCCCTCCATGCTTCTAGGGTCTCCCGGAGAGCTTCCCGCTTGCAATCTGTGGTGCACATGACAGAGGCACAATGATCCCATAGTTGTGAGTTGTAGGAGTAGGGAGTGAGCAGATGGTTTTGTGATTCTGAGCCTTTCCCGCATAGAGGGAAAATGGAGGGCCCTATGAACCCTATTTTCGTGAGGTTTTCCCAAATGAGGATGGCCTTATGTGCGATGAGCCAAAGGAAAGTGTTTCTTTTTGGCCAGTGCTTGATTGACCATATTTTCGCCCAAACTGGTTCCTAGGGGAGCAAGTGTGAAGTAGTCTTTATGTTGTATGCCTCTTTGATGGTGAAGGTGCCTCATGAGGAATGCTCCCATCTTAAGATGTCGTCTCCTTGGGAGATTAGAATTTTCCAGGAAGCAGTTATATCGTGCAAAATCTGAAGATCCATGTGCGCAGGAATGTGAAGTTCATTGGAGGTGGATTTCCAAAGATGCCACGTTGTGCCTGGTGGATTCTCCTGCCAAAAATATGTGACCTTAACTGGACCGACCTCTGTGGTGGAGGTAAGGAGCACTTCTGCAATAGGGTGATGCTTTAGGGAGGGCCATTGTTTCCAAGAGTCATTCCAAAAGGCAGTTGTTCTTCCATTCTATATTTCCTAGAAAGCATGATCGCCAATCAATGAGTGTCCATGTCTTGCAGCGTTCCATATAAGGGAGCCCTGTATGTTTTCATTCCATCTAATGAGATGATGCTCATCAATATGCGGAACATGCTTCTTCCTCCATAGTCTGGCCCAGAGGTCCATAGGTCCCTTCAACCATTGCCACCAGATCTTTGCACTGAGGACTTTGTTAAGATTGGTTGCATCCTTGAGGCCGAGACTGCCTTGTAGTTTTGGCTTGCACATTTTTTCCCAGCTAATCAGAGCTATTTTTCGTTCCATTTTTTCCCCTTTCCAAAGAAAGTTTCTTTGAAGGGTTTTGATGGCTGTAAGAATACATCCTGGAGTGACTAAAGAAGAGAAAGAATAAATAGGCAAGGATTGGAGGACTGACTTGAGGAGAATGAGGCGGCTGGGCAGGTTGAGCGCTCGAAAGGTCTAGGAGGAAAGTATTTTTCCCATGGTAGAGAGAATCCCCTCCCATGAGGAGTTGTGAAGGGCCTTGGTGATAAGCGGAATGTCAAGGTATTTGGACAGAAGGGAGCTATGCATAAAGCCCATGGTATTGGTGATGTGAAGTTGAACAGGAAAGGGGGTGTTGAAGAAGAAGAGTTGAGACTTTCCTTTGATAATTTCCATCCCTGAGGTGGCTCAAAAAGTGTGTAGGATATTGAGAATGCTTAGAGCTTCATAGACAATAGGGGGACTCAGCATTAGGGTGTCATCAATGAACTGGCTATGGGAAATCGGGGGAAACGACGGGAGGGAACACCATTGATAAAGATGGAGAAAAAGGCAGAGGAGGTAAGGTTTAGGATCCAATCCACCCACTCTGAAGCAAAGCCAAAAGCACGAAGAATGGATTTCATATATGCCCAACTGAGCTAGTCAAAAGCTTTAGAAAGATATAACTTTAAAAGCATACCTAGAGTGTCTGTGCTCTGGAGGGAGTGTATGACTTTATGGGAAAGGATGATGCTGTCGAGAATTTGTCTACCTTCCACATAGTTGGACTAATCAGGGGATATTATGTTGGGCAGGAGCGGTTTGAGGCGCTTGGCGATAACTTTTGTTAGCAACTTGTAGATGACATTGTAGAGAGAAATTGGTCTGAACTGTTTAGGATGAGTTACTTGATCTTATTTGGGGATCAGGGTCAGGAAAGTGGCATTGAGAGTAGGGATAACCTTCATGAAGATACAGGAGTCTTTGATGATGTCCCAGACTTCCTCACGAATCATCGACCAACAAAAGAAAAAGAAATCTGTTGTGAAGTCGCCCGGTCCTGGGGCCTTCCCAATGGGGGTGTCATGTAGTGCGGAGTCCACTTCTTCTATCGATAACGTTCTAGACAGTGCTTCATTCTTTTCCTAGGTTATGAGGCTAGGAATATTTTGGGTGACCTTTTCGATGTGAGGGGTTCTGTAAATGGGAGGCTGTGATAGAAAATCTTGGTAATAAGAAACTAGCTCCTGCTCCATATCTTCATGTTTAGGGATAGTTTTCCCTGCTCAATGACCAGGCATGTAATGCAGTTGTTGTGTCTACGTTGGATGGTCGCACGGTGGAATAATTTGGTGTTTCGTTCCCCTTCTTGGAGCCATTTTATTTGGTATTTTTGTCGCCATAAGACTTCCTCTTGAGAGTGTCGCTCCTCTAACTGTTGTTTGAGTAAATTCTCCTGCACTTTGAGGTCCTCCGTCAAGATGTGGTTCCTGATCTGGATCTGAATGTTTTCCATTTGATCGTTCAGGTTTCGCTGATATTTGAAAATATTGCCAAAGTGTTGTCTATTCCACAGCTTCAGGCTTTGCTGCTGAAAGTGGAACATTTTGGACCCATGAGAAATGGCGGCTTCCCTCCACCATTTTGGAGCAAGAGCTTGGAAGTTCGGTTAGTTAAGACAGAAGCATTCAAATCAGAAGGGATTGTGTGCAGGAGTGCCAAAGATGTCCAAGTAAATTTGAATAAGCCAATGGTCGGAGCCTGAGATGTCCAAGATGTTAGAAGACATCACAAGTCCTTCCATTAAGAAGGTTTCTGAAACAAGAAAGCGGTCCAATCGGCAAGCAACCTGTTGGTAGTCTGAATGCCGGTTAAACCAAGTGAAAAGGACATTCTGGGTTTCCAGTTCTATGAAACCCATATTGTCTATCAAAGCATGCAAGTGCTCATTTTCTACCTCGAGTTTGCGGGGTACCTCCCCTTTTTTCATCAAGGTGGAAAACCATGTTGAAGTACCCTTCTAAAATCCATCGACGATCTTTGATGAGGGTGACGAGTTGATCCATATTTTGAATGTATTTGAGCTTGTCCCCTTGGGTGGCTCATCTGTAGACATTTGTGAGGACGCAAGGATTATTAGATCCAATGAGTGAGTATTATGTCAATATTGTCCATCTAGTGGTGAAGAAGTTTTCTAGTAGGATGGTGTTGTGATTCCAAAGGATGGCTAAGCCACCAGCCGCTCCTTTGGAGTCGATATTCATCATTTTCCCTTGTTTCCAACATCTCGAGAGTATTTGGTTCAATTCTTCCGTAGCGCGTTTTGTCTCTTGCAATAAAAGAATGTATGGTTGGTCCGCTATAATACGATCTCGTAGAATCCTTTGCTTACTGCGACCGTTAAGACAACAAATATTCCATGAGATGATCTTCTTGATGAGGATGGAGAGGTGAGAGGAGGAAAAATGTCAGAGATGGGATGTATCTGACCTGATTTTACCATGAAGTGACCTATTTTCTGTATATGTTTCTGGGCGAATTTTCTTTCTCTTTTCTTGTCATGTTTCTAAGGCTTGTGTTGTTCCTTCTATTGGGTGCGCTGGATTCCTAGGTCAGTGGTAGATCGGGCCACAGATCCCATTGAGGAGTTTAGAAAGAATTTATGCACCTTGCGAAGATGATCTGGAGGGATGGTATAGAGTTCATGTTTGCGATATTCTTTTTCTAAGTGTTCAAGGTCGACCCCTGCCAAATCTTGTTCTTCTAGAAACATTTCGGTGTCTCTATCCTCAAGATCTGAAGCTTCACCTTCTTTGGCATGGGAAGAGGAGGAGGAGGGGATTTTCTCCATGACGGGATTCAATACAGTAGTATTGTGGGAAACTGGTTCCTAGGGAGGAAGTTGTGGCTCATCCATGTTCTCTGGAAGTTGTTGAAGGACACCGAAGGAGTTGGTAGTTGGTGGTTCTTTGTTGACTGTCTACACAGTTTTCTGAGCTGCCTGGCGCCGCTTTCTCGCTACCTGTGTGAATCCATCCTTTGGTTTAGTTGTTTCAGTATTGATGGCCTTAGTTTCGGCATTATTCAAGGGGCATTCTCTGAGCAGATGTCTGTGCTCGTGGCATTTGCAACATCAAAACAATATGTGCTCATAGTCAATAGTTTGAGACCAATCTTTATCATGGTATTCCAGGGCTATGGAACCATGTAGGGGCTTCGAGATGTTGAGATAGACACAAATGCGAGCGTAAGAGGTGTACCTTCTTTGTTTGGTCGCTTCTGAGGATTTGACATATGCTCCAATGGTGTTGCCTATGCCCGCCAAAATTTCTTCCAACCAGAACTCCTGTGGTAGGGAGTATAGACGGATCCATACTGACGCGTGAAAAAAATATTCCTTTTCAGGGTTAAACTTCTTCATCCAGAAGCAGAGGAATTGGCCGGTTGAGTTGAAGAAATACGGCCCGCCGTCAAAGATGTTGTTGCGGTCCTCAAGGTTATGGAGGATGATGGTGAAAAAACTCTTGGAGTCGAGTTGTAGGTCATAATGTCCCTTAGGTTTCCACCATTGTTGTATCCATTTGATAAGGTCGCACTCAAAAGGCCACAAACTTAAGAATTTTCCCACCAGCACGTAGTGCCTCATGTATTGCTTCTACTCTTCGATGCGGGGTGTATTGATCACATATTTTGGTGCCAGTGATGCCTGGGGTATACATTTTCCAAGTTCCCAAGAGAGTGTCATTTTTGCTGGAGCAGGTAATGAGTAAATCTCCATTTCCCTTGCCTTTAGCAATTCCTTCAAAGAAAATTTGAGATCATTGATCCGACAGTGGCTCGAAAGACAGTCGACGAAAGCCTCCACCAACAAATTCTTGTGTTGCGGTCATACGGTAGGAGGCGGCCAACAACCTCTCCTCAGTGGGGTGCATGCTTGGCCCCGCCAGGAACGACGAAAGAAAGTAACAAGGAGCCAAGGCGCTAAAACCCTAAACCTAACTAGAACGCCCCCATGTCCGATATTTTTTCAAAACATTTTGAAAGATAAATTATACTTAGGAGACAAAGTTTGTCCTATATAATATAAGAACTGAAAATTAAGTTGTGTAAAAAACTTACTAACTAAAAGTTAAAAAGAAAATCGAAAAATAAGTTGGTATAAACAAATTTAATAATGAAAAGTTAAAAACCACTTTGAAAAAGACATTATCCAATTTATAATACATAATATTATATATTGGTCATGAATTCACAAAGATGTTAAAAAAATATCAAAACATGAATGTAATATGTGGATAATAATATTATTATTATAATAATTTAAAGGTAAAGTTGAATTGTAAAAGAAAGTGGATAATATTATTATAATTTAAAGGTAAAGTTAAATTACAAAAAGAAAGGAAGAAGATCATCTGTTTGAAAATTAAAGCACCCCACCAATATTTGCCAAGGAAGACACTCCTTGGCGGGAGGATTGGAAGTTTCATAATTCAAAAACATAAACTCAATTTAGATCTTTAAATATTTGCCAAGGAAGACACTTCTTTGTGCTCTTGGAGGGCAGGAGGATTGGAAGTTTCATAATTCA
The DNA here is from genome assembly GCA_009831015.1 of Picea engelmannii. Lineage (NCBI taxonomy): Eukaryota > Viridiplantae > Streptophyta > Pinopsida > Pinales > Pinaceae > Picea > Picea engelmannii. The sequence continues at coordinate 75,228 of ML779388.1, forward strand.
AAAACATAAATTCAATTTAGATCTTTAAAGTTTTCACCAACCATTTCCACATTGAAAGCCTAACCCAATAGTGTTGAGAAAAGGAACAGGTACCAGAAAGAAATGAAAAGACGAGATCGTAGCCATAGAAAGATACAAAGAATTCTCGATTTTGTATACCAATAACCAGAAGGGATTATCCGCTCATTACCTTACATTCATGTGTATGTAGAAATATGTAATAATAGTTGTAGAAAAAA
>ML779388.1:77934-120202 GCA_009831015.1 Picea engelmannii
AAAAAAAAAAAAAAAAAAAAAAAACCCTGTCACTAATGAAAATGTATACACAACTCACAAAGGAGCTTAATACTTATTTGATGTTCTAAAATAGCTTAAGAAATAGAGTTGGTCCCTCATGATCATCTTTTCATTGATTATATGTTATTTTTTCTTCCTCTTTCTGTAGTGATTTCTTTGAAAGATAGTCAGCCTCTATATTTGATTCTTGGTAAATATGTGTGTAGTTGATCGAAGAAAAAACATTGTTGAGTTCTATGATCCTATCTTTCCAACATTCTAAAGCATTTACCTGCAAATTACCTTTGTCATTTAGCCAATCAATTATAATTCTAGAGTCTCCAAATACCTGGGAATCAACAATATTAAGCCTTGTTTCTAGTGTGAGAGTGGCCCAGACTCCAAGTAGTTCTGCTCTAGTATTGGTGCCTGTACCACAATTGAATGTGCCTGCACCACCGTATTCTTATTGATCCTAATCAAATCCCCTACTCCACTCTGTTGACCATTTTTTTGGGCTACTCCATCAAACTAACCTGTTATCGCCAAATCTTGTAGGGAAGTCTTCTGGGATCTATGGGATGGCACTTTTTGTGTAATCGTTAAACTCTTAAGGCCTCCAAGGGTCTTGTACAATACAATGCTGATAGAGGGGCTCCCATTTTCAAAGATTGTCTTATTGTGTTCCAACCAAATGTCCCAGCTAACAAGGAAAGGAAGAGTAGGATACGTAGGCTCCTTCTTTGTCCAGCAATCAAAACAATCATTTAAAGAGTTCCACTCCCAAAGGGTTCTTAACTTAGTCCGTCTTAAAACTCTATTCCATACCTGTTGGGTAAAATAACATTTTACTAATAGATGGTTAACTGTTTCAGATTCCTTTAGAAATAAATGACGAAAAATAGGTCCTTCCCAACATCTACTTTGTAGATTATTCCAGGTAAGTATTTTGTTTTATGTTGCTAGCCAAATAAAAAGTTTAATTTTTAGAGCTATATTCGAGTTCCACATGTTTCTCCTCCATCCTAAAATTATCTACTACCATATTTTTGTAGCTATAGCCCCGTCTATATTTTTGACCAAAATTATCCCTGACTTATAACCCCCAATCCAGTGTAGTTCATCAGTACGTTCCTATAGCTGAATCCCCGACCCAACTAAATCCCTGCAAAAGAGTTCCCATTCGACTACCAAATGTCAAGTGAGGCTAAGATCTGCACTCTCTTTCCACTGTGAAAATATTGTTCCTGGTCAAATGTCTCCTCTAGCCTGAAAGACATAGCTTATATTCCTTTGTTTCAATAAAAATAATAGTTCTTGTGATAGGAGAGAGGAATTCCCCATTCCTAGGACCAAATCCTTTCATAGTAGGACTGAATGACCAGTCCCAAGCTTCCATCTCAACCAATGTGTAATGATATGCAAATATTTTAGTAGATTTTTCCAAATATGTGAGGCATTAGTTGTTCTATGTAAAGCCAACCTGAGTCGGGTAGCTACCGAGCAGTGAGGGAGGTATTTTTCCTTTCTGACTCTATGCCAGATCTCGTCGTTCATCATTACATGCCATAGAGATTTTTCCACCAACACTTTATTAAATAAGAAAATGTTCCACAAACCCCAACCTCCTAAGATCTTTGGTCTAGCAATAAAATCCCAACTACAGAGGTGTATATGTTTCTTTTCACTACAGCTCAACTAAAGGAAAGAAAAGATTAGTTGTCTAATCTTGTTGAGAACTGAAACATGAATGGTGTCTAGAGCCATCCAAAACACAAATTGACTTTCTAATACATATTTTATAAGCACAAATCGCCCACCTAGTGAAAGACATCTATTACACCAATGATCCATCCGTTTTTCATATTTTGTAATTAACCACCTCTAGTTTTCAACCTTATAACTACCAGTGTTTATAAAATAGCCAAGATATCTAAAACCTTTGGAGAGTTCAACAAAGTGAACTTTGTCATGTTTACCAACATACACGATGCTCTACAAAAGTTCTTTAGAATAATTTCAATCTCCCTCCATTCCTGTAGTCAAGATTTAGTCATTATAAGTACATCATCCACAAATAATAGATGGAGGATCTTTACTAATCTGGAGACCTTCATATCAGTCAATTCCCCTTCAGGCTGGCCTTTCTTGAGAAACAAACTAAGACCTTCCATCACTAAAATGAACAATAATGGGGATATGGGACATCCTTGTCTCAATCCTCTGCCACTCTGGAAGAAAGAGGTGGTCTCCTCATTGATCAGAACCGCAATAGTCACACTGGACACACAACTCATTATCCACTTGGTAGTCGAAAGACCAAAACCTGTTTGTAATAACATCAATCTTAAGAAATCCCAGTCAATACAATCATATGCCTTTTTTAGATAAAGTTTCAAAATTAATGCCTTCATGTTTTTCAACTTAATGCTATGCAATAATTTATGGGTTGTACCAATGGCATTCAAATAGATAGGACCTATAAAGCATAACAAACTTAGGTAAGCATTTTCTAAGGAATATACCGATACTAAAGAAGAACAAATAAACATAAAAAAGATCAAAATGAGAAAGAAGAAACCAAAAAAAACAACCATGTGAAGGATCAAAGAATTTGAATAAAAAAAATTCAACCCACCTCATCATGTTGAGACAATGATATTGAAGTAATAGATAACTAGAATCAATTAACATTGCAAAATAATAAAAAAAGAGTTAGACTACAACACATAACTCTCCTTTGAAAGTGAAAATATTAGTACCAGAACAAAAACAAATTAAAAAATCCAATATAATGGAGTAAATTAAACCAACAAAGTAAGAACCCAAAAAATGTGATGGAAGAAGCTTAGGAAAAGGGCAGTAGAAGAAAAATAAAGGAAATTTTGTTGAGGAAGGAAATAGATAAAGTTATTGAGGAAATAAAGAAAAAATTAGTCAAGATATAAAAGAAGAAAGTAGCCAAGAAGAAGCAAAATCCAAAGGAGAAGAAAAATAATTGAAGAAGAACAGAGGAAGGTAGAAAGAGAACAATCAAAGTTGAGAAATCCTCTAGAGCCTTAGATACATTAGAAGCACCAACCTTGCAAACACTTGTAGGTCGACAAGCACCAATAAATCGACAAGCATCAACATATCAACCAACAATAATAAGGCCACCTATATATGTGTGTGTGTGTGTGTGTGTTCCATAACACCATGTTAGTTTTGTTTTCATTCAATGTCAGTTGTGCATATTCCCACATACATGACAATTTTTAGACAAAGATAGTTTATAAGGCATTACCTGCACCAATAACGCTTTCAAGTTGAACATTTACTTTGAGGTGCAAATATTTTGAAGTTGATGAGATAAACGTATCCCTCATTCTAACATCACTAATAGTATCTTGATTCATTAAGAGGCTTAGAATAATTGTCATGTTTCAAGTACAACATAGAAAGGCCAACTTTTTTGCAAAAAAATCTATGTTCAAGAGAAATCCCACATAACATAGAAGAGAGCAGTCCCACATAGAATAGAAGAGTAGAGAAAATCACCAAGTTAGAAGGACATTAATTCAATCAACAAGATAGAGTAAAGTTAGAGAAACTTGAAAAAGATAGATCGAATCAAGGAGTTGGTAAGGTATATGAAGCCAAGATCCATGCAATGACTCTCAATGTGCCACAACTCATGTGTTTTGATATGTTAGAAGAAAAAGTAAGGAATACGATAGTGAGCGAATACAATCTATTGGTGTAAAGAAGCAATGGGCATTTCCACCCCTGGAAGATCATTGTATGAATGTCTCCCCCTTACCCCCATTTTTTACAATCTATTCAACAACTCGGAGAATGTTGGATATGTGTTGTATCCTATGCATATAGACTTAGTCACATCCTAGTGGGGGTTCATGGGCTGTCCCATAAATGAAGGGGGTCTAGAGGGGATCTACTCCACTTGTTGAAGGGGGCATGGTCGACAAGCGGGTCCCCCATCCAAGGGTTTGGGGGTGCATCCCTCAAGGAAATTTGTGTGGGTCTATTATGTATTATTTTGGCCAATGGTTTCAACTCATTGTAATATAATTCTAGTTAAGGGGTTATGGTTGTAATCTAATCCATATTAACATATTAGGGTTTTTGATGTTGTGTAATACCTAAATATTGTATTGTGAATGGTGTGTTATCTCCTCAAATAAATTGGTGGAAATTTTTCTTTTGAGGTGATAGGTTGTGGTCCAAAATTTATTCCTAAATTTTTGTAGGTAGGTTAGAGAGTCTATTTTCTGTAAATAAGCTCTGAAAGAACTTTTGATTTGGTTTGGTCAAGTAAAAGACAGAATCTCAGGTTTCGGTGGTTTAGGCAAGCCTGAAACGCACTCATTAACCACCGAAAGCCTTTGTTTCTGGTAGATAAGAGGGAAAAGAAAAAGCGCGGTTAACTACCGAAAAGATCTCAACGGGAAAAATGAAAATCCCGTGCTTTCACATGAGCCAGTTGTCAATTAGCACAATGATGGAAATGTAACGGCCGAAAGCTCATGAAGGTGGTAAGGTATGCATGTTCTTGTTATATCTATCTAAAGATTGATATCCTGTTGTCCTTTCAACTGCATTTGTCTTTTCAAAATTAAGACTCGGCGAAGATACAAAAATTCATGCATGTTTCCCAACTAATATAAATGATTAGTCACGTAGTCTCTCACCATTCCTAGTCATGAGTACACAATCCATTATGACCCCGTTTAAATCTCTGATTTGATCTCCATTCATTATCAATTCGAATTTGGGAGTTATTGAGATAGTCTTGAGCCCGTGATTTCATCAAGCAAACGCATATCTAGAGATCATAATCCCGTTTCTCATGGTGATCGTCGAGCGCAGTTAGAGTCCATCAAATCACTCTCAAGCCAATTGGCATACCCATCAAGCCAAGTCGAGTCATCAGGTAAGTTCAAAACTCATACCGTTTCAATTCAAATGTATATCCTACCGAAACTCAAAATTTTCGGCATGTTTTCATTCAGCCTGTTGCCTAAACTTGGTTAGCGTTTGAGATTTGCAATCTGAACTCTGTGTCACCTTGTCCCGTTTGCTTTTCTATGAGTCATACTCTCTATCATTCTAAATCATAGAGTCTTTGTCTCCCTGGCATGAAGTTTTTCCTTAATCATAGGTATAATCAACATTTACTAATGTTGAAAGTAGGGCTAGTTCTAAGGGCCAAATTGGATGGAGTTTGGTACCTTGAGGGACACCCTGAGGTGGTCGAGTTATTCAAGAAGACTGGAGTCTATACGTATTGTGAAAAACTTGCAGATTTTCATCAACAAGTGTCCGAGACTTTTGTTAGCTTGTATGATGGAAGGACAACAACAGTGGGAAAGGAGCAGTTTGTGGTTGATGAGGAAGCCATAGCTGAGTTCACAAGTCTTCCCAGAACAGGTGATTGTTGGTTCAAATCAACTGTACCTTCAAACATTGAATTTAGGTCCTACCTACAACCTCTGCACAAAGATCTTACATGGAAAAAAGACATACCAATGTCTTATCTGGAACCTAAATGTAAATCTCTCCTGAAGGAAATCTTTGTCTATGTCACCTGTGAAGGTAGATACAACAGATTCATGTTCTACCACTTCAAACTTTTAAATCATTTCACAGGGAGATCTCCCATCAATCTACCATTTTACTTGCACAAATCCCTCACTAAAATGGCTAGACAGGTCAAGGCTAAGCCCACTAAGGTGGCAAGTAGATTGTCTCATCAAGGACTTATTACTGTCATTGTCAAAGATTCATTGAAGAAAAGGCAGGTAGATTGGAACTACTTTCTCCTCTAGAATGAATTCTAGACTGACTGGAAACAACAGGAGAAGGGTAAAAAGGCCACCACTAAGAATACCATCACTCCTAAAAGAAGTCATAGAAAATGGAAGGGTATCTCACCACCAAGAGATCCGATATAAGCATCCTCTGTTAAAAAGAAAAGAAGCAAAAGAAAGTTACAGTTTGAGGGTGAGCAGTCCAAGGACCCTGCAGAAGGAAGTAACCCTTTAAACCTACCCTATAGTGATTCAGAACTAGAACAGATGTTAGTAGAGACACAAGGTAATGTACAGGTTGGACAAGTTGTAGACGATTGTTCCAACTTACCTTCACCAACTCCCCCAGAGGCACACAGTCCATCATTGGCAAAATCTTCTTCAAGTAAGCCTAAAGAATCTAGGGCACGGAAAATCAATAAACTCCCGCAACAAGTCTATGAAATGGAAGTCTTGGAAAGAGTTATTAAAAAGGATAATACAGACTTGACTGAAATAAATGCAGATCTTTTCAAAATAAACCAAACCCTCAAAGAAAAGCATGACAAGATCAAAGATAGAAACAGGGTGTTGATAAGGGAGAACATGAAGCTGTACAGACAACTCAGAATTCTAAGGCTCAAATTAAAAGACTCTCAATCGCCAACACAGGAGCAAACAGGTTTGGAGACTCTAGCCAACTTAGCTACAACCATGGTAGATACACGAGAGCCTTACACACAGCCAGTTGAAGTTCGCAAATCTGCACAAACAAGGGCCGCATCATCCAAAAGACCTTGAACATTCAACAAAGAATCAAGGTAATCATTTTTGCAAATTTTGAAGTTTTCTCAAAGCTGAAGTTTCGGTGGTTTAGGTGAATAGGACGATTGTTCATTAACCACTGAAAAACAGAGCTTTCGGTAGTTAATGCACTCAGGAGTCTTCTAGGCTAACCACCGAAAGCCTATCACTACCGGAATGACTGAATTTTTGCATAGATCAAAGTTTTTTGAGTTGGAATGGTTTGAAACCTCTTCGAATAGACATTTGGTGAATTGTCAAGTCAGATCTGATAGTTATTTTTGATGGATAAGGGAAAGAAGAGGTGTTTCAATCATTTTTGATACATTTGACAAAGGCAGAAAATCAGGATGCTTGCTCACCTCAACAAATTCGAATTTGTATCTCTTGGAAGAGTCATCACTCAGCCTTGGAAGGCTATTATGCACTGCATCATGACTCTGCAGGATATGAAGACCATGAAATCTAGGATTGACCTCATTTTTGGGGATCAGTCCATATCTTTTGCAAACTCAATTTTGACTTTCTATCTTTAGCATATTTTATCCATGCTTTTAGGATCTCAAAACTACATTGTAAAGCTATAAAGCTAAAGGTAGAATATGAACTAGAGGTTCGACTTTGGAGACTTTTTTCATATTATGTACTCAAACTTCTCATTTTCATATTAAGTAATACAAGCTTCTTTTGCCATAACTTGTTCAGATTTCATCTTCTTATATATTATGTACTTGCACCTGGATATTATATTCATGTTGTTATGCTTGTTTATGCCTGATAATTGTCATCTTATCATTGCATTCATAAGATAAACTTTGCAAGTATTCCTGTGATTATTGTAATTGGCCATTCATATATGCTTTATATGTGATTTTGTTGATATAATAGTTATTTCTCCATACATCCCTTTATTTGACAACTCTCTGAACATTTGTGGTTGAAAACCTTGTCCATATAAATGTGTTCATGCATGTTTTGAGTGAGAAATGATTCAGTCATCCGACTTGATCCAAACCCACACTTTTTATTGAGAAAACAGTTACCAAAAGAATAAGTTACCAGACATCTCTGACTTATAGCCTAGGAGAGTTTCCTGGAGTGATAACAAATTGGCATCGTTGTCAGGGAGAGGAGATCGAAGCTTAGCTTCCTTGGGAGACAACATAGATCCAACTTTGATGATAGACAAAGCCTAGACATCATTTGGGTTGTAACTATCTATCTGGTGACTCCATTGAAACGAAGTGGCTCCAAAAAGAGCTCACACCAGGGAGAACCAAGAAGGCCCACTGACAACACCAGTTCCTGACCCTGAGAAGATCATCAGTAAGGGAAAAGGTTTACAAAGACAGGCTTCCGGATCTGCAAAGACATCAAATTCAGGTATTCAAATCGACACTTCTTCTTTCATATCTAAAAGACCTCTAGTTGAATCCCCTACTGCTGAAACTCATAGTTCTCAGGAAATTGAAAGTTTATCTGAAATATTGAAGGTAGAGGAACCTTCACTTTCCTCTAATGTTACTGACTCTGTTCTTGAGCATGATATTTCATCCAATCTTAAAGAGATAATTATAGGGTCCCCTCAGCAAAAAGAAACCTCTTCTTCATATTCTTTGAATTCCTCACCCACCAAGTCTACAGAAGGTGTTTTCTACACTCATACTAATCTGCCTGTTCTTGAAGATATTTTACATGATCTGTCCTCTAAGGGAGACGAAAGTTTAGCCTTGTTGCTTGGTCAGTTTTATAAGGATTTTTATTTTTCACCCATTTCTGAAAATTCTGCTCAAAGTGAAGTGAGACAACCATTTTATTTAAACGCAGTCATCCTATCTCAACCTTCATCTCCTACAAATTCTTCTTCTGTATCAACTTCCAAGACTACCATGGTTGCCCCTTTAACTAAGATGGAACAAATTTTGGCAATAGGTATGCTCCACTTGTCTTGCCCAATCCCTTATCTTCCATGCCAACAGGAGATTATCAGAAATATATGCCAAAGTTTACCGGAGCTGGGGATTATATTGCTGAAGAACATATAGAGGCTTTTTATGCTTATGCCGAAAATATTAACATTTTAGAAGAAGATGTGTGGACCAGATTTTTTGTGTAGAGTTTGGATGGTCAAGCCCAGAAGTGGTTCAAAGAGATACTGGCAAATTCAGTCACAGGTATTGAACAATTAGATGACGTATTCTTAAAACAAAGGGGAGAAAGAAGAGATCTACTATATTACATTTCTGAGTTCGGAAACTTAAGAAGAGAAGATGGAGAGTTGGTTTCAGAGTTCATCAAAAGGTTTAATAGAATGTTTGGCAATATCCCTGCAAAGATCAAACCAAGTGATGCTTCGGAAAAGATCACTTTCTTTGCTGCCTTTGATCCAGATTTTTGTCTAAACCTCAGAGAAATAAGATCAACCACACTTGCTTTAATGCAAGATGTTTCCCTCGAAGTTGAATCAAACATTATGGAATCTAAGAAGCTCAAAGGAAAGGTCGAGAGCAAGAAGTCTGTTGTTGAGGCCCCTTCTTCTTCTAATAGTAAAATGGAAAAGATGGAAAAGATGTTGGACAACTTGACATCTAAAATGTCAAAATTGAAGATCCAGAATTAACAACCAGCAAGGACAAAAGAGCCAAATGCTTTTGTCCCAAGAAATATGAATGCTTTCCCTTATAGAAGGAACAATCAACAAGTCCAGATCCTTCAGAGAGACAAGAATGCAGTTGATGATCAGAGAATCAGACCCCCTTTTCAAAATGTAATGTTAGAAGAAGAACTAGCCATCTCATGATGAAGTTGAAGAAGCAGATGAGATAAATTGTTTTGGTGATGAAAATGATTCCTCCTTTTTGTCATAAGTAGATTATGAAGAAGCCCTGATGGACCAGCAAATTCATGAGGCAAGTATTGAAGAATCTGTCTACCTGACGGATGATCAGGAAGGTTATAACTTAAGATCCAAAAATGTTTCCCCTAAACCATTGCTCGCTGCTCCTGTGAAGAATAAAGAAGTTGCTGCCAAGCAACTTGCTACTCCTGTAAAATAGACCTCCACCCTTGCAAAACAACAATAGAAGCAAACACAACCCCTAGCCAAGGAGCAAGTCCTTCTCAAAGCTCCTTTCAACGAGGTAAAAGCTTATGATAAATCAACTTTCTCTTTTAATTTCGAATCAGAAATTCAGAAAGTAAAGATACCTATGCCATTAACCGAACTTGTGAAGAATGATGTCTTTAAGTCTACCATCCTGAAGTCCCTTGAACCAAAGACCTCTTCATCTGCTGATTTTGTAAACCTAAAGGATGACAAGCCAACAGTAACTATAAGGTCTATGATAGAAGACCGAGATGATTCTTGTCCACCATTCTATATATCCCTAAATGTCCATGATAAGATCCTCCACAACTGCTTGCTTGATTCAGGAGCATCACATAATATTATGCCCAAAGCAGTGATGGATGAGCTTGGTCTTGAAGTCACCAAACCATATCATGATCTCTTCTTGTTTGAGTCTAGGAAAGTCAGATTCCTTGGCCTCATAAAATACCTTGTTATAAACCTCGCCCAATTGCCAATGAGAATCATGGTAATGGATGTGGTGGTTGTTGATATCCCACCCAAGTTCGGACTCCTCTTGTCTCATCCATGGAGAAAAAGGTTAGGAGGTGCCTTGCAGATCGATCTTTCATATGATACGATCCCGGTGTTTGGAGGAGAGATAAAAAGACTTTACAGAGAGAATCAACTTGCCTACATCATCAACGATGAAAAAAATTCCGTAAATCATCCTATTTATGCTATGGATACAGATTTTGGCTCTTGCATTCTTCAAATAGATGATTCTCAATCAACTCCTATGCAGCTTGTGAAGCCCACTGAAAAACAAACCGATGATAAGAGCACTTCAGTTTGGACCATGTATTTTGATAGGGCCAGTACTAAAGATTTAGCAGGTGCAGGGATAGTTTTGATTTCTCCTTCAAAGGAGACTATATATTTGTCTTTTAAGCTTGATTTCAGAACTACTAACAACATAGAAAAGTATGAGGCCTTGCTGTTGGGATTAAATTCAGCTAAGGAGATGGGGATAAAAGGTTTAAATGTGTTCGGAGATGCGAATCTTATCATACAACAAGTAAATAGTACCTTCCAAGCAAAGCATGTCAGATTAAAAGCCTACAGGGATGAGGTATGGAAAATTAGAGATTCTTTTTCCATTTTTGAGATTTCTTATATACCCAGGGATATGAATCATCTTTTCGATTCCCTTTCTATTTCAGCCAGCATGTTTATTCCTCCCATGCACCCCAGGCTTAGTTATGAAATCCAAGTCAAATATAGGCCATCTTTGCCCGACAATATTAAATACTGAATTTTTTTTGAGGATGATGATGAACTTAATTGATTTCTTCAAGTGGTAGATGAGTTTTTTGATATGCATGTTGACCAGCAGAATCTAAATGTAGAGGAATCCCAGAATCCTAAGCTAAAACAAAAATTGGGTCAACATGATATTGTTCATCCACCTAACAATTATATACCTCGAGGGTTGGTACCTCTCGAAAATCTATTTGATTACAATGATGTCCCCTACAAGCCAGACAACAAGGAGAAAGATCTTGTTGTTCATGAGCACAACATAGGGAGCAAAAGCCAGCCTAAATTCATAAATCTGTCCTCTGAATTGACTGTTGATCAGAAGTCTGAATATTGCAATGTTTTGAAAGAATTTTCTGATGTTTTTTCTTGGAAATATCGTGATCTGAAGACTTATGACCCTAATATCATTCAACACAAGATCCCTCTTGAGAAGGACACCATCCCTTTCAAACAAAATCTCAGACCTATCAGTCCTCTTCTTTTTCCTGTGATTGAAAGAGAAATAAAAAATCTTCTTGATGCTAAGATCATAATCCCTTTGAGATACTCCAAATGGATTGAAAATCTAGTAATAGTGAGAAAGAAAAATGGTGAGGTCAGGTTATGTGTGGACTTTAGAAACTTAAACAGATGCTCTAAGAAAGACAACTATCCCCTACCTAAAATGGAACATTTGCTGCAAAGAATTTCAGGGGCTACTGTCATGTCTTTCCTAGATGGTTTTTTGTGCTATAACAAGATTTCTGTCCATCCTGATGACCAAGAGAAGACTGCATTTACTACTCCTTGGGGTATATTTATGTACGCCAAAATGCCATTCAGATTAATGAATGTCAGGGCCATGTTTCAAAGAGTCATGGACATAGCTTTCATGGGTGAGAAGGACAAGTTTGTCCTCATATATATTGATGACATCACAATTTATTCCAATAGTCACGAGGAGCATCTAAAGCATTTAAAAAGAGTTTTTTTGAAGTGCAGGCAGTTCAGAATCTCATTGAATCCCAAAAAGTCCCATTTTTCTCTTAGGAAAGGTAAGCTCTTAGGCCACATCATCTCAGTAGAAGGTGTTAAAATTGATCCAGCTCGGGTGGAAGCAATTCAGAGGCTATCCTTGCCAAGGTCGAAAAAGGATATTCAATCGCTACTCGGTAAGATTAATTTTGTTAGAAGATTTGTCCCAAATTTTGCCAAGTTAGTAAAACACATAACATGTATGCTGAAAAAGGGGTCTGAGATAAAATGGACAGACAACGCAAGGAATTCATTTCAGGATATCAAACAGGCTATCATGGAATCCTCGACTCTGATCAGTTCGGATTACAGCAAGATTTTCTACATTTTTTCCTTTGCTTCTTATGACACAGTGGCAGCAGTCTTGCTACAAAAAGATGATGACAATATGGATCAGCCAATTGCTTTCTTCAACAAAACACTCAGAGATGTTGAACTAAGGTATGATCCTATTGAAAAAGAAGCCTATGCTCTCATAAAATCTTTAAAATCTTTCAGAATTTATATCCTCCACTCAAAAGTCATTGCATATGTTCCTTCACCCTCCGTGAAAGATGTTTTGACTCAGCCTGATATTGATGGAAAGAGAGCTAAATGGATTGAAAAGTTGATTGAGTTCAACATTGAAGTAAATCCCACCAAATTGGTAAAAGGCCAAGGCCTTTCTAAGCTTTTAACGGAGGAAAATCATGAGCTACTGGATATAAATTTCATAGGAGAAAATTCAGTGAATTTGCAGATGGAGCTGGCAGCAGTTGGACAACATACCAATCAAGAAGTGGCAGAGCACTTGTCATCTTGTGAATGGTACTCAGGTATTATACATTTTTTACAAAATCTAGAAGTTCCTCCTGAACTCAATATGACTCAAGCCCGAGCCCTTAATCTTAGAGCCATCAAATTTTGCATTTACAATAATCTGTTATATTGGAAAGACCCTACTGGTTTGCTACTCAGATGTTTAGACAAAGAAGAGTTAGTGGAAGTTATACATCTGTTTCATTCAAGTGTTTGTGGAGGTCATCATTACTGGAAGACCACTGTTCATAAAATTCTAAGGGTTGGATACTATTGGCCTTTTCTTTTCTCATATGTGTGTGCCTTCATCAAAGCTTGTGATAAATGTCAAAGATTTACAGGAAACCAATAGCTAAAATCTTTTCCCCTAAGACCTATAGTAGTGAATGGCCCTTTTCAGCAGTGGGGTTTAGATTTTATAGGCGAGATAAATCCTTCGTCTAGTGGTCAACATAAGTGGATCTTATTAGCCACAGATTATTTTACAAAATGGATAGAGGCAATTCCCACCCAGAATGCCACTCACCAGGTTGTCATGAAGTTTCTTTATGAAAATATCTTGAGCAGATTCGGCTGTCCCAAAAGGCTGGTAACAGACAATGCAACAACGTTCAAAGAAGAGGCATTGGTAGACATGTGTGAATCAATGGGCATCCAGTTGGTACATTCGACCCCCTACTACCCTCAAGGTAATGGCCTGGTCGAATCATCCAATAAGAGCTTAATCAAAATCATCAGAAAACTGTTAGAGGAAAACAAAAAGAATTGGGATTCTAAACTGAAATTTGCTCTGTGGGCAAACATATTAACTATCAAAAATTCCATAGGAACCTCTCCATTCAAATTGTTCTATGGGACTGATGCCATTTTTCCTGTTCAGTTAGTTTTACCAGTGGCTAGATTCTTTCAGGAAGAGCAAACTGAGTCAAATGATATGGTAAGAAGAATGCTTGATTTGGTGGAATTGTAGCAAGCCTGCAAGTAGTTAGTGGATAGATCAGAGGCTCATCAAAAGAAGATCAAATATACTTTTGACAGAAAGGCAAAGGTGGATAATTTTCAAGTTGGTGGTTGGGTTCTAAAATGGGATGCTCTCAGACAAGATAAAGGAAAGCATAACAAGTTCGATTATTTGTGGACCGGCCCTTACATGATAACTCAAGTATAGCACAACAACACATTCATTATGCACAATATGGGAGGTGAAGAAATGTTCGGTGGCCCGGTCAACGAGCGATTTTTGAAACTCTATTTTTTCTAAGGCTATGAAGCCTGGACATTGTAATTTTAGTTTTAGTCTTTATTTTTATAGAATAACTCCATGCCCAATGGAAACACTAGCAGATAGTTTTTAGTTTTATTTTCAGGAAAGGCATTGGTTCTATGGTTCTTGAAACCTCACAGGGAGGAGTTCATCCCCAATAGGAGCCAGTGTTATCTCCTCAAATAAATTGGTGGAAATTTTTCTTTTGAGGTGATAGGTTGTGGTCCAAAATTTATTCCTAAATTTTTGTAGGTAGGTTAGAGAGTCTATTTTCTATAAATAAGCTCAGAAAGAACTTTACATTTGGTTTGGTCAAGCAAAAGACAGAATCTCAAGTTTCGGTGGTTTAGGAGAGCCTGAAACACGCTCATTAACCACTGAAAGCCTTTGTTTCCGGTAGATAAGAGGGAAAAGCAAAAGCACGGTTAGCTACCGAAAATATTTCAATGGGAAAAATGAAAAGCCCATGCTTTCGCACGAGCCAGTTGTCAATTGGTGCAATGATGGAAATGTAACCACTGAAAGCTCATGAAGTTGGTAAGGTATGCATGTTCTTGTTATATCTATCTGAAGATTGATATCCTGTTGTCCTTTCAAGTGCATTTGTCTTTTCAAAATTAAGACTCGGTGAAGATACAAAAATTCATGCGTGTTTCCTGACTAACAGAAATTATTAGTCACGTAGCCTCTCACCATTCCCAGTCACGAGTACACAATCCATTATGACCCCATTTAAATCTCTAATTTGATCTCCATTCATTATCAATTCGAATTCGGGAGTTATTGAGATAGTCTTGAGCCTGTGATTTCATCAAGCAAATGCATATCCAGAGATCATAATCTCGTTTCTCTTAGTGATCATTGAGTGCAGTTAGAGTTCAGCAAATCGCTCTCAATCCAATTGTCATACCCATCAAGCCAGGTCGAGTCATCACGTAAGTTCAAAACTCATACCATTTCAATTCAAATGTATATCCTACCGAAACTCAAAATTTTTGGCATGTTTTCATTCAGTCTGTTGCCTAAACTTGCTTAGCATTTGATCTTTGCGATTCGAACTCTGTGTCACCCTATCCCATTTGCTTTTCTATGAGTCATACTCTCTTTCATCCTAAATCATAGAGTCTTTGTCTCCCTGGCATGAAGTTTTTCCTTAATCACAGGTACAGTCAGCATTTACTAATGCCGAAAGCAGGGCCAGTTCTAAGGGTCGAATTGGATGGAGTTTGGTACCTTGAGGCACACCCTCAGGTGGCTGAGTTCTTCAAGAAGACTGGAGTCTATATGTATTGTGAAAAACTTGTAGATTTTCATCAACAAGTGTCCGAGACTTTTGCTAGCTCGTATGATGGAAGGACAACAACATTGGGAAAGGAGCAGTTTGTGGTTGATGAGGCAACCATAACTGAGTTCACGGGTCTTCCCAGAACAAGTGATTGTTGGTTCAAATCAATTGTACCTTCAAACATTGAATTTAGGTCCTACCTACAGCCTCTGCACAAAGATCTTACATGGAAAAAAGACATACCAATGTCTTATCTAGAACCTAAATGGCAATCTCTCTTGAAGGCAATATTTATCTATATCACCTGTGAAGGTAGATACAACAGAGTCATGTTCTACCACTTCAAACTTTTAAATCATTTCATAGGGAGATCTCCCATCAATTTACCATTTTACTTGCACAAATCCCTCACTAAAATGGATAGACAGGTCAAGGATAAACCCAATAAGATGGCAAGTAGATTGTCTCATAAAGGAATCATTTCTCTCGTTTTCAAAGAGTCATTGAAGAAAAGGCAGGTAGATTGGAACTACTTCCTCTTCTGGAATGAATTCCAGACTGACTAGCAACAACAGGAGAAGGGTAAAAAGGATGCCATTAAGAAGACCATCACTCCTAAAAGCAGTCATAGAAAATGGAAGGGTATCTCACCAGCAAGAGATCCGATAGAATCATCCTCTGTTAAAAAGAAAAGAAGCAAAATAAAGTTACAGTTTGAGGGTGAGCAGTCCAAGGACCGTGCAGAAGGAAGTAACCCTTTAAACCTGCCCTATAGTGATTCAGAACTAGAACAGGAGTTAGCAGAGACACAAGGTAATGTATAGGCTGGAGAAGTTGTAGATGATTTTTCCAACTTACCTTCACCAACTCCCCCAGAGGCACACAATCCATCATTGGCAAAAGGTTCTTCAAGTAAGCTTAAAGCATCTAGGGCACATAAAATCAATAAACTACTGCAACAAGTCTATGAAATGAAAGTCTTGGAAAGAGTTATTAAAAAGGATAATACAGACTTGACTAAAAGAAATGCAGAGCTTTTCAAAATAAACCAAACCCTCAAAGAAAAACATGACAAGATCAAAGACAGGAACAGGGTGTTGATAAGGGAGAACATGAAGCTATACAGACAACTCAGAATTCCAAGGCTCAAATTAAAAGACTCTAAATCACCAACACAGGAGCAAACAAGTTTGGAGACTCTAGCCAACTTAGCTACAACCATGGTAGATACACCAGAGCCTTCCACACAGCCAGTTGAAGTTCGCAGATCTGCACAAACAAGGGTTGCATCGTCCAAAAGACATTGAACATTCAACAAAGAATCAAGGTAATCATTTTTTAAAATTTTGAAGTTTTCTCAAAGATGAAGTTTCGGTGGTTTAGGCGAACATGACGACTGTTCATTAACCATTGAAGACAGAGATTTCGGTAGTTAATTCACTTAGGAGTCTTCTAGGCTAACCACCGAAAGCCTGTCACTGCCAGAATGACTGAATTTTTGCACAGATCGAAGTTTTTTGAGTTCAAATGGTTTGAAACCTCTGCGAATAGACATTTGATCAATTGTCAAGTTAGATCCAATAGTTATTTTTGATGGATAAGTGAAAGAAGAGGTGTTTCAATCATTTTTTATACCTTTGACAAAGGCAGAAAATCAGAATGCTTGCTCACCTCAACAAATTTGAATTTGTATCTCTTGGAAGAGTCATCACTCAGGCTTAGAAGGCTATTCTACACTGCATCATGACTTTACAGGATATGAAGACCATGAAATCTGGCATTGACCTCATTTTTGGGGATCAGTCCATATCTTTTGCAAACTCAATTTTGAATTTCTATCTTTAGCATATTTGATCCATGCTTTTAGGATCTCAAAACTACATTGTAAAGCTATAAAGCTAAAGGTAGAATAGGAACTAGAGGTTCGACTTTGGAGACTTTTTTCATATTATGTACTCAAACTTCTCATTTTCATATTAAGTAATACAAGCTTCTTTTGCCATAACTTGTTCAGATTTCATCTTCTTATCTATTCTGTACTTGCACCTGGATATTATATTCATGCTATTATGCTTGTTTATGCTCGATAACTGTCATCTTATCATTGCATTCATAAGCTAAACTTTGCAAGTATTCCTATGATTATTGTAATTGGCCATTCATATATGCTTTATATGTGATTCTGCTGATATAATAGTTATTTCTCCATACATCCCTTTATTTGTAAACTCTCTGAACATTTGTGGTTGAAAGCCTTGTCCATATAAATGTGTTCATGCATGTTTTGAGTGAGAAATGATTCAGTCATCCAACTTGATCCAAACCCACACTTTTTATTGAGAAAACCGTTACCAAAAGATTAAGTTACCAGGCATCTCTGACTTACAGCCTAGGAGAGTTTCCTGGAGTGATAACATGGTGAATTTAATACAATGAGATAGAGAGGTATGTATCTCTTATATAGGCTAGTTTTCTTGGTTAAGGGTTTCCAAGGAAAACCTTTGTGTGTGTGTGTGTGTGTGTGTGTGCGTGTGCGTGCAACATTGTTTTTTCTATGTTTTAGATTCCTTTAATTTTCTTTTCTTGCACAAGTTTATCAAAATATTCAAATCACTCCTTCAATGTTCCTCCCTTTATTAAGAAATGTAAACTATAGTAAGTGAGTAACACTAGACTCAAGAACTTAGGATGAAATACAATTAATAACTACATACTCATGTATAATTTCTTGCTCTTTTAACTTTAGTAGTTCTCATTGCCAATAAAGTTGTAGGTTGTAGATATTGCATGATTTCTCAAGCATATTTTGTCGAGAAGGGAGATCCATTTCATAACACCATGACCACTTCCATTTTGGAATAAAATACATTTTTATACTCTTCAATAGCTCCATTGATGTATAATATTCCACTCTTTAATGACACTCAATATGTAACAAGGTTTGATGTTGGTCTCATAATATTTTCCTCTTGTAGGCACTGAGTGTTTGTGCATTAAACTATTGAAGACAATCTCCTCTAGATCATGGGAATTGAATTGATTAACTGTCATGGAAAATATTGTGGAGATTTTAATGCAGCAATATTTGCAACAAATATGAATATGTTATCATTTTTTTTACAAACATTTGTGTTAATATCTCCCCCATATCATAAGGCGCACTTGATTTGGAGTGTCCAACTAGACTTTTAACATTTTGAATAACAAGAGAAAATACACTACAGCCAAAACAATTGATGAAACCTTACTTGCAAGAAGAGAAAATTCATAAAACCATGGGTTGAACACATTTCCAAAGCTCATTATATTTTTTAAACAAAACTTAACAACTATAGTGTTTAAGAATTACTCCATTATATATATGGCATCTAGTTGGATGCTAGAAACTACTCCATTTGGAAATTCCATATTCAATATGTCTTAATGAAACAAAAGTTTTGTAATATTGTAGAGGGAAAGGAAGTCGATCCCATTGATTTTGGTAAATTGATAAAGTTTGAGGTTTGCAATGAACATGTGTAGAATATCATAAACTATATCAACATTGATCATATCATTCATTATATTCTAGACATAATTTTGTTGATACTATTGAAAATCCAAAGTTTCTTGGTTTTAAATTAGAGATTGACGAATCTACTACAATGAAGAGAACATACAGGATATTGGTGAAGACAGTTAAAGAATTAGGGGAAGAAACTAAAACTTATGATGGAGTGAAATCCAAAAGAAAAAGTAATTAGAGAGTGCATAGAAGAGTAAAGTAGAGCTTGGAAAAAGTGAACTTTTGAAACACCTTCAATCAATTGTTCACCGATGATTGAAGTTATTAGTACACATGAACCATATACCTTTGAAGAGAGAACATAGAACACTAGGAGAGATGATATGTAGTCCAAAATTGATTCTAATAGGAGGAACAAACCTTGGAGCCTAGATTAATTGGCAACAAATAAGAAAACAATTTGTCATAAATAATCATTCAAGAGAAAGTACATATTTTATGGTACTATTGACAAGTACAAGGCATTGTTAGTAGACAAAGGCTATGCACATAGGATATGAATAGATTATGAGGAACCTTTTTCACTTGTAACTAATATGACAACCATGACAATCATTCTGACTATTGCAACATTTTAAATATGGATTATTCATCATATATATGTTGAAAGTGATTTTCTAAATGGGTGGATAGATGAAGAAGTATTCATGGAATGACCTCTTAGATACATGGAACTTGGTAAAGATAACCTTGTTTGTAAGTTACAAACAACATTGTAGGCACTAAAATGAGCACCTAGAGCATGATATGCACAAATTGATGAGAATTTTAGAGGAGTGAGATTTTAGAGATGTATTGTTAATCAAAATTTGTATATGAATACCTCCCCAAGTCGAGGATTGTTACAAATCATTTTATGTTGATGATTACATTTTGACAAGTAACATTGAAGTTAATAGTGAAGTAACAAGAAGCAATACATAATTGATTTGAAGTTAATACTCAAGTAACAAGAAGAAATACATAATTGATTTATCTTTAGATTTACTGTTTCTTCATGATGTTGTGTAAATGCATGTAAAACAAGTATTCATATCTTATTATCTTGAAACGATCGCTTATGATTATGATACAAACTATTTGATTTGAATTTTGCAGAAATATTCACCAAATTTGAAGATAAAAGGGAAATGTTGCTCATTCGATATGAACAAAAATGCAAGAATGCACTTTACAATTCACAACCCTACTTGATTTTCTGAGCAAATGCATCCAGAGAACATTTATTCATTTTTTCCCATTTTTCTCTCATCCTCGCATGAGTGAAAGAAACACGCGGCCTTGTAGAATCACATATTTGAGGCAATTTTAGTTTTTGGTAGTATATCATAATTTCATCTCAAATATTTGGCATCAGAGTCTGAAGTAGTGCTCAACAGTGTTATGATTTAATCCTTCATTAAGATTTGATTTATGTCAACTCCCTAGACACAATGACTTTTGCATTGTATTTCTTGGAGAAAGGCTTTGAGGTTCTATAAGATGAAGAAATTTTCTTGGCCAATGTTGGAACAGGGGCAGACCCAGGGTTCAACAATTCAACAATGTACCAACAAAACCCTAACTATCATCCCTTTCGACAACACCTGCGGAGCATATTAAGTCTCAACCAAGGTAGCGACAGGGGGGGTTGCAGGACTCAGGTGTCTACAACCAAGCTGTGACACAAATATGTGATTACAACACTTAACAGAGCACTTAGCAAACAATATACATTATATTATGATTCTCAATCACATTGCAGTTTAACACTTATTCCAGATCAACACAGTAACAGTCAAGATCAAGCCCTTAAAACCTCTTAGTACATAGCATTAGCTCAGATTTAACATTCAAATACCATCAAGCACTAAGAAACAACATTAGATGCATTCATCATATATTATAATAATAGAACTAAGCAAATAAACACATAAAAATCATCAATCATATCGCACAAAGAATATCAAGACACAGGATATACGTGGTTCACCCCAGTGTGGGGCTAGACCCACCAACTTCTTCTTCTTCTTATTTATTAGTCTTCGAGATTCTTACATTGTTTTTCTCCTTTGTAGAAATCCACAGAGCCAACTTCGCATAGGACAAGAGATCCACAAGCTGCACACCATATCCTCCTTCCCAAAACTAGGTCAAGGAACAGAGATTTACATACAATGTATGTGCACAAAGCAACTTACAAAACACTTGCACTAAGACTAACATACTATTTTCACATAGCCAACTCTGAGTAGTAGTTATTACATCGCTTGGATACTTATTTATACATTTACAATGAGGCCTAATCATGGGTAAACCCATGGGCTGACATCCCTTAACCCATTGCATAAACCCTAGAAAACCACTTGTTGGGTCCACAAAACAAGTGAGATCTTGCGATCTCCGCTTTGCCTAGGCGCTCCATCTTTGTCCATCCTGTCGAAGTCCCAAAAGTGGTCTAACATGACCAATATTTCCTCAAAACTGTGTCAAGGGCCAACAGGCCCCCAACACTCACCTATGACTCATCCCGATTCACTCAGATCTAGGCAACGCTACTTCAAAGGCCTCGAGCTTAGCTCAAGATGCCTCAACTTGTTGCTTCACCAAAGCTTCCTTCTCAACAAATTCCTAAATCACTTTCTCAGTAAGAGGCCCTTTTAGGCGCAGTTCCACTATCACAACATGTTGGTCTAGGTACGAGCCTTGTCCTTCAACCTCTTCAAAAATCGTGCAAGCTTCATCATGCATCGGTTGTAGTCTCTATGTCACTTCCATGACCTTGCTCTAGATAATAGTAATATACTTCTAGAATGCACGTTTTTCCTGTGATCTTTTCATATTATTGATTGCATTAAGAAGCTTTATTTGTGCTTGCATAGTGGACGCCTATTGCTTCACCTCCTGGAGTTGTGCTTCCAATTTCCTCAGCTCTGGATCTTATGCAAGGCGCTCATAGGTCTACTCACTTCTATCACTTAGTTTCTTAAACTCTGAGGCGAGTGCCCTGATTCTTTCTACTTCTCTCTTGGCTATTTATTCCCTTTGATTGTGCACTTCTTGCAGGGTGCTCAACACTTCTTGAAGTTCTAACTCCATTACTCTTGCTTGAAGCTGCTGAATGGTCCCAACAAGATTCCCCACTTGAATTTCAACTGACTCTTCTTCCTCATGTGCCAAGCCCAACATAGATTGAAGTGATTTAGTCACTGCATCTTTAACCACAATCTTCTCTATGAGAAGCTGGTCTTTTTCTTCTGCATCTTCACATTGTCCTCCTCGTACATCGCCCGAATTTCATCTTTCTCCTTCTTCACAGCTCGAAGTTTCTCTAAGACTGCCTCCTTTTCTTGCTTCAAGGCTTCTGTATTCTAATCCTTCTCTTCGTGGACTCAACAAAGTCAAGCCTCTGTTGCATATGATAGCCTTCGTAATTGGGGGCTCATCCCCCAATTCTGCACTTTTCGATGAAGAGGGCGCAGTAGGTACTGTGTTGCTCGAATGGATGGCTTGTTGTAGTTCTTTCTCGATTTTTTCATACAACGTCTCTTTCTTTGCTCCATGCCTCTACAAGATATCCTCTAAATCATCTTCCACGACTGCAATGATGACATTGACATCGTCCACTGTGAGCATATTCTTCCACTGAGGCTTATTGGCTCGGATCTTCTTTCTTGCTAAGGGTTTCTGCAAATAAACCTTCCTTTTCTTCGATGTTTTGTCCTCGGTAAGGGGATCCTTTGACGATGTAAATTTACCTTTTTCTTGTTTGTCTCCTTCTTCCCCTCATTCCTCTTGGTTCACTTCGTCTCTTCCTCCTCCCGCGAGCGATTCAGGCCCACTTTCCTCCAATGTGTTGTCGTCTTCATCACTTTCTGTGTTCTACACATCCTCCTTTTTCTTATTTTTCTTCTATCCATCATGTTCAACCTGGGTGACCAATGGACTTCCTATGATGTCAGGGTCAGAGAGTTCTGCAGCGTCATCCAATACAAGGAATTTTGTTGGCCATCCTTTGGTGTTCTCCTCCATATCTTCGTTGGTCAACTTGTAATAGGACTGCAACTCCTCCTTGCTTTCATCCCTGCACATAGTGATATACATAAAGTGTTGATATATGAGAAACTTCGCTAGAAGCCTATACTGGTGCAGTGTGTTTGGGGTCATTCGTGGAAATGCCTCAATGGCACACTTCAACTACTAGTAGTAAGCATGAAAGACAATGTTCTACTGCCACTGCTTCGACATGTCATTTGTATACCACAAGGTGGAGAACCTTGCGACCAACAACTCATATGGCTCAACTTCAGGAAATGTCGCTCCTTTCTGCATCTAACAAGTGACAAAGGAGATTAGTACTAGTATCCAGCTAAAATGAAACTCATATCCCTGGTCCTGCGCTTCATGAAAGTCCTTCTCGAGCTCATTGAAGAGGTAACTAGCTCAGTTCATTTGCATTCCCTCTACTCACTTCCCTACGAGGTCTACTACAAATCCAGTGACCTATGTTAGAAGGTTATTTCTGACGATCTTGCCAGCAATAAGATGGAAATATAGGTGCACTGGGACATCCTAGATGGAGGCTACCTTGTAGCCTTGCTTTCCCTTTTCTACATCGCCATAGTCTTCTTTTATGCATTGTGTCAGGGAGCAATCAAAATTCTTCCCTAGGTAGAACTTCTGAGGTTCCGGTCCATGCATCCTCATTCCTGTGATGAGGTGGATCAGTTTCAGATCCACAGTGACATGCCTGTCAAGCAATAGATAGCCTCTGTGATAGCACGATGGGAGGAGTTTAATGCAAGTGTTAACCTCATGATGTCAGCTAAAGTGAGGGATCTTCATCACGTTCAATATCTTTGATTGCGTGAGCTCCTTTATCCATGGTTGGGAGACTATGCACAACTTCTTCCCATTCATCTTCATCATATACCTATGTAGCACGAGCATCGCATAGTTCTTTCTGTCTCCTATGTTGAAGTCACTGTTCTTCAAGGCTGGGATGTGTCCTAACTGGGGTCCAACTACATGTATCCCATTTGGGATGTATGTAGTGATCAACGTGTATTCAGAGTCATGCGGGATACTGTCGTAGTTCACCACGCCATCCAAAGGTGGTATGTAATCTAGAAAAACCGACGAGATCTACTTCGCATTAGCCAGATCGTTGCGGTGTTTTCTTCGCTTCTCAACAGTGTGGCCATAACTCTATCTAGTCGATGGGGATGTTTGCAATCCACCAGCCGACGATGCTTGTATTCATACAAACATGACTCTCTCAGCCATGATGTCTACAAGAATATCCTCCACAGACTTCTCTAACGCACTTGGTTCACCTGACATTCGCACTTGTAAAAAAATAAATCGGGTAGGCGAATAGACAAGCGAGGTAATCAAACAGATGGAGAGGTCTACATAGCACAACGTGATACAATGGATTCTCTGTTAGCTCGGATATCATGGTTTTCAAAAAGTGGTCCCAGTGCAGCGTCCGACAGGTTAAATAAGAAAGCATCGTAATAGATTCGTCCAACAAGAAGGAGTGCCTCAATCAATATGAATCAGTCTATTATGGCACGATCTCAACGGTTCATTTTCTCATAACTGTGTTTTCTAGCCGTTCTAGGGCATCATTCTAATGGTCGAGGTGAATCCAATGGTCATATAGCTTCACCATGGCAAAGTCCCATTCTGCGTGGTTCTGCTATTCCGACGAGGTTCAAGTTTTTTAGATATTCCTCCTACGAAGTCTTCTCGAGAACCTCCTATAGTTTTTCTAACTCGGCTCTATTCTTACCGAGATTCCTTTCCTTATTTCCTGTGATCTGTGTTTCTGGATTCCTCTTTCCATTCTTATTCTTATTTTCTCTTAGCATAGTAACTTTGAACTGTCGATGTTCTTCCAAAGGGTTCAAAGGTAATACCTCTTCTCTTACTAACTCTAGGTTAGGTATTCTTCTTTCTTGCATGGATAGGTCCTTCAAACCTTTTTTCGTTCTTTCAACCTCAATAGCTAATTCTCTTGCCATATGTTTCTTCGACTTATCCTCTTGTTCTTCTATTAGTCGCGATATTTTAATGGTTATGAGATCTCTTAGTTCTTTCATTTTTTGTTCTGTAGCTTCCTCCTCTACTTTCTTTCTATTCTGGTCCTTCTCAATCCAAGTCTTTCTTAACAAAAGTGGAAAGGGGGCATTGTTCTCAACAAATTTAATGACTTCAAATTATTCTTCAGTCGATGTTTCATGAGAAATCATAGGTATATTAGTAACTCTTCCACATAGGGCTATCATATTTCCTTTAAACAAGCCTATCCTTCCCAATGAAGGTATCATAGCAGGATTTCCCAAAATTTCCCAAGTGATTTCTGGCATAATATTCACATGTGTTTCTTCATCTAATACACAATCTATGTCGAAGTATTCTATTCTTGTAACTATGCAATTTTTTTCTTTCAGGATCTCTGGTAAACTGATGTCTCTGTGATCATCCATTACTTCTTTTAACTATTTTAACATAGTCTCTGACTCTTTTTCTATATGATTCTTTAACATATCCTTAGTCTCTTGACTTTATTTATAGTTTTCTTGTCTCATGTTCATCTTTTCAACTTTAGCAATCATCCTTGGGAAATCCTCAACCTCATGACCAATAGCTTTACAACAAAGACAAAGAGGGCCTATACCAAGGCATTCTTTAGCAATATGTCTCGGCCTTCTGCAATTGTAACACAACGTCAATCCTCTATTTCTTTTAAATGAGTTCCAGCCTCTCCTGTACTGCACACTGGGATCACAATGTTGGACCCACAATTGACAAAAATTATTTCTAGGTTCCTACATCCACTTATTAGTCCAAAAATTATTTCTATGCATAGGAATAACATATTTTTCTCTATTTCTATCAAATTTATTCAAATCAACTCTTTCTTCTAATTGTGCCCTAGTTTTCAGAATAGTACAAAATCTATCAAACATACATAGATTCATACATTCGAAGAAAAAATTTCCACTTATCTTACCTTTACCAGAGCACAAAGCTTTAAGATCTTACCTTTTTTCTTCAGATCTAGTTTATTTCTTAGCACAAAGCTTCACAAGTCAAGTAGAATACTGCGCACTACAACAACAAATCTACACACAAAGATTTATCTTTTCTTCAGTTCCCAACAATCACAGTTTTAGGTCCCGACAATGAAACCATTTGTGGGCACATGGGAAGACCCAAGGTTCAATGCTTCAACAACACACCAACAAAAACCTAACTAATAGCCCTTTCAAAAAAAACTACAAAGCAGATGAATTCTCAATTGAGGTAGAGGCAGGGGGGTTTGCAGGAATCAGGTGTCTACAACCAAGCTGGGACACAGATCTGTGATTACAAAACTTAACAGAGAACTTAGCCAACAATATGCATTATATTATGATTCTCAGTCACATCATAGATTAACCCTTATTCCAGATCAATGCAGAAATAGTCAAGATCAAGCTCTTAAAACCTCTTATCACATAACATTAGCTCACATTTAACATTCAAATACCATCAAACACTAAGCAAAAAAATTAGATGCATTCATCATACATTATAATAACTACACTAAGCAGATAAACACATAAACAACATCAATCATATCACACAAAGAATATCAAGACACAGGATATACGTGGTTCACTCCAGTGTGGGGATACGTCCACCAACTTCTTCTTCTTCTTGTTTATTAGTATTCAAGCTTCTTACATTCTTCTTCTCTTGTGCACAAAGCCACATAGCCAACTCCATAGAGGACAGAAGATGTGTGTTCGAGAGTAAGCTGCAATTGGTTTCCATTGTCAAGGATTTGAGTATGATCATTGCCCGTTGTGAAGTCGAAATCATTGTAGAAATTTGCAGAAACAATTATGATGAGACTCGCCAACGATAATAATGAAAGAAATAGGAGGGGTGTGTTCATGTCCATGATTGTTATTAAAGATGATGGAGAATGGAGTAGTTTGAAATGCAATTGCAAGGAGAGGTTGAGAGGACTGTGAATGATGGATTTGGGTTTGATTGTTTATATAGATTGGTAGTGTATATCTTGGAAGGAGGGAAAGGGGGCCTGAATTTTATATAAATGGTAGTGAATTGGGGAAGTCATATCTCATGAAGGGAGGAAACATATAATGATCGATGTTCTACAACTACAGATATTTAATGATTGAAGGTGGTTCTGTGCCTCGGGCTTTGTAAAATAATTGGTAATCATGGAGTCCAACTCATAGTTTGTGAGTGCAAATACGACCTATTTGATCGTGGCACTTGTTCTATCACATACAAGTTCAAAGGGTAGTGGGTACTGTGTAGGGAATTGAGGAAGTCATATCTCAGAGAGGGAGAGGGAGAGGAAACATCTCAGAAAGTAAGTGTGCATGATCAACAATTTACAGATATAGCCACAGAAATGGAATGACAGAAGGAAATTCCTTGCCTTGGGCTTTGTAAAATAATTTTTATCTATGAATTCCAACTCATCACTTGTATTTGTATTCAGTTGTGACATTCATTCCAACTCATACACCTCCATCTGTGACTTCCACTTGCCTTGCAACTATCAGCGCCACCAACCACTTCTTCATGCTCCTTCCTTGTTCCTTCCACTACCTCCTTTAATAGAAATTCTAGATGGACTGCACGCTCCTTCCTTCTTCCTTCCACTACCTCCTTTAATAGAAATTCTAGATGGACCGCACGCTCCTTCCTTCTTCCTTCCACTACCTCCTTTAATAGAAATTTTAGATGGACAGAAAGATATCAATGACATTGAAGACCCATTTTTAAAACATGGTATTAATGAACAAACCATGTACATACAAAAAACAAATTACACTAAAACTTCACCAAAAAGACCCCAAGCAGCTAAATAGATAGGACAATGATATTCAAGTAATAGATAAACTAGAATCAATTAACATTGAAAAAAAATTAAAAAAGAGTTAGACTAAAACAAAATCAAATTAAAAAATCCAATACAATGGAGTAAATTAAACCAACAAAGTAAGAACCCAAAAAATGTGATGGAAGAAGATTAGAAGAAAAATAAAGAAAATTTTGTTGAAGAAGGAAATAGATAAAGTTATTGAGGAAATAAATAAAAAAGTAGTCAAAATATAAAAGAAGAAAGTAGCAAAGAAGAAACAAAAGCACAAGGAGAAGAAAAATAATTGAAGAAGAACAAAGGAGGAAGGTAGAAAGAGAACAATCAAAGTTGAAAAATCCTCTAGAGCCTTAGATACATTAGAAGCACCAACCTTGCAAACACTCGTAGGTTGAAAAGCACCAACAAATTGACAAGCATCAACATATCAACCAACAACAATGAGGCCACCTATATGTGTGTGTGTATGTGTGTTCCATAATGCTATGTTAGTTTTGTTTTCATTCAATGTCGGTGGTGCATATTCCCACATATATAACAATTTTTAGACAAAGACAGTTTATAAGGCATTACCTGCACCAATATTGCTTTCAAGTTGAACATTGACTTTGAGGTGCAAATATTCTGAAGTTGATGAGATAACCTTATCCCTCATTCTAATATCACTAATAGTATCTTGAATCATTAAGAGACTTACAATAATTGTCATGTTTCAAGTACAACATAGCAAGGCTCACTTTTTTGCAAAAAAATCTATGTTCAAGAGCAATCCCACATAGCATAGAAGAGTAGAGACAATCACCAAGTTAGAAGGACATTAATTCAATCAACAAGATAGAGTAAAATTAGAGAAACTTGAAAAAGATAGATGGAATCAAGGAGTTGGTAAGCTATATGAAGCCAAGATCCACATGATTCTCAATGTGCCACAACTCATGTGTTTTGATATGTTAGAAGAAAAAGTAAGGAAGACAGTAGTGAGCCAATACGATCAAGGCAAGTTGTGGTTAACACAAGGAATTATTATAAATGAAAAACACATCCATCATTTGAGAGAGTTTCCATAGAAGTTTATCCATTTAAGAAAAATCTTAGCAAAACACCAACTTCATTGCAGAAATTCACTAGAAAAGAACAAGTTAGGGAAAATTCCAAAGGGTTGCAAAGAGGAGAAAAGAAAATCAAAGAAACTTTTAAGGATCCATACTTGTCTTTAAACATAGAAACCTTGGAAAATATAAATAATTCTTCAAATACAAAGAGGTTGCATAGAGGAAAAAATAAAATTAGAGAAAATCTTGAGGATCCATACTTGTATTTAAGCATAGAAAACTTGGTGAATACAACTAATTCTTAAAATACTAATTATAAATTCTTGGCAGCATTTTTGTAAAAGTCTTCAAAATTTCTATGAATTTTCTCTATCTTGTGTAAATTTTTGGCAACTTTTCAAGTAAATTAATTTTATCATGTATAAATTTGGACACATTTTCATTTTGAATTCAGAATCATTTTTAGGAAAAAATGAAAAATTATTCAAATGGTGAAATTTATCCCATAATATTTTTCTCGGAGAAAAATACCTTTAACATAAATTCTACAAGAGGAGATAAATATTAATTGCATTAAAGACCCATGTTTACAAGATGATATTAATGAACAAACCATGTACATATAAATGTCTTTTTGCACTTGGACTTCACCAAAAAAGTGACAAGAACCTAAATAGATAAGGTCTAGAAAGAAAAACAAACATAGGTAAACATCTTCCAACAAGCATGATGAAACTAAAAATAAATATAAAGAACAAGATGATGAAGAAGGAGACCATGCAAAGGATGCAATGAAGAAAGAGTTTGAATACAAAATTTTCAACCCACCTAATGATGTCGAGGATGATGATCTCAAAGATATAGATAAACCATAATCAATGATCTATAAACTACAATGGATACTCCACTGAAATAATTCATCACAACATATATGATAAATAAATTGAAATCTACACTATGAAGGTTAAATTCCTTGAGATTCCAAAATATTTAGTTACTGTTTTTTTTCTTATGAATGAAATAGATAAACTATGAAAAATAAAGAATGGTAAAATACATTCACACACCATCCACAAGATAACACAAATATTTTCTCTGGGAAACCCTTATAGGCGAAAACCCATCTAGAACGTGAGGCTGCTGTGCTGTCTTTTCTTTGGTATGGAAATAATGCAAGTACAAAGGAGAAGGTACTCTCTATGGATTTAATTGATACCTGTGGTCTGATAGGCTTCTATAGAACATTAAACCCCCCTATTATGCTATCTGATTTCCCACTTCTAGTTGTTCTTCTCTACTATGGAACAAAATACAATAACATAGAATGTAATCCCTTCTCCTCCTAGTGGCTTGGTATTTAACATAGCATGATAGCCATCTAGGGATAGGTTTTTTACTTCCTCAACCCTCAATTGTGGTAGGGTTTTGAAACTTCTAGAATATTATTGAAATTCCTCACGTGGCTCTGTTATAACCCTAAATTGCACCACACATGCTTACCTGGCATCAGGCCAACTCATATCCCTTCATTACCAAAACATCTACTGAACAACCTCTTTGAAAATCCTCTTAGGTAAAGGCACACGCGCCCTAACCCACTACTGCACGCGGGTGAACGCTGGTAGGCCTACTATAGCCCGCGTTTACCTAAGAAAACACAAAAATAGGAAAGTTGTCGATGGGACAAAAGGCTATGGGTCAGTTAACTGAAACTCCCGGCCATGCATGGCCGAGAGTTCGTCCAAAACCCTAGCTCCTTCTAGCCTATAAAAGAAGGGGTAGGGGTACCATTTGAAGGGGGAAAAATTATAGCGAAGAAACTCTGCCCATTTGCTGAATCCATTTGTCCCAACCCTTTAGCCTTTCCTCAAGCCTAAGGAGAATTAATGCAAAGCAGTTGGAGGATATAAGAAGAGGAGGAGCCCAGGATCAGGATCAAGGAGCGGTGGCCGGTCTCGACTTTGATTGTAAGTTGATTCATTTTGAAAATAAGAAAAGAATACTTTTCCCATCACAATGCATGAGTTATCTATGATTTGTGTAATTTATGCTTAATTTCTAACCCTCAAGTAGAAAAGTAGCATGCATGCGTAGTGTTTTGTCTTGATTGTAGGTTAACTTTGGAAGGAGTAGCGCAAGTAAGCGGGCAAAGAGCAACGGAGGATCTACACCAAACATCAGTAAAAAGGTTAGTAGTTTATTTCCATGCATGTATTGTGAAAGAGGGGTTTAAGTTTTGGGTGGTAGGTTAAAAAGTCATTTCTTTATGGTCAAAATCTGCATGCAAGTCTGACCCTAGTTTGCTAGTCCGTAGGGTATTTTTCCCAACAATAGAATTGGCGACCGTACTAGGGAAGATACTCTTTAGGGTTTCCGGATTTAGTCAAGGTTTTTGGGTAGTTTAAAGGATTAGATTTTATGTTTCTTTGTTTGTCTGTTTTCTGTTAGGTCAGAGCTAGCAGGGAACCTAGTTCTTTATACTAGTTTTTCCTTGACTGTTTCTTGACGGTAATTATCGGGACACACAGAGGTACACGCGGCCTGAAGAAGGCCTGCACGCGTGTACCCGCGCCCTAATCTCTTACATCACATGTGTGAAAGTTGGCTGTAGAGGTTTCAGTAGTGTGTAGGAGTCAGAGAGCTTGAGAGGCAGTCCTCCTCTTCCCTGTCAGAATTATACATTCTTAGGGGGCTTTCTGGATCCTGTCTAAGTCTTGCTGATTCATAGTCTTGTCTCAATTTGCTTTATTACGTTTTGTTATTCTTTGCAATTATTTTTCTTTTCTGTTAAGAAGAAGCATCCAAGCCTTCAAGAGACCCTGGTTATCAATACCAGAGGCCTCTTCCTGGTCTGGGCTTCCTGTGTTAGTTTTTTTATTAGAATTTATACATACACGTGGCCTGTGCAAGTGCATCCCACGGGTACACGTGCTCTGTTGTAGCTCAGCACACGTTCGCACACATGTTGTTTCAGTGACAGTAGCGTGCTTGACAGGCCGCTTTTCAGTCAAGGTGGGGCAATCATCCCCTCCTGTGGTGAGAAGTGTTCCTCTTAGGTGTTTGAGTCTAGGGTTGCACAATCAGTAGGTTAGGGCCTCTTACCCTTAGCCTATTTTTTCTTAGTTGATAGTTGATAGAAAAGATAAAAAGAAAAAAAAAAGTTTTGTTTTATGGTTTTTAGACAAGCATAAGAATCTTTGCTTTCTTGATTTCCATTGTGTGTCTTTTCTCTGACTCTTTGCGATCTGGGCTTTAAGCCAGAATTTCATTTTTCTTGGTTTTAGGCTTGTCGGTATTTTCCCTTTGTGGCTTCATTTGCACGTAAATAAATTAAAAAAAAGAAAAAAAAATCTTTTCATTTTCTTCTTTGTTTGAAGATTGTGTTTCTGCATCAATAGCTAGGAAGAAGTCTTTTTGTTCATAAGTTTTTGCAGTGCATTTAGAGCATAAGTAGCTCACAGATTGAGCGAAATTCCTTTATGTTTGCTGCATGAAATCTTAGAAAAAATTGAAAAGAAAAAGAAGTCTTTCTTTGTGAAAAATTGTTGATTTTTGCATTTAGTAAAAGTCTTTTGTTTCCAGCTTTTTTCATTTGTTTTTGCTTTGAGTCTTTATACGTCATCAGTTTCACCTTCATACCTTGTGACGTAAAAAATCCCATAAAAGAAACGCTAATTTAAAATCTATTAGACTTTTTGTTTGTAGGGTTCATAAACTAGTTCAGGACTAGGGCCTTGGATTAGGTTGGAGAGGAAACTCTCCAAGGCCACTCAAAACCAAACATTGGAGTTTGTGATAGGGAGTGTAGAAGTCCAGTTTCGTGGAAGTTATCCGGGACCCCCCTCTAACACATGGGCTAAACATGAGGTCGCGTAAGGAAAGGTAGCGGAGATAACCCCTCCAAAGCCGGACCAAGTGTAGTGGAGAACACATATCGAGGGCTTGTTTTGGGATTCCGTCGTTTGCATTTTCCACGGGGCTTCATGGGTCTCGAATCCATTTAAGGTCCTCAGTTGTCTTTCGGACCACTTGCTCTCGATAAACTTGATAGGTTTCGGGCTTGATACCCTGCTCATTATGGTCTACCCGAATATCGACTGTACCCGCCTGGTGATTGTTCACGCGTTGGCAAACTAGTTGCCAATCTTTTTTAGGGACATACACAGGTGACTGCAGGGGTATATCGCGGTACCTAGGACAAATTTCAAGCCACACTTTGCAGATTATACCCGAAGGGTGCTTCCATTTTCGAGTTGCACTTGCACCGGTAAGTTGCTCTAGTGTTGGTTGTTGTAACTTTTCTTCCAACTAGTTTAGTATTTTCTTGACTTATCTCTTAGGGGCTTCTTTTTTAGTGTGTGTTACTGTTTGAATGTGTAGAATACCTTAGCATGTCTTGGATTTTCTCACACAATGGAGGATCCCAAGCTCCGCCGATCATGAAGGCTCCTGGGCCTACCGCCGGTTATATTGGAGCCACCCCTGCCACCATTGAGGCGGAAGCTATACCAACAAGGGTCTTTCGAAGCAACCGGGTTACAAACCATTGTGCCCGAACAACTCCCGAAGGAATCAACCGCCAATATTGGCTCGGTTGAAACCCCAACCACTGATACTTGGCCATCGGTCAGTGTACCAATCCAATTTTACGAATGCCTATCTGTACCTCATACAGCTATGGAAACAAACGTTGTTACTTCCTCTGGGAATTCTTCCATTCCCACCACCGTTGCTACCACAGGAGAAGCATCTCCTAACTTGCCATTGTCAGTCCGAGCCACCATGGTCTCGGCCGTAACTACGTCGCACAGTGGACCAACCCCATCTATCACGGTGGCCAAAACTCCCTTCACACCTAGTGCGACAGGCCCTTCGTTCTCATACAGTATGCCTAGTACGGGCACAAGTCCTGCACTCACTCACTCCACTTTACAGACTTTGGGTTTGGGAGCAGGGAGCTCTAACGCTCCTCTACAAGGTCAACTTGGGGGAATTCCTATCCCTTTCAATGTTTTTCCTTACACTGGAGGTCATAACTCTCCTTCGTCCCCTTCGCTTGGTGGTCTGCATCAGCAGTCCGCCGAGAAGCCAGCACACACGAGTTCATTTGGAGCCAGGAGTCAAGGAACACCTACGCACACTATGCCGGTAGGTTCGTCACCGTTTGTTTGGAATGTGACATTTGGTAAAAACACTTTCGCATCCATTGCTTTCCCATCTGGGGGCACTCCCATCTTTGGACAGTCTACTCCGACGCAGGGTACTATTCTTGCGTCGGGGGCACATATAGCAGGACCTTGGAACTTAGGACAAGGATCCACTCCCTCCTATGGAATGTCGTTCTGGGGTAATTCTTTCCAAAGTCAATATTGGAACCCCGGACAGACTTCTATGCCTCTCCCAGTAGGACCGACATGAGGTAATCCTTCCCAAAGTCCTTCAAATATGATGCATGCCCAACATCCGATGTCCTTTATATGGAATCAAACAATGATGTCTCCACAGAAGAAAAATCCTTACGCTGGTCAGGGCCATGGTTTCTACCAGAATACGGGCCAACAACCAAACTTTTCCTGGCAACCTGGTGCCAGTCAAACTCCATGACCCTTTTTCCTAGGCTATCAACAACAACCCAAACTACCATTTCTGGCGACATTACACTTGCCATATTTGACAAGGTTGTTAAATGATCCTATTTGTCACGATCCACGTTGGCCTCCTATGCCAACGAAGTTGCCTTTGGACATTCCAAAGTTTGAGGCCAAGCCTAACGAAGATCCAGGTGATCACGTGACTACCTTCCATCTTTGGTGTTGATCTAACTCATTGAAAGATGACTCCATTCAGTTACGATTGTTTCAACACACTCTTATCAGGAGTGTCGCAAAATGGTACATCGAGCTTGATCGCTCAAGATACTCTTCTTTTGGCGAACTGGCGATGGCCTTCCTTAACCATTTCCAGTTACCTGTGAGATATGACGCTAGCATAGAGCTGCTTGCCAATTTCGAACAAACGACAACGGACCATATCTCTGATCATATCTGAGAGTGGAGACACCGAAAGAGTCTAATCAAAGTACCAGTCCCGCCAGCATTCCTGCTTGAGTGGTTCCTTAAGTCTTTAGTCCCGCAATTATCCAAAGACATCGTGACTTCAGGAGTTTTCTCCGAAGAATATGCCATCATGAGGGATCAACAATTTGAGCTTATCTATTCTCAGTTTGGTTTATTGTACAACATCCTACCGGATGCACCACGATCGATTCTGGATAAAACTAGATAGAGAGTTGGACCACATGCCGATGGTATTGTTGGTTCAGCCCAAACTAAGCCCGCTGAGCAATTGAAAAAAAAATTGTAGCAGTTATATATACAACACTCAGCGGCCAGCCAGAATACTGCTTTGGCTGCTCCTCCTACCCAAATGTCGAAAGTACACTCCATGCAGTCGACTAACCCAAAGGCCACCCAGCAGCCTGAAGGGAAGAAAAAACAACGAAAGAAGGGTAAGGGGGAGAAAAAACCCACTGATAATGCTGGCAAGGGCACCATGGAAAAACGGAAGGTGAGGTATCCGTGCAACTTGTGTGCGGAAGACCACTCGACCCATCTGTTCCCTTGACCTGCAGAGGCCCAAAATTTTGTCACACAACAACAACAATCCGTGTTGACTAATCCCTTTCAGCATGGGAAAAATCTGACTCAGGCCTCTATAAGTGCCGAAGGGGGCAACCAAGAAACTTTCCCTCCTCCAAACGATTCCTCATCCGTGAACGTATATATGGTTAGGGGTGATTCTTTAATAACGACTAGAGCGCACGACTATAGTAAACCAAGCGCCTCTGAGAAGGGTAAAGAAGCCTAACTCCCATCTCTTCCTCTACAGATCGAGAAGACGTTGGGAGAAACAATGACACGCATTCCAAAGGGTACGTTTAAGAAAGCTTCTCACAATCCAAACGCAAGGGCCGCCCAGAATTACTCTGTGGTGGAGGATTTATCACAAACCCCTTGTGCGATGTCCTCTTTGGAGGTCCTCCAAAGCTTCCCTGCTCAGTGGAAAGCCTTGTTAACTGCTTTAGGCTCTACTGAGACTTGTAACCCAGGTACCATCATGCTATATACGACTGACTTAAAACCTCGTCTGCCTTACCACGTAGCGTTTCAGATAGTAGTGGCTCATCCCACGAAAACTTTTACACGCAATATCTTTCGCATGGTGGTTGACGAGGGTGCCTAGACATGCGTTATGTCGCTAGCATGTTGGAAGGCCATTGGCCAGCCCGCTTTGTCTCCATCACCTACTCTCCTCACTGCGTTCGACGGTCATTCTTTCCGACCACATGGTATCATCCCTTCTTTCCCTGTGCAGTTAGGTGGGAAGACCGTGTGTGTCGAGGTATAGGTAGTCGATGCCCCCCTCGACTATAATCTCTTGTTAGGTTGTAGTTGGACTTATGCTATGCAAGCTGTGGTTGCTACAGTTTTTCGAGTCTTGTTATTTCCACACGAAGGACAGATAGTGACCATCGATCAATTTTCCTTCTCTAGACCTAACCCAGCTTTGGGGGCATCCACGGTTCCCATGATTGATAATCCTCAAGCCGGTGTCGTTAACATCGGAGTTCGTTTGTGCCCATATTTGATGGGTACTTTCGATTACCCACCTCCTCATGATGATGTCAAGTTTATATCTAATCACCACAAGGCTGAGATTTTTCAAGTTTCATCATTCCGCATGACTTACTTTGCGGATCCGTGGATTCTTCCTTCCCCATCAGCCACGATGGATGAGACAGGGCACTCCGGCATGTCCATGCCCTTGTTGGATGTTGAAGTAGTGTACTCTTTAGTCCAGCAAGCTTCAGCTAATCCTGATCCGACTCCCGCACAAGAGTTGGATCCACTTCTAGAGCCTATCTGGGCTCAGGGTTCTCTTGCTACCACCTATTCGTTAGACTAAGTCTTTCCTTCCGACGAAGCAGTGATCGAAGCGATGACTAGTCTGGACAAACCTTGGGAAGATCTTCATCGCAGATCATATTTCCTCCCAGAGTTAAGCTGAATCGCGGCAGGAGAATTCACTATCACCATGATGGGAGATGAACCATGTCCTATTAACATCTTAGCTACACAGGAAATTTATGCCGAGGGAAATATGGTGACTATCGCTGAAACTATACCTATCAATATCTCCCGAAACCCTGGCGTCGTGGAGAATGTCTTCGTCGGAGCAGATTTCTCCCCCGAAGAGATTCAAATTTACATGGATCTTTTCAAAGAATTCTGCGATGTTTTTTCCTGGTCGTATGAGGAAATGCCAGGCATCGATCCAAAAATAGTTGAACATGAAATCACAATGTATCCTGATGCTAATCCTGTTCGACAAAAACTTCGTCCAGTCAATCCTAAGAAAGAAGCAGCCATCAAGATTGAGGTTGAGAAATTGCTCAAGGCAAGGCTCATTTACCCTATCCATTTGACTCAATGGGTTTCAAACCCTGTGACGATCAATAAAAAATAAGGCATGATTTGTGTATGTACAGATTTCCATGATTTGAACAAGGCATGTCCAAAAGATAATTTTCCAACCCCATTCATTGACCAGATCATTGATGAATGCACCGGTTGTGAAGCCTTTTCGTTCATGGAAGGTTTTTCGGGATATAATCAAATCCAAATCAAACCTGAGGACCAACAAAAAACGAAATTCATTTGTCCGTGGGGTACGTTCACCTATCGTAAGATTCCTTTTGGCCTTAAGAATGCTGGAGCCACTTTCTAGCAGGCCATGTCTTTTGCGTTTCACGACCTCAAACATATAGTCGATTCCTATCTAGATGATTTAGCATCACGCTCTCACAAGCGAAAGGATCATCCTACACACCTCAGACTAATCTTCGAACGTTGTCGCTACTATAGGATTCACTTGAATCCCAACAAGTGCAGCTTTTGCATCATGTCAGGACGTTTGTTAGGTTTCATCGTTTCAACAACAGGGATCATGGTCGATCCTCTTAAGGTGGAGGCAATAATCCAGTTTCCCCCCCCACACACAATTTTACAACTTCAAAGTCTTCAAGGCAAGGCGAACTTCTTACGACGTTTCATTGCCAACTATGCTGAAATCACCAAGGGATTTATGCGTTTACTAAAGAAAGATGTTCCCTTTTTCTGGGACGAAGCCGCTCAACGCTCTTTCGACGCATTAAAACATGCCTTCACCACAACACCTCTTCTACGACCGCCTAATTATAACAAAGAATTATTATTATATCTGGTTGCCGCAGATTCAACCATAGGCATGGTTTTAGTTTAGGAAGATGACGCATTTTCCAAATACGTGATCTATTACCTGAGCCGAGGCCTCGTAGGACCGGAACTTAATTATTCCCATCTCGAAAAACTTGCGTTGGCATCAGTTCATGCTATTCAAAGGTTCCGTCACTATGTTCTATTTCGCAAGACCACCATCTTTGTTGTCGTGAATCCATTCCAATACATGTTGACATGACAAGTTATCAGCGGAAAAATTAGTAGATGGATGGTAATCCTCTAAGAATTTGACTTAGACTTCGTTTCAGCAAAGTCCAAGAAGTCATTGGTCTTCGCAGAACTTATTTCGGAGCTTCCGGTTGAGTCAGGTGACGTTGTGCCTGAGGAATCGCCTATTCGGGGGGATATGTTTTTGATTGAATCGTCAGACCCCTGGTATGGAGATATACTAATCTATCTCCATACTTTGAAGTGCCCCACCTCTGCTTCTCGTGACGAGTGTCGGCGGATACGCCATCAGGCTAAGAATTATCTCATACTTGATGATACATTGTATCGGAGAGGTGTAGATTGCATTTTGCGTCGATGTCTCACTCATGAGGAGGCCATCATAATGCTTAATGATTGTCATACAGGAGCTTGTGGCGGTCACTTATCTGGGTTGGTAACAGCCCAAAAGATTTTACGAGCAGGTTACTTCTGGCCCACACTTATGAAAGATTGTATCGAGTTGGTCAAGAAGTGCCATCCATGCCAAATCTTCTCGTGGAAGATGAGGGTACATCCAGCTCCCATGTTTCCTGTCATCACAGTTGGTCCCTTCACTAAATGGGGGATTGATTACACTACATGCAACCCCCTGTCAGCAAGGGGGCACCACTATATCATCGTAACTGTCAACTACTTCACTAAGTGGGTTGAAGCTATGTCGACGTTCAAAGATGATGGAGAGACTGCAGCTCTCTTTTTATTCAACCAAATTATAGAAAGGTTCGACGTCCTGAGAGATATTGTCACTGACCATGGCAGTCACTTTCAGAATCAAATGATGACCGAGTTAACGTCAAAGCTTGGGTTACAGCAAGAACACTCATCACCTTACTACCCCCAAGCCAATGGGAAGGTGGAAGCTGTAAACAAAATTCTTAAGATGATTCTACAGTGAACTATAAACTCAGCCAAGTCAAATTGGCATTTGATGTTATACTCGGCATTATGGGCTTACCGAACGTCATTTAAAACTGCAATTGGTTTCTCACCTTTTCAACTCGTTTACGGGCTGGAGGTAGTCTTTCCCATCGAATGTCAAGTCCCATCTCTGAAATTGGTAGTATAGCTATTGCCAGAAACTTCTCCGCTTGAAGAACGGTTAGTACACCTTGAGCAGCTTGATGAACAGCGTCGCGATGCGGCCTTTCCCAACAAGGCTCATAAACATAAGGTCAAGTGTCAATATGATAGGTCCGTTCGTCCTCAGGTTTTTTCTGAGGGCGACCTTGTCCTAGTCTATGACCAAGATAAGGACCCCCTAGGGGCAGGAAAGCTTAAACCCATGTGGTTCGGGCCCTTCATTATTAAGGAGGTTTTAAAAAAGGGTGC
Source organism: Picea engelmannii (assembly GCA_009831015.1). NCBI lineage: Eukaryota > Viridiplantae > Streptophyta > Pinopsida > Pinales > Pinaceae > Picea > Picea engelmannii. The sequence continues at coordinate 117,666 of ML779388.1, forward strand.
TTATCGTTTGGTCAATTTTGAAGGGAATTCTTTGGCGAAGCCTAGAAATGGGCTCTACCTCAAGAAGTATTACTCATAGAGAGGTCATTGTGGGTAAATTTTTGTAACATATGTATAGTCTATGTACTATTAATTTTTTACATTTCTTTTAAAAAGTGTTATGGACGTGTCATTGATGTTATCTTTCATCAATATGGAAGATGTCAAGGGAGTCTGAGGTGTTTGTTGGGTATGCGGATGGTGCTATTCGACACACGTGGAGGCTTGCCTCCACAGCTTGGGTAATCTTTACACCACAGGGTCAGTTGCTATCTTCCGGAGGCATATGCTTAGGTGACACCACAAATAATGTTGTTGAGTATAGTGCAGTTATTGAGTTGCTTCGTGACGCTTTGTTATTGGGTATCTCTCGTCTCCGGGTCTATCTAGACACTCAACTGGTTGTGTCACAGCTAAACAGAATATACCAGGTTCATGACCCAAATTTACACCGATGAATTCTGTAGGGTACATCTCTTGGAACGCAACTTTGATTATATTACATATTTCATGTTCCTAGGAGTCTAAATCAAATCACAGATACTCTAGCTAATCACATTTTAGATTGGCATCTTGCTCACATATAAAAAGATCATGAACATAAACATGTAAATACATTTTTGTACACATAATCCATAAGACACAAAAAAGAGATAAAAACCATATATAAACATCATAAAATCCTTAGAGGACATAGATGGGCGCAAGCGCCTCACAAGTGGGAACAGTAACGAGTCACTGGGCTTATGCCCTCAAAAAATATATACATATCAGTTCTCGTGGCACATAAAAGTCTAATGTATGCTCAGGGCCTATGGGCCCTCTTATAATCATGTACATCTTGGGCTAAATGCCTAAACAATCGGACCCATGTCCGAGGTGCCCCCACGACATGAGTCTGCATGGAGGGTGGCAGGTCCTCTATCTCTGCCATCGGGACTGTGCGAGTGAGCACAGTGAAGTTCCACTCAATTCACCTCAGGACCCTCTCGACCTCTCCTGCTGGGAGGTTCCCTACTACTGCTGCTCCTCCAGCGGCGGAAGCTGCGACTTTTGGTAGTGGGCGACGCCTGTTCCGTGCATAGTCGGCAGGTCACACGGGTCCCACATCTACAGGCAATAAACGTTCACCCATCAAAAACTCTAGTATACAAAAACATGATATATATATCAAAAAACACATAAAAATTACATATGCAAACAAAAAAACTATACAGGTGGAGACTTACCCATCTCCCCTCTCTCCTCACCAGGAGGCATTGGTATCTATGGATCTCTGGAGAAGTCGATCCCCGCATATGGGTAGTCCTCAATAGATGGGATCTATCATGACAGCCAAGCAAAAAATTCATCGTTGAAGGCCTCCACAGTCCTTCCATCACCTTGTCGCGACAGTAACAATGCCCATCTGCATACTACGGGGAAAGTGGGTAGATGTTCTCATACTGTCAGCTGAGGACTGAAGCACGAAACTCTCTTGAAAAAGAATGAAAACAGGATGGTCCCAAACCCAAAGTTCCTATGTGTCTGCTATCGGCAAGCTGTCAATTGACTCGTCATGCACTCCAACAGTGTGGTACTCCAATCAAAAATTTATGCATTCATGAACTGGATCGCACAATTCATCTGTGCGCACGAAGCCTGATGCACGACTGCTGAGCCGGTAATCCGCCCGATGAGCAATAAAATAGTCTATAGGGTGAGGCTGGTAATCCTACTAACAGGTACCGAGGAACCTCTATGATCAGTCCCAGCCTCACAGTACTCATCTATCAGTTCCGAGACCTTGCTTGGCCCCGCAGGAAAAGTCTGCAAGTTAACTGGTTCCCCTCTCCTTGAGACGCCAGTCAGAAAGTAAATATCCTCGGTGGTGGGCACCAAGGATTGCCCCTCTAGCATGAATGTCTCTGCGTCAAGGTGTCAGTAATCAACCAAGGCATTCAGTAGCCTTGGTTGCGCGTGCATGAACGGACATAAAAAGAATTTTACCAATCTGCACTGCGTCAGCACGGCCACAACATTCAGATCTGCAGTCACTAACTCATTGGCGGCCTCGTGCTCCCTTTCCCTCCACTGAACATACATCCTGCCAACACCATAAGGTAAAAGGAGGGTCAATACCTTTTTATTTTTGCTTTTTCATCACATGGGGGGGGTACCCGTGGCCTATAGAGGTGACAGTCGCGAGTACCCATGGGCAGGCTTTGCTCTGCATGTGGGTACCAGTGGGCTGTCCCTGGACAACCTGCATTTACCTAGGGCCGACCTTTTTGAGGTCGATGCCCACCCCACAAATCCACTAAATGCTAAAAAGGAAATATTGAATAGCTAGACAAGGGAGTTTGTACTTACTTGGTCCAAGCAGAAGTATGTTTCATCCACTGTAGCTCCCGGAATCACGATCTTTGGCAAAGGGGGTCTTTTGGCTCTAGAGTCAATTTCCAAATCAACAATGGTGATAATGAGCTGCCAGCTTCTATTTATAGACTTTTTGGCCT
>ML779388.1:133361-201597 GCA_009831015.1 Picea engelmannii
GGCTTATTTGGTGTAGAAGTTCCCTTTTTGGGTGGCATGTTGGCCAAGTATCACTTTTGAACCTTGATTTTGAGGTGGTTCTGCTAGACAATATTTCTTCTGTTGTATCTCCCAAGTTTCGGCCATTTTAGGTATGAAACTTTCTTTTATGTAGTTCTCTAATATTTATTCTCTGCAATCCCATGGGTCTGATCAAAATTGGATGTGACAAGTGGAATTTATGGTAACTTCCCCACAACTTGTTGATTTTTGTCCTTTCCAAGAGATCTCACTTGTATAGCGTGCCCCACACAAAATAATTGATATAAAACTCTGAAACTTGTACCAAAAATACTAAAGACTGCCCACTATCTAATGAAACTAGTCCCACTCAATTTGGATACTCTAGGAAAAAGTTATGATTTTTTTACCTGGAACACCTTCTTGAGACTAGTCAATAGGACTAGTTAGATACCCTATATTCCACAGGGTGTATCTACAAATTTAAGGTGACCCAGAAGCTGAATTTTTTAACAAAGATACCTTACTAATTTTTGTGAATATCCTTCGAAGTTCAGGTTCTGAAACGTTACATAATTTTTTTTATAGCGAAAATTCTGCAATGAATCGGTTCAAGATGATTCCAAAACCCTATCTTGTACAAGTTGTATCTTTGAAAGTATAAGGACTCAAGAGCTTAAATTTTAAACCAACATACCTTGATGTATCTACTAAATATCCTCCAAGACGTTCCTTCTGAAACATTGTATAAAAAAAGTTATAGAAAAAATTCCAAGGTGTCTCAGATGTAGCAGTGAAATCCCAAGACCTTGAGCTCTGATACCATATGTTAAGAACCAAATATCAATATAGCATAGAAAAACCTCAGAAAAAGTAATGAACGCCTTGAAAAAGAGATAATTTCATATAATAAGCTTCTTCGAGGGGGCAACCTCCTTTTACCCCACTTAAATGTTCAAGTACAAAATGATTCCAAATGAAAATGTCTCCTTGGTATATATAGGATACGAGGAGGTATAATTACAACTAATGGAATAAAGCCGACATAAATAAAATAACATTACTAATGTAATATTCCCCGATTAAGGGGTAATGAGCCAATATTAGGGCTTAACATCTTCCTAATCTTCTAATTTCTCCTTTGATCGCATCTCTGAATTAGAGCCTCGATCATCTGAAACAGTCTGATCTTGCTTGTGAGAACCACCATGAGGATTTTCATATTGCGACTGATTTTGACGAATTGTGATTCCAACCTATCAAATCTTTACTTTTTTGGATATCGAGTGTTATTATGAACATACTCGTCCACCATGGCTAGGATTTCTGTGACTTCTCTTTAACTTGATTCCTAGATCCTACAACTTCCCACAAATACCCAAAAGAAAAACTTACTTTGATACCAATATGATCTGTAAACTGTCATGGATATTCCACTGGAACAATTTGTCACAACAAATCTGATAAATAAAACTGAAATCTAAACTATGAAGGTTAAATTCCTTTAGATTCCAGAATATTTAGTTACTGATTTTTTTCTTATGCATGAAATAGAGAAAATACGAAAAATAGAGATCAATAAAATACAATCAGACATCATCCACAAGATGACACAAAGATTTTCTTAGGGAAATCCTTACAGGAGAAAACCTAGCTAGAAGGTGGGGCTGCATTGCTCTCTTTTCTTTGATATGGAAATAATGCAAGTACAAAGGAGAAGACACTCTCTATGGATTTACCTGAGATCTGTTGTAATGTACCCAACCCCCAACTAGGTCACATCATATTCTAAAATGACCCAATTAAAATTTCTAATACCATATCCATATGTGGAAATAACAAACAACATGGCATTCAAATTCATGCAATTGTCTATGCTACATAAAAACGTAATTACAAATACTATACTATGCACAATAACATTCAACCACACAAATAGATATTTGAATGCATCATTATGATCATATAAAGTAGCATTTAACCAAGATAACTCAGAGTAATTGCATAACAACTATACCAACATTTAACATAATTGAACACAACAAATAAGACAACTTATATTATGAAAATATGCAACCCGCTACAGAGGATGGACGTTCCTCCCAACTATAAAATTGTTGTTCCAGTTCTTAATATAAATTCACCCCCAATATGGGGCTATGAATTCACAAGAAACAATTGTCCCTAAGTCGAGCTATTGTCCCCCTCTCAACAATCAATTCCATAGTTAATTCCAGTCCACCAACTCTCTTCCCCGCAACCTACACAACCCAAGGGATGAAATCCCCCGTCACTTCTCATAGTCCCTCATGCCTTTTCACTCCCCTCCAAGGATGCAAACATAGGTTGGGAAGGAAAACTACATGTTGGGACCTCAAGAATTCTATAGTTGCAACACAAATTCAACTAGCAACACAATGTGTGTTTTACTTAATGAATTTCAAGTAGTACGTAACTCATAGGCCCACAACCTCTTTCTCCATGAAATTACAGCTCCAAACAACTGCCAAACATGTCCACAACAATTTACTTCAAGTTTAACACTCATAACTCCTTTGTTGGCCATAAAACTCCATGTAAAAACGACTCTCGATGCAAAAACGTGCATCTATAATTTTGGTCTCCTACCCATACAAATATTTATATTTATTTATTGACTTGTAGTCTTCCCCAAGAGAATTGTGCTCAACTCCCATGCTCCCAATAACTATGAGATGTGACTCTCTCACCCACCCTCTTACATGAATTCAATGATTGGGCTCTAGAAAATTCAACATCTAATTGAAGGTTCATAGTAAGGATACTTTAGAAGAACAAATGAAGATAAAAAAATAAACTTAAAAAGATCAAAAGAAGAAAGAAGAAAATGAAAAAGATGACCATGTGAAGGATCAAAGAGTTTGAATAAAAAAAATTCAACCCACCTCATTATATTGAGGACAATGATATTCAAGTAATAGATAAACTAGAATCAATTAACATTGCAAAAAAATAAAAATAGACTACAACACATAATTCTCCTTTGAAAGTGAAAATATTAGTACCACAACAAAATCAAATTAAAAAATCCAATACAATGGAGTAAATGAAACCAACAAAGTAAGAACCCAAAAAATGTGATGGAAGAAGCTTAGAAAAAGGGCAGTAAAAGCAAAATATAGGAAATTTTGTTGAGGAAGGAAATAGATAAAGTTATTGAGGAAATAAAGGAAAAAGTAATAAAAATATAAAAGAAGAAAGTAGCAAACAAGAAACAAAAGAAAAAGGAGAAGAAAAATAATTGAAGAAGAACAAAGGAGGAAGGTAGAAAGAGAACAATCAAAGTTGAAAAATCCTCTAGAGCCTTTTATACATTAGAAGCACCAACCTTGAAAACACTCGTAGGTTGACAAGCATGAACATATAAACCAACAACAATGAGGCCACCTATATGTGTGTGTGTGTGTGTGTTCCATGACACTGTATTAGTTTTGTTTTCATTCAATGTTGGTTGTGCATATTCCCACATACATAACAATTTTTAGACAAAGATAGTTTAGAAGCCATTACCTGCAACAATAATTCTTTCAATTTGAACATCAACTTTGAGGTGCAAATATTCTAAAGTTGATGAGATAACCTTATCCCTCATTCTAACATCACTAATAGTATCTTGATTAATTAAGAGGCTTACACTAATTGTCATGTTTCAAGTACAACGTAGCAAGGCTCACTTTTTTGCAAAAAAATATATGTTCAAGAGTAATCCCACATAGCATAGAAGAGTAGAGACAATCACCAAGTTAGAAGGACATTAATTCAATCAACAAGATAGAGTAAAATTAGAGAAACTTGAAAAATATAGATGGAATCAAGGAGTTTGTAAGCTATATGAAGCCAAGATCCACATGATTCTCAATGTACCAAAACTAGTGTGTTGTGATATGTTAGAAGAAAAAGTAAGTAAGACGGTAATGAGCCAATACGATCAAGGGAAGTTGTGGTTAACACAAGGAATTATTATAAATGAAAAACACATCCATCATTTGAGAGGGTTTCCATAGAATTTTATCCATTTAAAACAAATCTCAGCAAAACACCAACTTGATTGGAGAAATTCACTAGAGAAGAACAAGTTAGGGAAAATTCCAAAGGGTTGCAAAGAGGAGAAAAGAAAATCAAAGAAACTACTAAGGATCCATGTCTTTAAACATAAAAAACTTTGAAAATATAACTAATTATTCAAATACAAAGATGTTGCAGAGAGGAGAAAAAAAAATTAGAGAAAATCTTAAGGATCCATACTTGTATGTAAGCATAGAAACCTTGGTGAATACAACTAATTCTTAAAATACTAATTATAAATTCTTGGCAACATTTTTGTAAAAGTCTTCAAAATTTCTATGAATTTTCTCTAGCTTGTGTAAAATTTTGGAAACTTTTCAAGTAATTTAATTTTATCATGTATAAATTTGGACACATTTTCATTTTGAATTCAGAATGATTTTTAGGCAAAAATGAAAAATGATTTAAATGGTGAAATTTATCCCATAATTTTTTTCTCGGAGAAAAATACCTCCTCTAACATAAATTATAGAAGAGGAGATACATATTAATTGCATTAAAAACCCTTGTTTACAATATGATATTAATGAAAAAACCATGTACATATAAATTCCTTTTTGCACTTGGACTTCACTAAAAAAGTGGCAAGCACCTAAAAAGATAAGGTCTAGAAAGAAAAACAAACATAGGTAAACATCGTCCAATGACTATGATGAAACTAAAAATAAATATAAAGAACAAGATGACGAAGAAGGAGACCATGCAAAGGATGCAATGAGGAAAGAGTATGAATACAAAATTTTCAACCCACCTAATGATGTTGAGGATGATGATCTCAAATATATAGATAAACCATAATCAATGATCTGTAAACTGCAATGGATATTCCACTGGAATAATTCATCACAACATATATGATAAATAAATTGAAATCTACACTATGAAGGTTAAATTACTTTAGATTCCAGTATATTTAGTTACTATTTTTTTTCTTATGAATGAAATAGATAAACTGCGAAAAATAGAGAATGGTAAAATACAATCACACACCATCCACAAGATAACAAAAATATTTTTTCTGGGAAACCCTTATAGGAGAAAACCTAGCTAGAAGGTGGGGTTGCTCTACTCTCTTTTCTCCTGTATGAAAATAATGAAAGTACAAAGGAGAAGGTACTATCTATGGAGTTACTTGATACCTATGGTCTGATAGGCTTCTACAAAACATTAAACCCCTTTGTTATGCTATCTTATTTCCCACTACTAGTTGTTCTTCTCTACTATGGAACACAATACAATAACATAGAATAGAACCCCTTCTCCTCCTAGTGGCTCACTATTTAACATAGCACGATAGACATCTAGGGGTAGGTTTTGTACTTCCTCAACCCTCGATTGTGGTAGGTTTTTGAAACTTCTAGAATATTATTGAAATTCCTCATGTGGCTCCCATATGCATAAGTAATGGGGGATGACATGACATCCTCTCGTACCATGGTGGTCAACACAATAGGTCAACTTACAGGAGGCATAACTTTTTCATACGAAAAATGATTGATGCATGGTCTATACCATTGGAAATGTCTTGGAGCATATAACATCATCAAGGGGTGTGCACAAATTTCATACACCCAAACCCCAAAAACTTCCATTTAATGACTCAAAATGGCTCCGAAAGGTTCCAGACTCCAATTTTCCAAACTAGGACCTTCCACTAGAATGACCCTGCATTATGATTCCTCCAATTTTTTCCACTCCTAAAGCATCAAGATAGATGAAAAATAATATAATGATCCAATTTGGATCATACCTCCCCATTTATGGAGGATTTTGGTTCCAAACATATTTAATGAATGACGTGAGGAAAATTTTCCTCTACCTTCTCCCTGGAGTACCACTTTTCTTTGCCTCAAAGTTGTCCTATCAACGCATTCTACCAAAGGTCATGCTACCCCTGTCTTGTAGTTTTAGATCACTTCTACAAAATTGTATCCTTTGCTAACTCTTCATGAGAATCTAGTGCTAAGTCCTCTATGGAAGGTATGACCTACTCCTCCTCCTGATCCAACATAGAAGACTCATAGAGTTTGAGATTCTCCACACTCACTGCTGAGTAAATGTGCATGTATGGAGGTAGACTGAGTCTGTAGGAATTATATCCCACCTTTTCCAATGCCTAAAAAGGACCATACCATAGAGCCTTGATCTTCTTACCAAAACCATGTAGCGTTTCCTTATTACACTGTAACCATACTCTTTCCCCCACTCTAAATTTTCTCTTTGTTCTATGTTCGTCATGTATATACTTGTATATATATCTCCTAGGTCTTCGAATTCTTATGATTGTAACATCTCAAAAGTTGCACCAAAGTCCTATTGACTACCTTTTTCTTCCCACCTGTCTATGGATGAAATATTGTAGACCTATTCAACTTACTGCCCATATTCTCCCACAATTTTGTCCAAAATGAAATGAGAAATATGGTATCCATATCTGATATTATGCTCCTTGGTATCACAAAGTGCACCCAGACTTGTTCAAAAGAACTTGTTTGTTGCTTCTCGTTTGTTGATGGTCCTTTTACAAGGCATGATAATGCACATCTTGTTGAACCTGTCAACTATCACAAATATATATTCATGTCCCTTCCTGGTTGTTGGTAAACCTCCCACAAATCCATGGAAATAATTTCCCAAGGTCAATTTTGTACAGGTAAGGGATGGTATAGACCTTGCCTCCTCTTACTAGGCTTGCTGGTACAACAAATTATACATCCTCTAATATACCATGATACATATTCTTGCATTATGGGCCAATACACATACCTCTGTAAGTTGGAAACTATCTTCCCAACACCAAAATGCCCTATAACCTTGGATGTGTGATCGTATCTGATAAGCTACAATTGGTCACCTTTAGGAACATAGAGCTTGTCAAGCTTGTAGAGTAAACCATTAAAGAAATGATATTAAACCTTTTTGTCACCTTATTCTATATGAATTTAGCCTTGTAGTTATTGAAACACCTCCTTGAAGTACTCATCTTCTGTGTATTATTCTTTGTATGCATAATGGGTAAAAGGATTCATGTGCATCATAGTTCCCAAAGTTGTAATGTTGGATGTGGGTGGCCATGAAAGAATTTATGCCAACTTATTTTTGCTACCATTCTTATACTTTATGACCAAATGAAATTGTTGTAGAAACCCCATCCACTTGTAATGTTTGGTTTGATGTAGCTTACTCTGGGCCTACAAGTATTCTAGTGGCTGGTGATCTATGTGGATGGTGGTCTCCTTTCCCATTATATAGTGATTCCACTTTTCAATGGCTTGTAGCAAGGCATAGAGATCCTTTTAATAGGTAGTGTAGTTGAGAACCTCCCCATTAAATGATTCAGAATGATAACATATGAGCCTTCCTCCCTACATCAATACTGCTTCCATGACATACCCACTTGCATTTGTCTCCACTTTGAAGGGATTCTACAAGTATGGTAGTGTGAGGACTCGTGCTTGAATAATATTTATTTTCATCTCATCAAAGGCCTTATGTTGATTCTCCCCCCATTGGAAACTCTTACCACCAGATGTTATGGCATGGAGTGGACAATTGTCGCTGAAAATGAAGCTATGAACTTCTACAACTATTGTGCTACCCAAAAGAAACTCCTAACTTCAGTGGCATTTGTAGGAATTGGTCATTTCATGATGGTCTCCATATTTGTGGTATCTACCTTGAGTTCCTCTCCATCAATCACATACCCCAAATACACCAAATACTACTGAGAAAAAACAAATTTCTTGAGATTGGCCAACAATTGGTTCTTCTTCAGAGTCTCCAACACCTGGATAAGATGTGAGATGTGTTCCTCCCAAGTAGTGCTATAAACTAGTATATCATCCATATAAACAAAATCAATCTTGATAAGGGTCTAAAATATCATTCATTAGTCTCATAAATGTAGTTGGTGTGTTGCATAAACCTAATGGCATTTCTAATCACTCATACAAACCTTGTGTTTTCTTTAAGGTAGTCTTGAATGTATCTTGTTCTTTGAATTGTACCTGGTGATATCTTGATTTCAAATCCATCTTAGTAAAGTACTTGGAATGCTACAATTGGTCCAATAGATCATCGATCCTTGGAAGAGGGCATCAATTCCTTAGTGTAATATTGTTCAATTCCTTGTAATTGATACGCATTCTCCAAGTCCCATCCTTCTTGGGTAAAATTATGATGGGTGAACCACAAGGTGAGGTACTTGGTCGAATCACACCCTGCTCCAACAACTCCTACAACTGATTTTTCACTTCATTCACTTCTAGAACATATTTTCTATACATCCCAATATTTGACAATGGGGAGTCTAGAAATAACTATATTTTGTGCTCAACATCCCTCTTGGGTGGTATCCCTTTAGGCTCCTCGAAAACTCCTTTGTATTCCTATAGTAACTCCTCCAACTGATGTTTTTTTTCTTTAGTATCCTCCTCTAGGGATTCCTTCACTCTCATTAACTCATCATCAAACTAATTTTCTCTTAAGAAAGGAAAAATATATTTCTTACTAGAACTAATCAACTTCTTGTCTTGGTTGGCAATTACCAGTGAGATTTTTTACTTTCCTTTAGATGTAGGAATTCCCATCCTTGATCAATCAGTATTGGTTGGATATATGTATGGATATTTCATCCCTAATATACATGTAGGGGATTCAAAACATTACTCCACATACATTAAGGGGTACTACACCCAATTGCACTTCATCAATAAAATCAACACTTATAGAAAATTTAATCTTACATTGTTTCATTACCTTTATATATGCATCCTTTTTTACCCAACCCAATGGATAAGGGCTAGGATGATATTGAACCTCCAATCCAAGATTTCTTACCATATTTTTTTCTATGTGATTATCCTGCGAACCAGAGTCAAACAAACAATCTATCTTGGTCTTCTTGTCCTCAATCTTGATGTGGAAGAGCTTGGTCATATAATTCCCTTCTTTGTGATGAAGGCTACTCAAATTCGCATCCTTCTGCACAGATGTGTAGACAATATTTTCATCCACATACGCGCTACTTTCAACCTGATTTCTTGAATCTATGGATAAAAGGTTCTTTTCCTTTTCATCCTTCTTGCAGTTTTTCATGTTCAAATCTGGATGTAATTTCCAACATTTTCCCTTGGTGTGGCCATCAATGTTGCAATGATTGCAATGGTTGCTAGGATATTTGCACTGATGTGTAGTGTGTTGAGGAAAAGGTATGGAGTACCTCACTCAATCATTTTCATATCTTCGTTGGCTAAGACAAGACAGTTGGGAATGTCACCTGGGGTTTATAGACTCAAAACATTCACTCAATCCACAAGTATTAATTACAAGGATTAAGGATGATTTTATGATTTGTATAGGTTGCAATGTAAAAATAAAATTTAAATAAATCTACTAGAATGTATACATATTTTACAGTAAAGTAAACATGGAGAGAAAAGTGAAAGGAAGAACCAAGTCATGAAAACACATGTATGAGACATGACAATAATATGATTTTATTTCATTCTGAGATACGAAAAGTGTATTTCTCTTTACAAACCCCTGCGAGGGTGTGGACCAAAGTCATATTTAGAGGTCTCCAATGGGAACCATACAAAAATACTCTGATAGTAAAATAAAACTGAAACTAATAATCTGGATCAACTTGCCACAAAATGTTGTCATTTAACTCTACAAGACATTCTTTATCAACCATTAAAATCAATTCACAAATAGACAAGAATACAAAGACTATCAAGGATGAATCAAACACCTTTAAAACAAGTTGTTGAAACCTATAATTCCATTTTGAATCTTGTTTCCTTCAATAAGACCTTGTTTTCAACAAGAGGATTAGGCTTTCAAGTAAACTCATAAATGAATGAAAACTGAAGCTATCTCATCAACTAGAGATAAAACCCTAGTATTTTAGTTCTCCTTCTATTGTCCTCTCATTGAACCTTTATTCTTTCTCAATAAGATGAGGTAGTTCAACAACTTTCTTTAGTTGAGTCAAATCAGCTTAACTAATTAGTTTAGGGATAAATAATTAATAATAATTTATAAATAAGGGTCTAGTTAATAATTACTAAATAGGTGGGACCCCTTGTGACTCCCATCATTCTCTTTTCCAACCATCAAATATAAAATACAAAATTTATCATTTGGATCATATGACACCCTTATAGCTCCCATGGATATCATTTAAATTGAATATTTAAATATCATCAAAATTTAAGGACATATCCCAAGAAAACAATATATCCATCTTATCCAAAAAAATATCTAAAATAACGTTTGTTGTCCAAAATATGTCTAAAATCATTAAGCACTATCTTCACCACTGAATATCATAAAAAAAAAATTAAATCCATATTTTATGTTGTGTGAGGCATATTTCTTCTTATCATTATTGTCTCCTCTTGACTCTTCTGGGTTAGCCCTTGGTTGGTTAGACCCTTGGGGATGTATTTTTCTGATCACATGGGAGCAATCATCTTTTAGGTGAATACTTGAAGACACATATTTAGCAGACTCTCTGGATGGACTGGAGGGGGAGGCCACTGCTTTTCCTTTTTCTTGCACAGGTTGTGGGATATCAATTTTTAATCTTTTGTTGGTATGCGAGGATTGTGCTAGAGAAACAAAATGAGAAATTTGAGCATGGGGATTAACTAGTGATGGTAAAGGTAATGACATAGTGGGCCAACCACAGTAGTGAGAGACAGGCTAGTGGAAAATTTATTTCCAACCGTCATTAGTGGGGACTTCAGGATGCATTGACACATGTGGAGGAACAAGAATGTCGATAAAATTATGAGGAGGTTGAAATGGGGGTCTGTCAGGTTGGGGATGAAATATACCATGGCCAACCAAATTGAAAAACTGAGCTTGAAACAACTATTTTAACTCTTGTGGATCAGCATCAAAGTGAATAGAAAACTGAGGCCTTCTATAGCCTCACTGCCAGTTACCTCTGCCTCTATTATTTCGGCCATTACTGGCCCGACTGAAAAAAATCATCATGTAGCAATATTTAACGAGTCATGAAAAGTTATTAATAACCCATACATGAAACTCTACTTAAATAAATCAAGAGTTAGCTCTATTATTCACTACATGATGTATGCAATCCATCCATAAAAATGCCATTTATTAATTGCCACACAAACAGGGAATTGATAGGTTCATTGGGAGTATGGAGGGCTTGTATTTAGCATAAAGTTGTATCATGGAGGGGGAAATATTTACGAAAAATGTTCAAGAAATCAACAAAAACAATCAACTGTGTATCTAAACATATATCATAATACCAATCATTAATTACTACCACTTTATTTCTTTCATTTTCATAAAGACTTTTCCTTAAAAATGAGTAACAATAGAACAAGGAGTGAAAAATGCAATTGGGATAATGAGGGGAGTGTATTTTGCGTAAAATGGTATAATGGAAGGACTCCCATGGATATTGTTCTATTATATCAAACAATGTCATCTTCAATGTCAATTAAAATTCAAAACCCCTCACTGCTTCAAAACTGAACAACACCTTGTTTCCAAAAAAACAACCCAAAACTAGTGTTTCTTTTCAAGGCTACTCATTTTCCTTAAAAACTTCTTTGCAAAACAACCAATTTATATGTTATCTCCCAAGAATCATTTAAAAATAATAATATTGATTTTGTATAACAGAGTCGAGGAGTGAACAACATTGTAATAATCACATCCAACACAAAAACCAGTGGAGGAAAGGACAAATTGTGCCCATGATATAATCACTAGTTCATTTTAAATCCCCAGAGGGTTCCATGAATTGGCCCCGAAAATGATCCCTTTGTATAACATAATTCAAAATTGAAACTTCAAATAACAACGCTCCTAAAATTCCTTTCATTCTGGTTCACAAAACTCATTCAACACATAGATAATTTATCCACAGAGGTATTCGTTTCATAAAAAATCGAACACCCAGTAGGTCGTATCCCTTAAACAATGATTTTGAAATGTTTTCATCGCCCCAATATCTCCACAAGACAGACTGTATTAACAGACACATGAGTGGGCTTAACATTCTTTCCATTTTTGCACAACAAATAATCAACTAAACCCATGACCAGAAATGAACATGATCAATGCCTTTATCAAATCATGGGTTGGCCACCTCCACAATAATTTCCAATACACAAGGTTCAATACATAACAATGAAGAGTAATGCAGCGAGGGGGACGAGCTGGCCAAATTGAGGGTTTAACCAAAAGGAGCAAGAGAAGCTTAATACTTCTACACAAATTCACACTTATATTCACAGAGTTGTTACAAGGACGCGGGGACAATGGGCACGAAGGATAATAACGTAAATGATAGGCATAGTGTTCATATATCTCACAGGTAAGGAGTAGTGATACGCTTAGGGAAGAAACCCAAAACAATAAACCAGAGGAAAGGTAGGCCCGAGAGTCCCCAACTGTATTCTTTCCCACAAGTAAATAACGAATACCATATACAGTAAGAACATCCACACAACTTTTCAATGTGCATGGTTCAAATACAATGCCACAGAGACCAACACTTAAACACCAATCCATACACAGTCAAAAACTCCATATATTATAAACTTTGGAAATGCACATACAACGAGCAAACTCAAGAACCAACTGTTGACTTAATTAAAGAGAAAAGTGAAATATTCATGGATGGAGCAGCAAGAAACCCATACCTATGTAAAATTTTCTAAGGAGAAACAACCAAGCTTGTATACCTCTTCCATGGTCAAACAAAACAGAGCAGCAACAACCAACAAGAACAAATGCAAAATAACTCGGGTGGCAGGCTCGAGGAGGGTTAGAGAAACATGCATTTATTTCACGTCATATCTACATTCATCCATAGCCAGTATGAGAAAGCTAACATACAACACATCAACCACTAACTCCAAATCAATTTAATGCAATTCGAATACACCACCATTTCCCTAAGTCTCCATTTTAACAAATGCACCAATCCTTGTTTAAAAATTCCAATGTGACATATATCAAATACTTGCTAGGGATACCATGTTTCAACCTTACTTCCAATTCAAACAATGCACATAATCCTTGTGGAATGAAATCATCATATCTCACATATAACTTAAACATGGAGTTGAGGTCCTTCCTCAAAATACATGTAACATAATAATACTTATGAGTGTTATATAAAAACAACACCGTTCCCTTTTAAATCATATCGCCCATAACATCGTTTGATTAATTATTTCGACAGAGACTATAAATGAAAATAAATTGTAGAACTCATCTCAGCCAATTCATAAGCACCTCAATCATAAGTTGTGTCTCTTCGTCATAGTCACACAAGTTACACAAGGGGTCCCACCTATTAGTATATTATTAAATATAGTTAAATAATAAGGTGTTTGCAACCATTTGCAAGCAGGTGCCCTATGTTACGCTTTTGGGTGTCAACAAACTAGTGACTCCACAGGGAAATTTGTTTCCAACAAATTAATAACTTAGAATGTCCGGTTTCACAGATCGGTGAACATAGATCAAAGAATTATTGACCAGAATGATTATGCAACATGGGGAAAAAGATGGTTAAGGGAAATAATGAGATGAGATTTTGGGAATAACTCATGAAAAGTGGTATGTATGAGGGGGTTTGGTCCTGTATGCATAACATTTGACCAGTCACAGTAAAAAGCGTTTCTTCGTGTTAAGGAGAAATTTTATGACATGCTCTTTTGAATCTCAGGATGGAGGGAAGAAAGGGATAGCAGAAAATAGGGAAGAAAACCCACATAACATAGAAGAGAGCAATCCCACATAGCATAGAAGAGTAGAGACAATCACCGAGTTAGAAGGACATTAATTCAATCAACAAGATAGAGTAAAATTAGAGAAACTTGAAAAAGATAGATGGAATCAAGGAGTTGGTAGGCTATATGAAACCAAGATCCACATGATTCTCAATATGCCACAACTCATGTGTTTTGATATGTTAGAAGAAAATGTAAGGAAGATGATAGTGAGCCAATACAATCAAGGGAAGTTGTGGTTAAAACAAGTAATTATTATAAATGCAAAACACATCCACCATTTGAGAGGGTTTCCATAGAAGTTTATCCATTTAAAAAAAATATCAGCAAAACACCAACTTCATTGGAGAAATTCACTAGAGAAGAACAAGCTAGGGAAAATTTCAAGGGGTTGCAAAGAGGAGAAAAGAAAATCAAAGAAAATTTTAAGGATCCATACTTGTCTTTAAGCATAGAAATGTTGGAAAATATAACTAATTCTTCAAATACAAAGAGGTTGCAGAGAGGAGAAAACAAAATTAGAGAAAATCTTAAGGATCCATACTTGTATTTAAGCATAGAAACCTTCGAGAATACAACTAATTCTTAAAATACTAATTATAAATTCTTGGCAATATTTTTGTAAAATTATACAAAATTTCTATGAATTTTCTCTAGCTTGTGTCAACTTTTGGCAAATTTTCAAGTAAATTAATTATATCATGCATAAATTTGGACATATTCATTTTGAATTCAAAATCATTTTTAGGAAAAAAATGAAAAAATATTCAAATACTGAAATTTATCCCATAATATTTTTCTCGGGGAAAAATACCTCTAATGTAAATTCTAGAAGAGGAGATAAACATTAATTGCATTAAAGACCCATGTTTACAAGATAATATTAATGAACAAACCATGTACATATAAATGTCTTTTTTCACTTGGACTTCACCAAAAAAGTGACAATCACCTAAATAGATAAGGTCTAGAAAGAAAAACAAACATAGGTAAACATCTTCCAACAAGCATGATGAAACTAAAAATAAAGATAAATAACAAGATGAGGAAGAAGGAGACCGTGGAAAGAATGCAATGAGGAAAGAGTTTGAATACAAAATTTTCAACCCATTTAATGTTGTTGAGGATGATGATCTCAAATAGAAAAACTATAAACAATAATCTATAAATTACATTGGATATTCCATTGGAACAATTCATCACAACAAATATGATAAATAAATTGAAATCTACACTATGAAGGTTAAATTCCTTTAGATTCCATAATATTTCTTTATTGATTTTTTTGCTTATGAATGAAATAAACAAACTGTGAAAAATAGAGAACGGTAAAATACAATCACACACCGTCCACAAGATAACACAAATCGTTTCTTTGGGAAACCCTGATAGGAGAAAACCTAGCTAGAAGGTGAGGATGCTTTTCTCTCTTTTCTCTGGTATAATAATCCAAGTACAAAGGAGAAGGCACTCTCTATGGAGTTACTTGATCC
The DNA here is from genome assembly GCA_009831015.1 of Picea engelmannii. Classification (NCBI taxonomy): domain Eukaryota; kingdom Viridiplantae; phylum Streptophyta; class Pinopsida; order Pinales; family Pinaceae; genus Picea; species Picea engelmannii. The sequence continues at coordinate 148,756 of ML779388.1, forward strand.
ATGTGGCCTGATAGACTGCTATAGAACATTAACCCCCTCTATTATGCTCTTTGATTTCCCACTCCTAGTTGTTCTTCTCTGCTATGGAAAAAAATTCAATAACATAGAACGAAACCCCTTCTCCTCCTAGTGGCTCGATATTTAACATAGCATGATAGCCATCAAGGGGTAGGTTTTTGACTTCCTCAACCCTCAATTGTGGTAGGGTTTTGAAACTTCTAGAATCTTCTTGAAATTCCTCACGTGGCTCCCATATGCATGACTAATGGGGGCTGACATGGCATCCTCTCGTTCCATGGTGGTCAACACGATAGGTCATCTTGCGGGAGGCATAAATTTTTCATGTGAAATATGATTGATGCACGTTCTATACCATTGGAAACATCTTGGAGTGTATAGCTCCATCAAGGGGGTGTGCACAAGTTTAAGACACCAAAACCCCTAAAAAATCAATTTAATGCCTCAAAATGGTTCCGGAAGGTTCCAGACCCCAATTTTCCAAACTAGGACCTTCCACTAAAATGATCCTGCAAGATGATTCCTTCAATTTTTTCCTCTCTGAAAGAATAGAGATAGATGAGAAATAATGTAATGATCCAATCTGGGTCATACCTCCCAATTTAGGGACGATGTTTGTCCACAAAATTTTTACTGAATGAGGTGAGGAAAATTTTCCTCTACCTTCTCCTTGGAGTATCACTTTTCTTTGCTTGGAAGTTGTCCTTTCAACCTAATCTGACAAAGATCATACTACCCTTGTCTTGTAGTTCTATACCACTTCTTCAAAACTGTATCCTTTGCTAAATCTTCTTGAAAATATGGTGCTAAGTCCTGTATGTAAGGTATGACCTACTCCTCCTCCTGATCCAACATGGAAGGCTCATAGAGTTTGAGATTCTCTACACTCACTACTGAGAAAATGTGGATGTATGGGGATAGACTGAGTCTATAGGAATGGTATCCCACCTTTTACAATACCTCAAGAGGACCATACCATAGAGCCTTGATCTTCTTACCAGAAGCAGGTAGCCTTTCTTTATTACACTATAACCATAATCTTTCTCCCACTCTAAATGTTCTCTATGTTCTTTGTTGGTCATGTCTAGCCTTGTATATAAATATCCCAGGTCTTCAAATGCTTATGATTCTAACCTCTAAAAAGATGCACCAAAGTCTTGTTGACTACCTCCATCTTCCCATTTGTCTGTGCATGAAATTTTGTAGACCCATTCAACTTAGTGTCCATATTCTCCCACAATGTTATCCAAAATGAAATGAGAAATATGGTACCCCTATCTGAGATTATGCTCCTTGGTATCCCAAAGTGCACCCAGACCTGTTCAAAAGAACTTGTCTATTGCTTCTTGTCCATTGATGGTCCTTTTACAAGGCATGAGAATGCACATCTTGTTGAACCTATCAACTACCACAAATATATAGTCATGTCCATTCTTGGTGTTCGTAAACCTCCCACAAAATCCATGGAAATGATTTCCCAAGGTCGAGTTGGTACATGTAAGAGATGGTATAGAACTTGCTTCATGTTACCGGGCTTGCTCGTACAACAAAGTATACATCCTCTAATATACCGTTCTATATCTTCTTTCATTCTGGGCCAATACACATAGCTTTGTAAGTTGGAAACTGTCTTCCCAACACCAAAATGTCTTGCAAAATTGGAGGTGTGATCGTCTCTGATAATATGCAATTGTTCACCTTTAGGAACATAGAGCTTGTTGAGCTTGTAGATTAAACCATTAAATAAATGATAATTATCCATTCCTTCACCTTATTCTATATGAATTTGGCCTTGTAGTTGTTGAAACACCTCCTTGAAGTACTCATCTTTTGTGTATTCCTCTTTGTATGCATAAAGGGTAAAAGGCTCCATGTGCATCAAAGTTCCCAAAGTTGTAATCTTGGATGTGGGTGGTTGTGAAAGAATCTCTGCCAACTTATTTGTGCTACCCTTATTATAATTTATGACCAAATGAAATTGTTGTAAAAACCCAATCCACTTGTAATTCCTATTTTGATGTAGCTTACTCTGGGCCTACAAGTATTGTAGTGGTTGGTGATCTGTGTGGATGATGGTCTCCTTTCCCATTAGATAGTTCTTCTACTTTTCAATAGCTTGTACCAAGGCATAGAGATCCTTTTCATAGGTAGGGTAGTTGAGAACCTCCCCATTAAATGATTTAGAATGATAACATACGAGCCGTCCTACCTACATCAATACTGCTCCCATGACATACCCACTAGAATTTGTTTCCACTTTCAAGGGATTCTACAAGTATGGTAGTGCGAGCACTCATGCTTGAATAATATTTATTTCCAGCTCATCAAAGGCCTTATGTTGATTCTCCCCCCACTGGAAACTTTTACCACTGGATGTTATGGCATGGAGTGGTGCAGCTACCGATGAAAATGGAGCTATGAACCTCTGCAAGTATTGTGTTTCCCAAAAAAAACTCCTAACTTCAGTAACATTTGTAGTAATTGGCCATTTCATGACGATCTTAATATTTGTGGGATATATCTTGAGTTCCTCTCCATCAATCACATACCCCAAATACACCAAATATTGCTGAGAAAAATCACATTTCTTGACATTGGCCAACAGTTGGTGCTTCTTCGGAGTCTCTAACACCTGCATAAGATGTGATATGTGCTCCTCCCAGGTAGTGCTATAAAATAGTATATCATCCAAATAAACAAAATGAATCTAGATAAGGGTGTAAAATATCATTCATTAGTCTCATAAATGTAGTTGGTGTGTTGCATAAACCAAATGTCATTACCAACCACTCATACAAACCTTTCTTTTTATTGAATATAGTCTTCCAGGTATCTTCTTCTTTGAATCGTACCTAGTGATATCTTGATTTCAAATCCAACTTAGTAAAGTACTTGGCATGCTACAATTGGTCCAATAGATCATTGATCTTTGGCAGAGGGTATTGATTGTTTAGTGTAATCTTGTTCAATGCCCTGTAATTGATACACATGCTCCAAGTCCCATCCTTCTTGGGTACAATTATGATGGGTGACCCACAAGGTGAGGTACTGGGTCAAATCAAACCCTTTTCCAACAACTCCTATAACTTATTCTTCACTTCATTCACTTCTAGAAAATATTTTATATACATCCCAATATTCGACAATGGGGAGTCTGGAAATAATTGTATTTTGTGCTTGACATCCCTCTTGGGTGATATCCCTTCAGGATCCTTGAACACTCCTTTGTATTCCTATAGTAAATCCTCCATCTGATGTTTTTGTTCTTTATTAGAACGCTCCAGCGATGCCTTCACTCTCATTTACTCATCATCAAACTGATTTTCTCTTAAGAAAATAAAAACATATTTCTTACTAGAACTAATCAACTTCTTGGCTTGGTTGGAAGTTACTAGTGAGATTTGTGACTTGCCTCTATGTGTGTTAATGATGTAGGACTTCTTATCCTTGATCAATCAGTATTGGTTGGATATCTACATGAATATTTCATCCCTCATATACATGTAGGGGATTCCAAACATTACTCCACATACATCAAGGGGTACTACGCCCAATTTCACTTCAACAATAAAATCAACACTTATAACAAATTTAATCTTACATTTTTTCAATAAATTTATCTATGCATACTTGTTTAGCCAATCCAATGGATAGGATATAGGATGATCGTAAACTTCCAATCTAATATTTCTTACCATATTTGTTGCTATGTGATTATCCTCTGAACCAGAGTCAAACAAAGCATATGTGTTGGTCTTCTTGACCTGAATCTTGATGTGGAAGATCTTGGTCATCTCCTTCTCTTCTTGGTGATGAAGGATACTCAAATTCACCTCCTTTTGCACATATGTGTAGATATTATTTTCATCCACATCTGAGCTACTTTCAACCTGATTTCTTGAATCTATGGCTAAAAGGTTCTTTTCCTTTTCGTCCTTGTTGTTTTTCGGGTTCAGCTCTATATGTAATTTCCAAATTTTTCCTTGGTGTAGCCATCAGTGTTGCAATGATTGCAATGGTTTCTAAGATATTTGCACTAATGTGTAGTGATTGTTGTATTCTTATATTTTCTCCCTTTCTACTTCTTATTACCCTCCTTGGAATCCCTTTGGTTCTCTTTGTGATAAGAACCACTTGGACGCCCTTTCTTTTGTCCTATGTTTTCCAAGTATTGTTCCTGTACACATGTGTCATCCATTGTCCTTGGCTTGAAGAGAATCACCTAATTTCATAGATGACTGTGTAAACCCCCCAGATACTTGAGGATTACATTTGGGTTCTTGGGAGAGATACCCAACATGATGGCCATCTTTCTGAGCTAAGTGGTGTATTCTTGTACACTCTGCCCCTACCTGTACCTGAATTAGTGCCACCTAATCCATCGGTCCTCTACGTACATGGTAGTGTAGAATTGGGACTTTATGAGGGTTTTTAATTCATCCCACTTAGTTATTGGCAGATCATGCTCCAGCCTAAGTGTTTTTTGTATGTCTTTCCCTCCAGGTTAGAGCATGGACCTCTAACTTCAATATAGAAAAGGAAATATTTTGATCTTCATCTATATGGTGAACGCTAAATAAACTTCTATTTGTTGCAACTAATGATTCAGTTTTAATACATCGATCTCACCTTGATATGGCTTTATTTCCACTTTCTCTTCCATCTTGAATAGAGGTTGTGAAGGGTTCACGACACTCGAAATCAAATACTCTTTCTCAAAATATTTTCATGAATCCTTTCCTGAGCCTTCTTGATCTACTAATTTCTTCTCTGATCTGATCTTTGAATTAGAGCCTCTATCATCTATGAACGGTTTGAGCTTGCTTGTTAGATCCACCATGAGGATGTTCATATTGTGACTAGTTTCAACGAATTGTGATTCCAACCTCTCAAATCTTTATTTTGTTGGATCTCGAGGGTTATTATGAACATACTCGTCCACCATGGCTAGGATTTCTATGATTTCTCTTTAACTTGATTCTTGGATCCTGCAACTTCCCACAAATACCCAAAATAAAAAACCGCTTTGATACCAATATGATCTGTAAACTGTCATGGATATTCCACTGGAACAATTTGTCACAACAGATCTGATAAACAAAACTGAAATTTAAACTATGAAGGTGAAATTCCTTTAGATTCCAGAATATTTAGTAACTAATTTTTTCCTTATGCATGAAATAGAGAAAATATGAAAAATAGAGAACAATACAATACAATCACACACCATCCACAAGATAACACAAATATTTTCTCTGGGAAATCCTTACGAGAGAAAAACCATCTAGAAGTTGGGGATTCTTTGCTCTCTTTTCTATGGTATGGAAATAATGGAAGTACAAAGGAGAAGGAACTCTCTATGGAGTTACCTGAGACCTGTTGTAACGTACCCAACCCCCAGCTATGTCACATTACTTGCTAAAACGACCCAATTAAAATTTCTAATACCAGATCTATATGTGGAAATAATACACAACATGGCATTCAAACTCATGCAGTTGTCTATGCTACTTAAAACGTAATTAAAACTACTACACTATGCACAACAACATTCAACCACACAAATAGATATTTGAATGCATCATTTTTCTCATAGTAAGAAGCATTAACCAAGATAACTCGAAGTAATTGAGTAATAACTATATCAACGTTTAACATAATTGAACACAACAAATAAGAAAACTTATATTATGAAAATATGGAACCCGCAACAGAGGACGAATGTTCCGCCTGACTGTAGAAGTGTTGTTCCAGTTCTTAATAGAATGTCACCCCTGTTATCACTGAAATTTCATCTGCAAATGGTTACAGGAATCCAGTGTCTCCAAACAACTATTAGTTCACCCATGGACCAAAAATGTATTTCCAAAAGGCCCAAAACTATACAATCAGCAATAAAATCAACACGCGCTAAGACTACACAAGGAGCGTGTGCACATGTGCCATTCAGAAGCACAGGTAAAAGTGCACATGCGCACAATGCACAACTGTGGACGCAAAAAACCATGCATCCCTCAAAATGACGCATTTATGATATTGGTCGGCCTCCCACCCACTTCTAGTTCAACTTCCAAGTCGATTTGACATCCAAATATCGGCTGAATCTAGCTGGGTGGCTGGTCAAAGACCTAAGGGTTCCCTAAATGGCCCCTTGTTCACACTAAAACATGGTTGAATAATGCCTCAAATTTATGCTATAAAAAGAGGCCATGGGTGCAATACATTTTCAAGGAATTCATTTCTATTGTTATGATGTTGATATTCTCTTGGAGGATCCTCTTTCCTCATCAAGAGCATGTTAGCACCATTGCATTTAGCCATTCATATCACCTCTTGAGTGAATGTGCTTTGGATTCTCTTCACCATTTCATTCAATTTTTCTAGTTGTAAGAAGAGCTCAAGCTTGGGGGTTCAAGAGCCCTCATTTGGAGGAAGAGGCGACCCAATGTATCACTTTATCTTTGGTGTTTTCTTTCCACTAATACAATCATTTCCATTGGTGGCATGAGTCTTATTTATTTCTTGTTCTAATGTGCTTATGCTCTCTAGTTTAATTTCTTGTATCATTTTTAGTTTAATTATTTACTTATCTTTTATGCTTTATACTTCTAACTCTTTCCTTTACCACTGTCTTGCCTAGCTGGCCCAACTGGGCCTGTAAGTACCCTTATTTTTCTCATTTAGGTGACAAAAGAGGTGTAACCGATTGGCGACTCACTAGGGAAAGGTATCAATTTCCTACCCCATTTGGGTTATTTTAGCTCTTATTTTTGTTTCTTTAACTTGCAAGGATCATAACTGACCCAAACCGACCTGCAAAAATCCAAGTTCAAAGCTGAGCAGAGAGAATTTCATCCGAAATTTTCCTCACTGTCATGTAATAGACAATGCGCACATGTTTTAACCCACATGCACATCTTCAGGTGCAAAAAACACTATATTTCTCAACACATTCTGTGCACCTGCACCCATAAATCACTTTCAGTTTGCGCATTGGCGCTCAGAGCGCCTCTGTCTATTCTGAAGCCCATGCACCTGTGCAAAAAAACACACATTGTAGGCTTTTTGTGATTTGTGGTAGGCCGATAGCCTCCTTAAAATTGATTCCTTGCACATTGTAATCTGCACCACACTTATATTCCCTCTCCATATAAAGGGATAAGTCAAAATGTAGGCACTTAGGGGGTTAAAATCATTATTTTTCCTCTTTTGCTTCATGTTGCCACATGGATGGCTTGCTTTGATTAATGTTTAACTTGGAATCATTCTACATCACATATACAACTTGCATTCGGACCAGAAGTTGGATATCAATTGTTGAGTATGCTCTTCTCTCACACCCCAAAGCGATCTTGAGAATCAGAAAGAGGTTGAAGGAAAATTTCATCTCCCTTAAAAAGACAAAATCTTTAGGAGAGGACAACAGCCCCCGCAGGACTCCTCTTAGTTTATTTTTCAAACACATCCTAAGATTGTAAGGGCCCATACATGCCCACATATGCATAATCTAGGATAATTTCAAAGCTTTCTTAGATTAAATCACATTAGGGAGTTAAAGGAAGAGTAAGGACCCACATGTCCACATAGTAGTTTCCTAGGGACTTTAAAATTATAGAAGGTTGTACCAATGACACTTAGTTAATTAGGTAATCAAGACTTGTAAGGACCAAGTGAAGTTCACATGAAGCAAGGTGACACCTAATTTATTAAAAATATTGGTACACTTTCACTTGTTCACACACAAAATTCACTACTCACTCACATAGTTTTCATCTCAAAATGTGGAGGTTGAAGTAAGTTTCCTCCAAAGGGATTTTGAAACACCCCACCCTTTTCTTGACGAAACTATCCACTCCCACTTAATTTCAATGAGATTGGCTCACACCCCCAATATCTCAAACAAACACATCTAAAATTTTTCTAAAAATTCACTAAGTTTTCCTCCACAGGAGGTGCCAAAAGAAATTTTTTAGTCTAGGTAGGATTTCGGGGATAGGCATCAAAATAAATCCCCGTTATTTGGTTCTCACATCTTCAAACAATAGAAGTTGTCAAATAGGAAACTTTAAATCCTCCAAGTCAAGTGTTCCTAACACCATAAGGCAGGGAGATACCCATGAAGGGTTGAAAGCCGAGGTCTAGTTGTTCTATGCATCCCCCCTTGAGGCACCCATCTCTTGGACATGATCCAGCCTATGACCCATTTCTTAGGTTGAAAATATAAATGTTTCACTTTGACCGAGGTACCTAGTGACCAAATTTTAGGACATCTACCCAGGTGGAAATTGTGGGCTGCAATTTCACCTTGATCGGATTTTGTGTGGCTATTGGGAAATATCGCCAACTCTTTTGGGACATGCACCCTCTACCCCTCATTATAATTGATTACTTCATCCTTCACTAGTTCCTCTTCCGGTGGCTTCAGACCCCACTGTTGAGTGCTATTGGAAGGTCCAGTGTTGTTTGAGAGGAAGGATGTTATGTCTTTTAGGACATGAGAATTTGTTTTCTTTGTTCTCCCATGCGAACAACATCCACCTACCCACATATATGCTTCTTTATCAATTGATTTATGTATGTTGTTCTTGTGATTACATACGATTGTGAGATATATTGCGAAGGTCCAAGTTATTCAAAATCTCTTGTTCATTAATTTCTCTCATCACCATTTTCACACATCCACCTTGCTAGTCAGACATCATAGGGGACCCAAAAAATCCTCGTCGTTCCAGATGCTTTCTAAATATCCCTCCCATTCTAGGGGGAGTTCCTAGTCTTGCCAACTCATCGACCATACTTTTCCACACCCCTATGAGTCGTACTATCTTGGGATCAACTTTTCTTGGTTCCACTTTGCTTGAGTCCACTTCCCAAGGTCAAACATCCCCACACTCTCCTTTACATGAAAGCGGGGGTCCAACGTCTTCCCAAGGGGGAAATACAAAACCACCAAGTCCCTTTCAAGGGTTAGGTGCGCAGAACACTCACACCATGGCTGAAATGAATCCTCTGCCACCACCTCAGATGCCATACTTGGCTTCCCTCAACATACTAGATCTGACTAAAATCACCAATGATCCTATATTTCACAACCCCACATGACCTGCAATTCCTACCAAACTAACTTCAGACATCCCCAAGTTTGAAGGAAACCGGGAGACGATCCCACCAACCATATCATGACCTTTCACTTATGGTGCTGTTCAAACAACATCATGGACGATTCCGTCCAATTAAGGTTATTTCAACATACACTCACTAGCCCATCAGCTAAGTGGTATGTAGAAGAAAAATCTGGATCCCATGTGACCTTTGAATCATTGGCCAAATCTTTCTTGACCTTCTTTCAACTACCAATTCATCATGACAATGTCCTCGAAATACTCTCAAAATTTAAACAAACCTCTGCCATGCACATCGCTAACCACATTCATGAATGGCATCGGAGACGTAGTCTCTGCAAAGCTAAAGATACTCCACAACAATGTCTCAATTGGTTCCTCAAATCACTTGTTTCCCTCCTTGCCAAAGATGTGGCCACCACCTTCCCCTAGTTTGAAGAAGAAGCCATTAACAAGGCCCAACAGTTCAAACTCATTTACTCACAGTCAGGGTACTTGTATACGGTACTACCTGACGCCCCGAGACCTGTTCCATTTGGCCAGGACAAACCTGGGATGTCTCACTCAACAGATGGATTGATTAGTACCACTACACACCACAATTCACACCCCCAACAACCACCAATGTATGGATGTTAAGCCCTAATATTGTCTCATTACCCCTTAATTGGGGCATATTATATTAGTAATGTTATTTTATTTATGTCGGATTTAGGCCGTTAGTTGTAATTATACCTCCTAGTCTCCTATATATACCAAGGAGACATTTTCATTTTGAATCATCTGGTACTTGAACATTTAAGTGGGGTAAAAGGAGGTTGCCCCCTTGAAGAGGCTTATTGTATGAAATTTTCTCTTTTTCAAGGCGTTGATTACTTTGTCTGAGGTTTTTCTATGCTATATTGATATTTGGTTCTTAACATATGGTATCAGAGCTCAAGGTCTTGGTTTTTCGCTACTACATTTGAGACACCTTGGAATTTTCGCTATAACATTTTTTCTACAATGTTTCAGAAGGAATGGATTGGAGGATATTTAGTAGATGGATCAAGGTACCATGGGTTCAAAATTCAGCTCTTGAGGCCTTATACTTTCATATATACATCATGTACAAGATAAGGTTTTGGAATCATCCTAAACTGCATCATTGTGGAATTTTCGCTATAAAAATTTCCTGTAACGTTTCAGATCTTGAAATCCATAGTATATTCACATAAATTAGTAACGTATCTGTGGTAAAATTTTTATCTTCTGGGTCATCTTAAATTTGTAGATACACCCTGTGTAAGATAGGGTATCTGACTAGTCCTATTGACTAGTCTCGAGAAGGTGTTCCAGGTAAAACAATCATAACTTCTTCCTAGAGTATCCAAATCGAGTGGGACTAGTTTCATTGGATCATGGACAGTCTGTAGTATTTCTGGTGCAAGTTTCATAATTTTATATCAATTATTTTGTGCAGGGCACGCTATACAAGTGAGATCTTCTGGAAAGGCCAAAAATCGGTACGTTGTGGGGAAGTTACCGTAAATTCCACTTGGAACATCGAATTTTGATCATAATTGTGGCATTGTAGAGAAGAAATATTAGAGAACTACATAAAATAAAGTTTCATACCTAGAAGGGACGAAACTTAGCAACCAAATAGCAACCAAATATTTGCATGTGTCCATCTGCAACTGACAATACATTTTATTCATTATATTGAATTTACGTCATCTACATATTACATTGCTTTGGATCTCGACCATACATCACATTTACAATATACATCACTATTTTGGGGTTTGAGAAAAAGGGTGTTACATTACCCTCCCATACAAAATGCATTGTCCTTAGTGCACATAACCATACAATTTACACATTGTAATATATAAAAATATTACATCAAAATACTTGATAATTCCACAACTTAATGACTCATGCAACAATTCCAACCAACAACTCCTTTTCCCCTCAAAACACACATTCATTGGACAAGAAATCTCCAAGTTGTGGCTCCAAGAACTACAGCTTCCAAAATTGAGTCTCCATTCGCTTATGTACAAATGTACATTCAACTTTCTTCAAAATTATCAAAACTTTGTTGGTATGCTTCCCGCGTGACTTCCTAATGCTCCCATGTAGTTTCTTCAAGAGTGTAGCAGGTCCATTCAAACTTTGCCAAGACGATGGTTTTGTTCTTAACCACTTTGAATTTTCAGTCTAGAATGCGCACTAGTTCCACCCAAAAATCCCCTTCGCATTCCACCTGGATAAAATTCCAATCAATCACATGATTAGGATCGTGTACATACCTTTTGAGGTACATACATACGTTATGAATTCTCATGGATGCGGGTAATGATAGCATATATGAAACTGACTGTACCTTTTCTAAGATATCAAAAGGCCCACAATATCTTGCTTCCAACTTTGGGAAAATTCCCCAAATTGTGTCTCCAAGAACTCCAGCTTCCAAAATGGAGTCTCCATTCGCTTATGTACAATTGTACTTTCAATTTTCTTTAAAATTTGCAAAAACTTGTTGGTATGCTTCCCGCATGACTTCCTCGTGCTCCCATGTAGCACCTTCAGGACCACAACATTTCCATTGAACCTTTACCAAGCTTATGGATTTGTTCTTGAGCACTTTGAATTTCCAATCCATAATGCACACTAGTTCCACCCGGAAATCCCCTTCGCATTCCACCTAGATCACATTCCAATCAATCACATGATTAAGATTAGGTACATAGTTTGTTAATAAATACACATGGAACATGTTATGAATTCTCATGGATGTAGGTAAGTATAGCATGTATGCAACCAACCCTATCTTTTATAAGATATCAAAAGGCCCACAATATCTCGCTACCAACTTTGGGAAACTTCCCAATTTTAACGAGCTTCTCTTGGATTTAACTTTTAAAAACAAGTGCTCTCCTACTTTGAATTCTCTATGTGTTCTCCTTTTATCAACATAGCTTTTCTGCTGATCTTATGCAAATTTCAATTTTTTTTTTTATCTTTACCATCTATTATTCCATTTCCTTTAACAATTCTGGCCCAATCATGGCTTCATCTACTGGGTTATCCCAACTTACTAGTGTGTTGCATTTTCTTCCCTGCAATTCTTCAAATGGGATCATATTCAATCATTCTTGATACCCATTACTATAAGAAAATTCAACTAAATGGATATATTCCTCCCACCTACAAGGCTTGTCAATTACATACATTCTCAACATATCCTCGATTATCTAATTAATCATTTATGTGTGCCCATATGACTTTGGGTGATAAACTGTACTGAAATTCAAATTGGTCCCAAATCCTTTTAACAACCCCTTCCAAAAATTGTAAGTGAACATGGGATCTCGGTCTGACACTATTTCCTTAGGCACACCATGCAACCTAGCAATTTATCTCATACAAATTTATACAATATTGGTTGCCTTATGAGTTACTGTTATAAAAATGAAATGTGAAACCTTTGTAAGCTTTTCCACCACTACCATGATGGAATCATGTTTTCTTGTTGTCCTAGGAAATTTGGTAATGAAATCAATAGTAACAACTTCCAATTTCCATTTAGGAATGAGAAATGATTGCAACAATCTCGTTGGATGTCTGTGCTCAACCTTCACCTTCTGACATTCCATTCATTTGGCCAAATAATCAATAACATATCTCTTCATACCAGGCCAAAAATATTTCCCTCTTACAATTGTAATAGTTTTCTAGTATCTTGGATGTCCAACGTATGGCACATGCATCTTCTTTAAAAATAAATTTCTCAATTCTTGAGGGTTGGGAAAATATACTGTATTCCAAAATAAGAGAATTCAATTCTCTTATAGCTTGTAATCCTTATATTTATGTTGTATATCATTCTGCTGTAAGCTTTCTTTGACTTTCACATAATGCTCATCTGTTGTTACAACCTCTAGAATTCTATTTTTTAAATCTATTTTATACATATATATGATTGTAGCATGCATTTATGAACCCTTCTATTGAGTGCATCAACCACTTTTTACTTTTTTCCCTTTATGTTCTTTATGTCAAAATTATATTCACTAAGAAACTACAACCATCTAGTTTGTATGACATTTAGTGTTGTTGTTCAAACAAATGTTTCAGACCACTATGGTTTGTCCTTAATTCAAATTTTCTACCCATAAGGTAATGTCTCCACATCCTTAAGGCATGTACTATGGCTTCCAACTCTAAGTCACGTGTGACATAATTTATTTCATGTTCCTTCAATTTTTTGGAATCATAACAAATTACATTTCCATTTTACATAACGACTCCACCGAGCCCTTCATTGCATGCATCTGTGCACACAACAAAATCCTCATCTGGATATGCAACTTTTGAAATAGGTGCACTAGTTAATAAATCCTTTAAGCACTGGAAAGTTTCTTTAAACTTGGCACTCCACTAAAATTTCACTCCTTTCTTTTGCAAATATGTTATTGGGTGTGCAATCTTGGAGAATCCTACAATGAATCTCCTGTAGTAACTAGGTACACCCATGAATGATCTAACCTCTGAAATTTTTGTTGGCACTGACCAAATTTTGATTGCTTCAATCTTTTAAGGACCTAGTTCTATGCCATCTTCTGAAACAAAGTGACCCAAATAATGGATTTTCTTTTGATAAAAACTGCATTTACTTAACTTGGCATTCAATTGGTGCTCCCTCAACATTTGTAGCACCATCCTCAAATGTTTCTCATGTTCCTCCTCTGTTTTGGAATAGATGAGAATATCATCCAATAATACAATGAAAAACTTGTCCAAGAAATATTTAAACACCCCATTCATCAAACACATAAATGTAGCTAGCACAATTGTCAACCCAAAAGGAACCATCACAAATTCATAGTCTCCATACCTTGTCCAAAAGGATGTTTTTATAGTGTCTTTTTCTCTAATTCTCTCTTGATGATAGATTGACCTCAAGTCAATCTTGCAGAATATCTTTTCTCCTTTCAACTGATAAAAAAGATCCAATCCTTGGAAAAGGATATTTGTTCTTGAATATAATCTTGTTAAGTTGTCTGAAGTCAATACAACTTGGTAAGGTTTTGAAACTTCTAGAATCTTCTTGAAATTCCTCACATGGATCTCATATGCATGAGTAATGGAGGATGACATGGCATCCTCTCGTACCATGGTAGTCAACATGATAGGTCATCTTGGGAGAGGCACAACGTTTTCATACGAAATACAATTGATGCATGGTTTGTACCATTGGAAATGTATCAAATTGTATAACACCATCAGGGAGGTGTACATAAGTTTTAGACACCAAAACCCCAAAAACATCCATTTAATGCCTCAAAATGGCTCTATAAGGTTCCAAACCCCAATTTTCCAAACTGGGACATTCCGCTAAAATGACCGTGCAAGATGATTCCTCCAATGTTTTCCACTCTCAAAGCATCGAGATAGCTGAAAAATAATATAATGATCCAATCTGGATCATACCTCCCCAATTAGGGAGGATTTTGGTCCCCAAAATATTTACTGAATGAGGTGAGGAAAATTTTCCTCTACCTTCTCCTTGAAGTACCACTTTTTTTTGCCTAGAAGTTTCCCTTTCAACCCAAACTTCCAAAGGTCATGTTGCCCATGTCTTTTATTTCTAGACCACTTCTACAAAACTTTATCCTTTGATAACTCTTCCTAAGAATCTGGTTCTAAGTCCTCTATGGAAGGTATGACCTACTCCTCCTCCTGATCCAACATGGAAGGCTCATAGAGTTTGAGATTCTCCATGCTCACTACTGAGTAAATTCACATGTATGGGGGTAGAATGAGTCTGTAGGCATTATATCCCACTTTTTTCAATACCTCAAGAGAACCATACCATAGATCCTTGATCTTCTTACCAAAACCATGTAGCCTTTCCTTATTACATTGTAACCATACTCTTTCTCCCACTCTAAATGTTCTCTTTGTTCTATTCTAGTCATGTATAGCCTTGTATATATATCTCCTAGGTCTTTGAATTCTTATGATTGTAACCTCTCAAAATCTGCATCAAAGTCCTATTGACTACCTCTGTTTTCCCATTTTTTTTTGCATGAAATGTTGTATACCTATTCAACTTAGTGTCCATTTTATCCCACAATGTTGTCCAAAATGCAACAAGAAATATGGTATCCCTATTTGAGATGATGCTCCTTGGTATCCCAAAGTGCACCCAGACCTGTTCAAAAGAATTTTTTTGTTTCTTCTTGTCTGTTGATGGTCCTTTTACAAGGAATGAGAATGCACATTTTGTTGAACCTGTCAAATACTAAAAATATCTAATCATGTCCCTTTCTGGTTGTTTGTAAACCTCCCACAAAATCCATGGAAATAATTTCCCAAGGTATAGTTGGTACATGTAAGGAATGGTATAGAACTTTCTTCCTGTTACCAGGATTGTTGGTACAACAAAGTACACATCCTTTAATATATCATTCTACATCTTCTTGCATTCTAAGCCAATACACATACCTCTCTAAGTTGGAAATTGTATTCCCAACACCAAAATGTCCTGCAACCTTGGAGGTGTGATCCTCTCTGATAAGTTGCAATTGTTCACCTTTAGGAACATAGATGTTGTTGAGCTTGTAGAAGGTGCCTCGGGATTTGTAAAATCAATTGTAATCATGGAGTCCAACTCATCATTTGTGAGTGAAAATAAGGCCTATTTGATCATGGCACTCGTTCCAGTGCATACAACCCCAAAGGTCAGTGGGTAGGGGAATTGGGGAAGGCATGTCTCATAGAGCGAGGAAGTTGAAACATCTTAGAAGCAAATCATTCATGATCAATATTTTACAGGTACAACCACCCCTACACACTATGTCCCTCTTCCTTCCACTTTCACTCCCACACGCTTTCAACTAACGACGACTCTTCTCCCTTGCGTTTATTTTTTCCTCTTTAGATGTCCCAATGGAAAAAAAATCATTTTAAATTGATTTTCATTTCCAAGGAATCCCTTCGCAATCCCACTCCAATCCAATACACTCCCTTCCACAAAATAAATAGCCAAGATATAAAGGCCACTTTTCATGTTTCTTAAGAAAGAGTTTTTATCCTCGGGTATAATCTATTTAATAAGAACTTGTGGTTCAATATGTTTTTACATTACATAACAATTTTAGTCAATTTTTAAATTAAAAGAATTTATGAGACTTTATATACATAAAAGGTTTTGTTAGTGAAAGTTGACTTTGAGATGTAATGCATTTTGAAGTTTGATAAGATACTAATTTCCTCTACTCTAACATCATTAATAATATCTTTGATTTATTAAGAGGCTTATAATATTTTCTCAAGCCTTTGGATAGGAGGGTGCAATGCACCTCCACTCGAATGACACAAACGCTGAAGTGGGAAGGAAAGAAATGGATATTGAGGTTGTCGAACAAATGGGAACTCTTACAATTGGACAAGACGTGTTGCAAAAGAGACAAATTTTGACGCACCATGAAGGGTGTGGACTTGGATAGATGACTTTAGGAGGCATGTACCAAGATGCTTTCTAACAAGTTCTCCACGCTTGGAGGTTGTGACATAAGACAAGGTGACTTAAGGTGCAAATCATCGCATATCGTGACCATTGGACACACTCACCGGGAATATGTCTTGGAAACGCCTTCCTTGGGCATAATATGCAGGTGAATCTATCTCAATTGGTTAGCTAAGCTTGAGGAAGTGTACAAAGCCAACTTTCACATGAAAAAGTTGGGTGTGTGGATGACCCAATGATGGGAAAGGTGGTGGACTCATCATGACTTGGGAAAACCAAATGACAAAATGATGAGTCAACTCGAGTTGTTTCTAAGGGATGTGAATCTTTGGATGGAGGGGGTTGGCACCTATATATTGGAAATGATTTGGATGAGCTAAGACATCAAAGAGATAATATATCAAGAAATAATTATCCAAGAGAGCACATGACACAAAAGAAAAAGTAGAGACAACAAGGAAGAAGAAGTTGACCGAGTGGATGAGAATACCGGGCAAGTCAGACCTTCGGTTGAGATAGGGGTTGATTGTGCAAAGACAGGAAGCAAGTCAAGAAGTCATCTTGGGCAATTTTCTTGGTAATATTGTAATGAGAATTTTTTTATGAGTTTAAGGAGGGTTTATCACTGAGGTATTTCATCAAACTGTTTTTATACAAACTGTTGTAAATGCAATTCTTGTATCTTCTTACAATAGAGAAAGTATTCTAACAACTCCTAGATCATTTCCAATTATAACCAATACATAAATACATTACTGTAAATGCCAAAGACTAGAAACAGTTGTTGCACCTTTTATTAAAAGAAAGAATATCATACACATACAACTCCAGTACTTGCATAAGAAAGATTACAATGGTAATTCCAGTTATAACATAAGCACACAAATACCACAGGATGTAATAATTAGATAGAACCCGGAATTAATGAGTGAGAGTATGAGCGCCTGTAGTGATCTAACAAGAGTGGAAGGAAATCTTCAACCAACATCAATAAACACCTCAAAGTTGAGGTTCGGCCCCTCTAGAAGCACCAACAGATGTAGATATTTATGAAGATGTAAATAAAGGAGAGGTAGAATGTTCCCAAGATGAATGTGGGTATTCGACCCAATATAATCACTCACCCATATTTAGAGAGGTATCAACAACCACAAATGGGGCACACTTCCCACACTATAACTCTGTATACCATGAAGAATACCAGTCCTCTAGCCAAGGGTTTTATTCTACATAGTAATACTCAACCCCCATCCAGTTAACACAACCTTCCACAAGAATATTCACCCAACTGTTGCATAATGCGCCTGAGATGAGAATACTCATCCTCCAGGCAAAGATTCTAGCGTCCTCAAAGAAATTTGACCACTATGTTTTTCAACCCAACCGCCACACAATAAAATGCATCCACCCACTCAAGAAATCAACTGCAAAGAGATGAAACTATGTAGCAATAAGTCCAATGATGAAATATGAAGTGATCCCATCCTCAAATTTGACTAGGTTGTATATTTTCAACACTAAAACTAGAGATAGTTGTAAAGGGTTTTCTAAAACCCTAGAAAACTCTCCAAATATATTTTCTCAATAAGAAAGCGTAAGAATGAGGAGAGACCCCTCACTTTTCCTATTTTATTTCTCATTTTCCTTTTTCCCGCTCATTATTTTACTTTATTTCATAAAGTCACTTAAGTGAGTTTTTCCACTTTATAAAATTAAAGTGACTTTTGAGTTGTCTAGGACCCATGTCCCCCTTTTTGATAAATTAATTTTATAAATTCATCCTAGGCACTTTATGTCCCCTAGGCCCATTTTTTCACCTTAGCCCACAAGAATAGGTTAGGCTAACAGAATTTTGACCATGGTGCCTTTATGTGGAAGGGGAAATTACACACTCCTTCCTTGGGAATAATGTGCAAATGAAGCTATCTTGGTTAGTTGGCTAAGCTTGAAGAAGTGGACAGAGATGACTTGGACATGAACAAGTTGGGGGAGCGGATGACCCAATGATGGGAAAGGTGGTGGACTCGTTGCGACTTAGGAAAACCAAATGAAAAAATGATGTGTCATCTCGAGTTGTTTCTAAGGGATGTGACTCTTTGGATGGAGGGGGTTGGTACCTATATATTGGAAATGAGTTGGACGAGCTAAGACATAAAAGAGATAAGAGATCAATAAATAAATATACAAGAGAGCACACGACAGACAAGCACAAGTAGAGACAATAAGGAAGAAGACGTCGACTGACTGGATGAGAAGACCAGGCAAGTCAGACCTACAGTTGAGATAGGGGTTGATTGTGAAAAGACAGAAGGAAATTCAAGAAGTCGACTTGGCCAAGTTTCTTGGTAATATTGTAATGAGTTGTGGCTCCCCTCTTGTACATGTATTGTAACTTGTAACATCTCATATCGTTATTATTACAAGTATTAGGCATGTCTTGGTGCCTCCCAACCATAACAATTGTGCCATTGTCATGTGTTGAATGTTCTCTTTCATACTTGTGTTAATTTGTATGAGTTGTTAAACTTAACTAAGTGTTGTTGCAGTAGTTTGTCTGCAGTTAGACGTGTGCCTAGTAGATTTAACTTGAAAAGGTTAAGTGTGTTGTGGTTGACTCATTGTATATCAAGAATAATTATGGGTGTGCCTTGACTGAAGAGGCATAATCTAGGTGAAGTAAGCTCGAGTTGGTCTAGCCACTGAGTATGAAACATTGTGGTGCCACATGACCATGGGAGTTGGACGACTTGGGTGCTCCAATTTGAGAGAAAAATTATGAGCAGAGTGAGGCATCATGACAGTTGGTATTAGAGAAAGTTTTGGGTTGTTGTTAAGCCCTAAATAGTGTCTCATTACCCATTAATTGGGGCATATTACATTAGTAATTTTATTTTATTTATGTCAGCTTTAGTCCATTAGTTGTAATTATACCTCCTAGTCTCCTATATATACCGAGGAGACATTTTCATTTGGAATCATCTTGTATTTGGACATTTATGTGGGCATAAGGAGGTTTCCACCTCGAAGAGGCTTATTATCTGAATTTTTCTCTTTTTCAAGGTGTTGAGTACTTATTCTGAAGTTTTTCTATTCTATATTGGTATTTTGTTCCTAACATATGGTATCAGAGCTCAAGGTCTTGGGGTTTCGCTGCTACATCTAAGACACCTTGGAATTTTCATTATAACTTTTTTTCTACAATGGTTCAAAAGGAAATTATTTGAGTATATTTATTAGATGGATCAAGGTATGTTGGATTAAAATTTTAGCTCCTGAGGCCTTATACTTTCAGAGATACAACCTTTGTAAGATAGGGTTCTAGAATCATCCTAAATTGAGTCATTGTAGAAGTTTCGCTATAAAATTGTTTCTGTAATGTTTCATACCCTGAAATACATAGTCTATTCACATAAATTAGTAAGGTATCTATGGTAACAATTTCAGCTTCTGGGTCATCATACATTTGTAGATACACCCTGTGGAAGATAGGGCATCTAACTAGTCCTATTGACTAGTCTCAAGAAGGTGTTCTAGGTAAAACAATCATAACTTCTTCCTATAGTATCAAAATTTAGTGAGACTAGTTGCATTGCATATTGGACATCCCTTAGTAGTTCTGGTATAAGTTTCATAATTTTATATCAATCATTTTGTGCAAGGCACACTATACAAGTGAGATCTCCTGGAAAGGCCAAAAATCAACAAGTTGTGGGGAAGTTACCGTAAATTCCACTTGGCACATCCAATTTTTATCAGACCCATGGAATTGCAGAGAGGAAGTATAATAGACCTACAAAAAATAAAATTTCATACTCAGAAGGGTCAAAATTTTGGAGATACAATAAAAGGAAGATTGTCTAGCAAAACCACCTCAAAATCAAGGTTTAAAGTGATACTTGGCCAACATGCCACCCAAAAAGGGAACTTCTACACCAAATAAGTCTCTAGACAATCCTACTTAGACTCTTGATGAAGGTGAAGAAATGCATAGGGACATAAATGATTTACAAAAGAAGAGAGTAACAAAAGATGAACTACAAGAGATGATGGATTCAATAGAAGCTAAGTTGGAGGCAATAAATACTAAGATGGATGGTTTAAAAGGGGAGATCATGGAAGTATTTAAAATTTTCCTAATAGAGAGGACACCTGAAAGTGAAAATATATCCCATGAAATTCATGATGAGGACACAAGGAAGTTGAATCAAGAATGGAGAAACTCCAACTTTGGGTTGAAGACCAAACACGCTTCTAAGATCGATATGAGGAAGTTTGATGGAAAGGACCTAATCACATGGATACTTCAGATGGAGCAATTATTTGATCTACATAATGTGCCACATACAAAAAAGGTACGAATTTCTTCTTTATATTTAGAACCCAATCAATTTGTATGGTATCGATGGCTTTGTTCTCGCAAATCACTCGTCACTTGGACAATTTTCACGGAAGAAATGATAGAACACTATGAGGATATAAGGAGCAATACCTTCTTTAGACAATTGATAAATCTCAAGCAAAAGGCTTCAGTTACAGAGCACATTGACAAATTCCAAATATTGAATATAAAGGTAACAGATATTCTAGATGAGCACTTGATTGATGTATTCATAGGAACTTTAAAGGAGAACATTCAACATGAGGTTCACCTTTGGGAACCCAAATAATTGGAGAATGCATTTAGGGTGGGAAGAAATGTTGAAAGTAAAAATATGGCTATGGCTACTAGAAGGACCAATCCTAACATCTATAGAGAGAATAATGCTCCTTCTTCTAAAACACCTCAACCTACAAGGTTGACACCTCAACAATTGGAGGAAAGAAAAGAAAAAGGTTTATGCTTTAATTGTGACAACAAGTACAGTAAGGGACATAAGTGTGGTGAGAAGAAATTATTCTACATATATTGTGAAGAGGAAGAAGAACAAGAGCAAGAACAAGAACCATCTCAAGATGAAAGAATAGAAACAATTTCGTTTGAAGAGTTGACTCCCACAATATCCTGTAATGCATTCGCTGGAATTAGCACTCCTCAAACCCTCAAGATCGAAGGATATATCAAAAAGAAAAAGGTAATAGTCCTAATTGATTCTGGCAGTACTCATAATTTCATTCACAATAAATTAGCCAAAGCTCTCAATTTCTTTGTATATCCAGTGCCAGAGTTTCAAGTAATGATTACAGATGGAGGAACTATCAATTGCTCAAGAAAATGAAATAAGATCAATCTTAATATGGGGGAATATGTAATGAATAGTCCAATGATTTCTACACCCATGGGTGGTGTTGATGTTGTACTAGGAATCCAATGGTTACAATCATTAGGAACAATGGCTTTTAATTTTAAAGAACTTTTCATGAAATTTTCATTGGAAGGAAAAGAAATTGAGTTAAGAGGTATCACAAGGAAACTCGGTAAGGTGATAAGCTCTAATGGCATGACAAAATGATTGAAAAAGGGGCATCAAGATGTTATTACACAACTATGCTCACTAGATTTTCAAACATCTAAGCCATCTATTCCTCAATATCTCCAAGGGATCATTGATAATCATTCCAAAGTATTTGAAGATATTCCCAAAGGTCTTCCACCCACTCAAAATCATGATCATGATATTCACCTAATTCCTGGGAGTGTTCCTCTGTAGTGTCACTTTTCGCAGCCCAGAGCTTACTCGCGCTCTGATACCAATTTGTAGTGTCACTTTTTGCATCCCAGAGCTTACTCACGCTCTAATACCGAATTGTAGTGAACCCTTTTCACTACCGAGGCTTTCAAACCTCTCGCTAACCAATCTGTACATGGAATTTTACATAAAACATACAGAATTGTATAATCACATGCGTAACATCAAAGAGATACATTTTAATTCTAATAATAAACATATAGTTACTGTTATAATTAGACAATCCATAGATTTCAACAGTAATTCATTTACACAGCGGAAAGCATGATAACAGATCCAGTACAGTCATGATAAAATGTGGTAAAAATATAATTAAACACTTATCTTGTGACAATGGAGAAATCCACCAACCAAATGCAGGCCTTCCACGAACCTCCCAGCCATAGACTGCACTACTCCTCAACTCAACAGTGGGTCACCCCCGAGCTAGGACTGAGCTCCACCCCAGGGCAAGGATTCCAGACTCAGACTGAGGTTATAGGGAATCCAGTCACACACAACCACCAGGAAGAATGCTCTCCCAGGAATCTCCCACGCTCACTGCCCACATACCCTCATTCCCACATGCATGTTCCACCCCAGGAGAGTGCACCTTCTCTGTCACCTGGACAGTCCTTCAGCTGCTAGTCTCCCTTACCTTGGGTTACAGGAACAGACCAGACCGGAAGTCTCCGGGTTCTGTGGCAACTACAGGGTTCCTTCCAAGAGCTCTCTCCTTCCTCTGCGCACTCTCTCACCTAGAGGGATTCATTCACAGGCCAACAAGCCTCACGTATTCCAGAACTACGTGCCACAACAAACACAGGGAAAATGGACACAGGCTTCCCAAGAACCGGTTCAATAGTCACAGGATGTTCTCACAGTCAAGATTTCTGAACAGGGCTCCACGCACAAGCTCGCTCAGCTTTTCTTAGGAAAACAAAGACTCTTCCCCGAAATTGACATGGACATTGCGTTCAAGGAATGCACACACTAGTTTCCTCTCACAGACAGACTCCACGGCTCTGAACAAGGGTAAACACACATTCTTCTGCACCCAACACATGCTTCCTCTCTATAACAGACATACCCAAGGTCTCTTGTAGACTGGCTCGTACGGCTCCTGCTCCCGGCAGTCGGGTCGAATGGAATGTGAGAGATTCCCCCCCCACGGTTGTTCCTTTCTGTTTTATTTGCATGCGTCATAGTGGACATTTGTCACCTTGGGAACTGCATGCGGTCCATATGCATGCCTCCCTGTACACGCCTTTCCTTTTTACTAGGAACTTAGGATAAAATAATATGCACATGGCTTTTTAGGAAATAATATTAAAATATTATTCCAGGCCTAAGCCCCCTAGGCCTAGCCCCTAGGCTCAACACTCAGCCCCTTTCCCACCTTCCAGCCCCTAGTTTCTTTCCCACTCTGTGGACGCTCAGTCCCCCTTCACTCATTCATCATGGTCGGTCTGCACCTGGCGGTGTTTATATTTTATTAATCATTCTACATACATACAAGTACAACAATAGGCTCCTGGCCTTCAACACTTAGGCCCCCTGGCCTGACAAACACACAAGCCTACCAGCTTATACAAAACTTTGCTCACCAACCTATAGAACATGTTTACAATTCATTTCATATTCATGATTTTCAACGGGGCTTGGCCTTAGGGACACTACAATCCCCCTCCCCTTATTTTTGCACTGTCCTCAGTGAAACTTACATTGCCTCTGTGTGTCCTTCAAAATTTTCAAAAAGATGCGGGTACTCTGCCCACATAACTTCTTCATGCTCCCATGTCGCGTCCTCAGGACTGTACCAGGTCCACTAGACCTTTACAAGCCCTATAGCTCGATTCCAAAGCTGCTTTCTTTTCTTGTCCAATATGCGCACAGGATGCACTTGCAGGACACCTTCTGGTTCCACCTGGATCACAGTCCAATCGATAACATGATTAGCATCAAGTATATATTTCTTAAGTAGTGAAACATGAAACACATTATGTACAGTCATAGATGCAGGTAATGCAAGCATGTATGCAACTGGCCCAATCCTTTCCAGGATCTCAAATGGCCCACAAAATCGTGTTGCCAACTTGGCGCAACTTCCCAGCTTCAGGAAACTCCTGTTAGTTTTCACTTTCAGGAAAACATGGTCACCCACTTTGAATTCTCTATGGGTTCTATTACTATTAGTGTAACTTTTCTGCCTGTTCTGGGCAGCTTTCAGATTCTATTTGATTTTTATCATTTGATCTTCCATCTCTTTGAGTAGTTCAGGTCCAACCACTGTTCTGTCAGTTGGATTATCCCATCTGAATGGAGTGTTGCACTTTCTTCCATAAAGCGCTTCGAATGGGCTCATCTTCAATGATGCATGGTACCCATTATTGTAGGCGAATTCTACCAAATGCATGTAGTCCTCCCACCTTGATGGTTTATCCATCACATACATTCTCATCATGTCTTCGATTACTCTATTTACCCTCTCTGTCTATCCATCAGACTCGGGATGATATGTTGTACTAAATTTCAGATTCATTCCGAATCCTTTGAACAATCCTTTCCAGAAATTCAATGTGAATTTCGGGTCTCTATCAGACACAATTGTCTTAGGAATTCCATGCAAGCGTGCAACTTCTTTTAGGAAAATATCAGCAACATCTACTGCTCTGTGGGTGATTTTTAGTGGAATAAAATGGGCAGCTTTAGTAAGCTTGTCCACCACCACCATGATTGAATCATGTTGCCTGCTTGTTCTAGGTAGTCCGGTGATAAAATCCATTGTTACCACGTCCCATTTCCATTCAGGAATAGGTAAAGGCTGCAGAAACCCTGCTGGGTGCCTATGCTCCGCCTTAACCTTCTGGCACTCCATACATCTGGCGATTTATTAAACAATTTCTTTCTTCAAACCTGGCCAAAAATAATGGCCCTTGACTTCTGCCACAGTCTTCTGATATCCAGGATGTCCAACATAAGCCACGTTATTCATCTCCTTTAGAATTGCCAGCTTCAATTCTCGGTCATGGGGTACATACACTATGTTTTTATACAGAAGTAGACCCTCAGTTCCTAAGGTGTAACCTTCCTTGGTCTGTGGTCTCTCACACTGTTGTAGCTTTGCTACAAGATTTTTGTACTGCAAATCAGCATTTGCAGCTTCCAAAATTCTGTATTTCATCTCAGTATGGTACATGCTAATGATTGTAGCATGTAATTCATGCACTTTTCTGCTGAGTGCATCTGCCACCTTATTGTCTTTCCCTTTGATATGCTTGATGTCAAAATCATATTCACATAGAAATTCCAGCCATCTAATTTGCCTGGCATTTAAGGTCAGTTGATCAAATAAATACTTCAGACCATTGTGGTCTGTTCTTAATTCGAATTTCTTTCCCATGAGGTAATGTCTCCATTTCCTCAATGCGTGGACAATTGCTTCCAACTCTAAATCATGAGTGGCATAATTCTTTTCATGCTCTTTCAAGTTTTGGGATTCATAACAAATTACAAATCCTTCTTGGCTGAGAAATCCTCCCAGCCCTTCCTTACACGCATCCATGCACACTATGTAATCCTTATTTGGATCAACAATCTTTAGGATTGGAGCACTAGTGAGCAACTGCTTCAATTGCTGGAAGTTGCTCTCACATTTTTCACTCCACTGGAACTTCTTCTCCTTCCTTTGCAAGGAAGTGATAGCATGGGTTATCCTTGAAAATCCGGATATGAACCTCCTATAATAACCTGCCAGACCCATAAAGGATCCAACTTCTATCACATTCCTTGGCGCTGGCCATTCTTGAATGGCCTGTACCTTCTCAAGATCCACAACGATCCCCTCTTCAGAAATAATGTGTCCCAGATAATGGATCTACTTTTGGTAAAATGAGAACTTGCTCAGTTTTGCGTAGAGTTGGTGTTCTCTCAACACCCGCAACACCATTCTAAGGAGTTGTTCATGTTCTTCCTCTGTCTTGGAGTACACCAAGATATTGTCCAAGAAGACTATGACAAACTTGTCCAAATAATTTTTGAACACTCCATTCATTAAGCACATGAAGACAACAGGCGTGTTGGATAGTCCAAACGGCACCACTGTAAATTCATAGTGACCGTACCTTGTTCTAAAGGCAGTCTTGCTGATGTCCTCATCCTTTATTCTCACTTGGTGATATCCAGATCTGAGATCTATTTTTGAGAATATTTTCGCATCCTTCAACTGATCAAAAAGATCATCAATCCTTGACAGAGGATATTTGTTCTTGACAGTGACTTTATTCAACTGTCAAAAGTCAATGCACAGCCTCATCGTCCCATCTTTCTTCTTCACAAATAGGACTGGGGCTCCCCACGGTGACACACTGGGGTGAACGTAACCTTTCTTTAGTATCTCTTCGAGCTGCAGTTGCAACTCTTTCAGCTCTGGTGTGCTCATTCTATAAGGAGCCTTTGAAACTTGAGTTGTTACAGGCATCAAATTTATAGAAAAATCGATGTCCCTCTTCGGAGGTAGTCCAGGCACCTCCTGAAACACGTCCTCAAACTCTTTGAGCACCCTGTGGTATTTTAGATTCGAGACCACATTTTGGAATACTTCTTCCACCCGGGCTACAAATAATTGAAAGCCTTTCCGGTAACATTTCTTCAGTTGCATGGCTGAGATCTCTCTAACAGCCACGGCTCTGGGAATTCCTTGAACTGTTACATGATTTCCCTCTTCGTCCAGACATGTGAACCTCTTGATACAACAATCCAGAAGGGCATGGTGCTGGTCCAACCAGTCCATCCCAATTAAGCAATCATATGAGCCTAAAGGAAAAATGTTCAGTTCAGCCTTAGTGCTCATTTCTTTCATGTCCATTGAACAAGACTTAACCAATTCAGTGACCTTCCTCTTGGTCCCTGTGGCTAACTGTACTAACCAAGACTTCTCATGTTTTCTTCTTGTTAGATGCAAATTTTCCACCACTCTAGGATCTACATAAATATGGCTAGCCCCTTAATCAATTAAAATAACAAGTGGTCGGTTGTTGATCATACCTTCCACTTCAATCATGTGCGATTGAAATTCTTCTTTCCTATTGTATAGGGCTGCGTAGATCCTCGGCATTCTACTACCCATATCCTCCATTATTTCAGCTTGCTGAACAGTATGGGCAGTTCTTGCTTTATCTTTTCTATGGGGGCAGTCTCTGTACCTATGATTCCCTTTACAGCCCCAACACTCTATAGGTGTAGGCCTTGGCATCTTCTCACTCCCTTCAACTTTCCTAGGCTCTTTAAAATATGACTGTCCCCAAGGACTGTTTCTAAAAAAGGAAGGTTTTCTTCCCTTCTTCCTCTGTTCTTTCTTAAACCTCTTCTGGTCATCCCAAGCCTTCCGAAAGGTAGGTTTTTCTCTTTGTTGTTCATACAAGAATTTTTATCTTCTTATGGTTTCTTCCATGGTCTTAGGATCATCATATTGAATCTTGTCACCAATGGAAGGTGGCAGTCCACTCAAATACCTATGAATTTTGACACCCTCGTCTTTGATGAATGGAACATACTTCAGTAGTTCCAGAAAACTTCGTTCATACTCATCAATGGTCATGCCGCCTAGCTTGAGTTCGAAGAACTCCTTCATCTTTCTGTCATAGTATATTTTAGTCAGGTATTTCTTCTCAAAATACCTCTTAAACTCCTTCCACATGACCTCTTTCTCTCTGATGTGCTGCACTTGCACAAACTGATCCCACCACATGGACTCTTTTCCTTTCAGCTGGTACATTGCAATTCTACCTTCTGCACGGACAGAATAATTCTGCAGTTGGAAGTATTTCTTCATGCCCAACAACCATGTCTCAGCATCTTCCTCCTTCTTATGTTCTCCATCGAATGTTGTAGGTTTAATTTTATTCATCTCTCCTTTCAATTCCTCCCTTCCAGATTTTTTATGTTTTCTGGTAGGGGACGGGCTCGATCTGCTGTGTGTCTCCCTATTCGAATGTTTTTGGGAGCGACTGTGATGTTGACTACCACTCCTCGATATAATTCTTCTCCCATGGTCTCTGCGACTCTATGTCGTACCTGAGTCTCTTCCCTTCTCAAGTTTCTTCTCTATTCTTTCCAGACTCTTCAAAAATTTTAAGTTTAATGCACCCTGTTGGTCCCTGACTTTCATGAGCTTTCGGCTATCATCTTGGAGAGCCTTGGCCTCTCTTTGCAATCCTTCAAGGATTTTCATTATATGTTCTTCCTTATCCTTCTCCTTTCCATGCCCATTGGAGTTCGATCCTTCGACTCCCAGGTTAACATCCTTTCCTTCCTATTCATCTTCTATTTCAGGGTTAATCTGCACTCTCCCCCACTCCATACTCTGTGTTGATTAATTGGAGTTCTGGCCTTCGTTGAACTCTACACACGCACTGTGCAATTGAATTCAAAATTTTCTAGGCCATTAAACATCATGAACAATCCACAAAAATTATAACTTATACGAACAATAATGAAAGACATTTCAACTTCACAAAGTTTTATGAGCTCTGTCTGGCTCTGCAATTTCTGGGACTTCGGGACTTTGAAATCTCGGTTTACTAAGATCCGACAGTTAAATATACGAAACCCAAGTCACCCCTTTTACAACTTGCAATCTTGCGAGTTCGTGAGTCAAAAACCTTCGACTCATTCCTCTAAACGCCGATACCCGAGATGCGACAAGGGTATGGATCTCTCCTCACTGGGGTCTACTACGCATGACCGTAGTCTAGGCCTAAGTATAAGTGTTAGAACTCTTCACTGCTCGCACCTTCGTGAGTTGTGGCGTCCAACCCTGGCACATCCCTTTCATGAAACCCCGAGAAGCAATGTTGACTTTTCTCCTCTCGTTCCCGCTACTTCATGACTTCACGAGTTTCAATGTCAAGCTCCCCTGCACTTATCTCGCGAATTCACAAAATTGCAAATTACTTTATCCTCCGGGCCCACAACACAGTTGTCGCCCTTCACCACCATGGCATGTGGTACGTTCATGAGGGTCCACGTCACTTTCAACGACGTCATTGGGTCCCACATCTCTCGCTTGTCTTCACACTCGCTAGCATGTGGTGCTCTTCAGGTGTCTACAGGGTACATCTCCCCATCTGAAGCTTTGGGTGTCGAGTTTTCGCGTTCCCCAACGACATGAGTTCCTATTCTCATGAACTCCCGATATCTGATTTGTCGATGCACCTTTTTCTTTAGCCCTTCGGCTAGACTCAGGGCTCACATTACCTCCCCTTATATGACCACAGTCATACCTCCTATCGGAGTTTCGGACTTCCCAATGTCCAAATGCACATGTCCTCAGGATTCACGATTCTCCGAATCCCGACGCGTCCTTCACACGTTAGCCCTCCTAGCTTAGCTCTTGGTCCACATGACCTCTACCCCTTGACCATAGTCAAACCTGTCGTTGGGGTTTAGGGGTTTGGATTTTCACAATGCATGGACTTCTTGTCCCCGTGATTCCCAATTTTTCCAAATGGAAAATCTCACGACACATGTCCTCCGTTTTTCGGACGGTCTAGATCTATTTCAGAGCTTTTGCCCCTAGTTCCTGAGGTTTAACCTTCAGACACCTCCTGGCAGATCCTACGGCTGACGGGCTTTCTGGATGATATCTGACGACTCAGACGGTTAATAACCAATTTGGAATTTCGCATATCGCGATTTCCACATTCCTATGTATTTCAAAAGAAATTTTGATTCCTACGCACATTTTTCCAGATCCGACGGTCATGAGGGCTCGCCTTCCCTCCTGAACAGATCCTAAGGTTCTAACACCATTGGTGTAGAGACCTATCTCCCTGTGGCCATAGACCACACCAACTGCAGTTTCACTTGCCGCTATACTTCCTGAGCTTGTAAGCGCGGTCAAGAAACTACTTGACACTCTGGAAGAAACCAAGTTCCAAAATTGGTCCTCCTGAATCAATTCCCCCTTGCATTCTTAGTCCAAAGACCGATCCACTGGCCCATCTAGGCTCAGTGTCAAAGCCTGGGCTCTGATACCAATTTGTAGTGTCACTTTTCGCAGCCCAGAGCTTACTCGCGCTCTGATACCAATTTGTAGTGTCACTTTTCGCAGCCCAGAGCTTACTCGCACTCTGATACCAAATTGTAGTGAACCCTTTTCACTACCGAGGCTTTCAAACCTCTCGCTAACCAATCTGTACATGGACTTTTACATAAAATGTACAGAATTGTATAATCACATGCGTAATAGCAAAGAGATACATTTTAATTCTCAGAATAAACATATAGTTACTGTTATAATTAGATAATCCATAGCTTTCAACAATAATTCATTTACACAGTGGAAAGCATGATAACAAATCCAATACAGTCATGATAAAATGTGTTAAAAATATAATTAAACACTTATCTTGTGACAGTGGAGAAATCCACCAACCAAATGCAGGCCTTCCACGAAACTCCCAACCGTAGACCGCACTTCTCCTCAACTCAACAATGGGTCACCCCTTAGCTGGGACTGAGCTCCACCCCAGGCTAAGGATTCCAGACTTAGGCCGAGGTTACAGGGAATTCAGTCACACACAACCACCAGGAAGAATGCTCTCCCAAGAATCTCCCACGCTCACTGCCCATAGACCCTCATTCCCCACATGCTTGTTCCACCCAAGGAGAGTGCACCTTCTCTGTCACCTGGACAGTCCTTCGGCTACCAGTCTCCCTTACCTTGGGTTACAGGAACAGACCAGATCGGAAGTCTCCGGGTTCTGTGGTAGCTACAGGGTTCCTTCCAAGAGCTCTCTCCTTCCTCTGCGCACTCTCTCACCTAGAGGGAGTTGCTCACAGGCCAACAAGCCTCATGCAGTCCAGAACTACGTGCCACAACAAAAATAGGGAAAACAAACACAGGCTTCCCAAGAACCGGTTCAACAGTCACAGGATGTTCTCACGATCAAGATTTCAGAATAGGGCTCCACGCACAAGCTCGCTCAGCTTTTCCTGGGCAAACAGAGACTCTTCCCCGAAATTGACATGGACATTGCGTTCAAGGAATGCACACACTAGTTTCCTCTCATAGACAGACTCCACGGCTCTACACAAGGGTAAACACGCATTCTTCCGTACCCAACACAAGCTTCCTCTCTATAACAGACATACCCGAGGTCTCTTGCAGACTGGCTCGTACGGCTCCTGCTCCCAGCAGTCGGGTTGAATGGAATGCGAGAGATTCCCCCCCCCACGGTTGTTCCTTTCTGTTTTATTTGCATGCATCAGGGTGGACATTTGTCACCATGGGAACTACATGCAGTCCATCTGCATGCCTCCCTGTACACGCCTTTCCTTTTTGCTAGGAACTTAGGATAAAATAATATGCACATGGATTTTTAGGAAATAATATTAAAATATTATTCCAGGCCTAATCCCCCTAGGCCTAGCCCCTAGGCTCAACACTCAGCCCCTTTCCCACCTTCTAGCCCCTAGTTTCTTGCCCACTCTATGGACGCTCAGTCCCCCTTCACTCATTCATCATGGTCGGTCTGCACCTGGCAGTGTTTATATTTTATTAATCATTCTGCATACATACAAGTACAACAACAGGCTCCTGGCCTTCAACACTTAGGTGCCCTGGCCTGACAAACACACAAGCCTACTAGCTTATACAAAACTTGGCTCACCAGCCTATAGAACATGTTTACAATTCATTTCATATTCATGATTTGCAACGGGGCTCGGCCTTGGGGACACTACATCCTCCTAACATCGGGCCATATAGATACCCTTATGCCCAAAAGAGTAAAATTGAGTGCATGGTTGAAGAAATGTTAGAGGATGGCATTATTAGACCTAGCCAAAGTTCTTACTCTGCACTGGTGGTAATGGTATTCAAGAAATATGGCTCATGGCGTATGTGTCCAGATTATAGAGAGCTCAACAAGATCACTATTAAAGATAAGTTTCCCATTCCCTTCATTGATGAATTATTAAATGAACTACATGGAGCAATCTATTTCAAAATGTTGGATCTTCGTTTAGGGTATCATCAGATTAGAATGAAGGAAGAAGATATCCCAAAAACAACATTTTGAACTCATGAAGGCCATTATGAATTTTTGGTCATGCCTTTTGGCCTTACAAATGCACCTTCCACATTCCAAGGGTTGATGAATTCCCTTTTCAAGCCCTTCCTTCAAAAATTTGTGTTAGTATTTTTTGATGATACACTAATCTATATCAAGTCTTGGGAGGATCATGGGTGACATGTTGACAAGGTTATACAACTACTAAAGGAGCAACAACTATATGCCAAACCATCCAAATGTTTCTTTGGAGTGAAGGAGGTAGAGTATTTGGGTCATATTGTATCTCATGAAGGTGTCAAGGTAGACCCTAACAAGATTAACACCATGATGGACTGGCCGATTCCCAAAACATTGAAGAATGTTATAAGATTTTTGGGTTTGACAGGTTACTACCACAAGTTTGTTCAGCACTATGGAAGAATATCAACACCTTTAACAACACTAACTAAGAAGGATGCATTTCATGGACTCCAGAGGAAACTAAATCTTTTGAACAACTTAAAGAGGTGATGTGAAAAGATCCTACCTTGACCACACTAGACTTCACAAAAACCTTTATTGTGGAATGTGATGCCTTGGGAAATGGAATTGGTGTTGTCCTAATGCAAGAAGGAAGACCCCTGGATTTTTAAAGTTGACCACTCAAGGGAAAGGACTTACACAAACCCATTTATGAGAAGGAAATAATGGAAATAATACATGCATTGAAGAAATGGCGTCCTTACCTAATAGGTAGGCACTTCAAGGTCAAAACAGGTCATGATAGTATTAAATACTTCTTGGACCAAAGACTATCTTCAGAAGATCAACAAAAATGTCTAACCAAGATATTGGGTTATG
Organism: Picea engelmannii; assembly: GCA_009831015.1. NCBI lineage: Eukaryota > Viridiplantae > Streptophyta > Pinopsida > Pinales > Pinaceae > Picea > Picea engelmannii. Next base: position 182,003 of record ML779388.1, read on the forward strand.
ATTTTGAAATCATCTATAAAAAAGGGAAGAAAAATGTTGTGGCAGATGAACTCTCAATAAAGGGTGAAGATGTTGAGGCCTTTCTCTGTGCTATCTCGATCATCCAACCCGATTGGATAATAGAAGCAAGGGATGAATGGAAGAATGACGAAAAAGTGTGCAGTCTCATTCAAAGGTTGTAGCAAGATTCTAGTGCATCAGATACATTTACATGGAAAAATGATTCACTATGGTAGAAATATCACTTATATTTATGTAAGAACTCCCAACTCAAACAAAAGGTACTATTGGAATTGCACACCTCTCCAGTAGGAGGGCACTCGATATTTTTGAAAACCTACCATAGGGTCAAGAAGGATTTTTTTGGGGATGACCTTAAAACTGATGTTCAAAGGTTTGTGGCATAATGTTTGGTTTTCCAACAAAATAAGGTGGAAACAATTAAGACCCCAAGTCTTTTACAACCATTAGACATCCCAAGTCAGTGTTGGGAGGAGGTTTCCAAGGATTTCATCACAGGGTTACCGAAATTTAAAGGAAAGAGTGTCATCATGGTGATTGTTGATAGACTGACCAAGTACGCACACTTTTGTGCACTCTCTCATCCCTTCAAATCCAGTATAGTTTCCACCAAATTCATAGAGATAATTCAAAATCTACATGGAAGCCCAAAGATTATTGTAAGTGACAGAGATCCCATCTTCACTGGACATTTTTGGACAAAATTATTTTCTTGTTTGGGTACTCAATTGGCTCATAGCTCATCCTATCATCCTCAATCTGATGGACAAACCAAGATAGTGAACAAATGTCTGGAAGGCTACCTTCGTTGCTTTGTCTCTGATAAACAAACACAATGGTTCAAATGGTTACCCTTGGCAGAATGGTGGTATACCACTTCCTTTCATACTGCAACAAAAATGACATCATTTATGGCACTCTATGGATACCACCCTCCTTCCATCACTTCTTATCTAAAATAAAAATCTAAGGTTCAAGAAGTGGAAGATCACATCGAGCATCAACAACAAGTTCTCCAAATATTAAAGGACAACCTGACCATGGCACATAATCACATGAAACAACAAGCAGATCAACATCGTAGTGAAAGAATTTTTGAAGTAGGGGATTGGGTGTTTTTAATATTACAACCATACAAGAAGATGTCCCTCAAGCAAGCCAAGAAGGATAATTAACTATCGCCAAAGTACTATGGCCCTTATAAGGTGTTGCAAAAGATTGGTACTATGGCATACAAATTGGAGTTTCCTGCATCTTCACGAGTATGCCCAGTTTTCCATGTTTCATGCTTAAAGAAGGTTATAGGTGATAAGATCCCAGTTCAAGATATATTGCGAGAACTTGATGAGGAAGGAAAAATCATATTGGATCCTGAAGCCATCACTGACACAAGAATTCTCCAGCTAAGGAATAGATCCATTTCAGAGTATCGCATTAAATGGAGGAAACTACTGGTTGAATATTCCACTTGGGAAGATGAGTCTTTTATACAAAAGAATCTAGAGTTACTCAAGCATTGTGGACAACACTTTTCTCAAGGGGAGGGGCATGTTAAGACCTAAATATTGGCTCATTATCCCTTAATTGGGGCATATTACATTAGTAATGTTATTTTATTTATGTCAGTTTTAGTCCATTAGCTGTAATTATACCTCCTAGTCTCCTATATATACCAAGGAGACATTTTCATTTGGAATCATCTTGTATTTGGACATTTATATGGGCATAAGGAGGTTTCCCCCTCAAAGAAGCTTATTATCTGAATTTATCTCTTTTTCAAGGTGTTGAGTACTTATTCATAGGTTTTTCTATGCTATATTGATATTTGGTTCCTAACAGTTGCAGACTCGACCATGTGGCAAGTTGGGAATTTTGTCACGCAAGGGAAGGATTCAAGACAAGGTAGAAGGTTGTACAAAGAGTTAAGAGACCCTTAGGTAAGCTTGGACATCCAAAAACTTGACACAAAAAGGCTTGGGTTATTTTGGTGACAGAGGTGCTAAAACCCATTTTGTAGAGTTGATTGAAATTTTGTCATGATTTTTGGGTGAACTGTTTTGGGCTTGTTGGTAGAATTGGATGTTTCGTTAGACATGCAGATACTTGGGTCATAGATATGTGAATTCGTTGGGTGCTTGGGTATATGGACATGGAAACATCACATGTGGAAGCTAGTGATGGAGAGAAAGACCCCAAAACACCTAGAATGAAGGATCAACTCAACAACTTAGAGAAAATCATTGAGTGTATGATGAATTCACTATGTAAACATGGTGAGAAGGTTGAAACAATGGAGACAAATATGAGCCATTTTATGCATGGATTTAACGTTGTAATGAGGGAGTTCCAATGGATCATGGATTTGATTATGGGATCCTTGATTGACGACATTGAAGATAGATTGAAGGAAGCAGTGGATACACTGAACTCTGTCATGCAACAATTGAAAGACCAAGAAGACAACATAGCAATGTTGAAATGAGTTGTTTCTAGTGGGAAATTTTTTTCCTTCATGCTTATGTGAATCAAGATCAAGGAACCATAACCATATGACAACAACAACAATGCTAAGTTGCTTGAAATTTTTTGTTTGAGCATTGAGTAGTATTTGGAGCATATGAATAGAAGTTTGGATGAAGCCAAGGTGAATGTTGTTTTGATGTTCTTGATGGGGACTATGAATATTTGGTGGAGGAACCATGAAAAATACTTAGCAGTTGGACGCACTATGGAGAAGATAAAAATTTGGGCAGAGATGAAAGTTTCCTTGAAGGCATAGTTTGGTCTGGGGAACCAAGTATGGATCACATGAAATAAACTGTTGGAACTTAGGCACATAGGGTATATACATGGCTATATTAAGGATTTTTTAGGAGTTATGTTGGAGATCAAAGACATGTCATAGGAGGATAGGATTTTCCACTTCATGAACGTTCTATAGTCATGGGCACAAAGTGACTTGTTACACAAAAATGTGAAAATGCTTACAACAACAATCACAACAACAAAAAAAATATTGGAATTCAAGGATGAAGCCAAGAACAATTTAAGGAACAGCGAGGAAGACAAAGGTGAGAAGCAACAAGGCAAGAGAAAGGATAAATACAAAGGTAAAATGAAGATATCTAGGAAAGGAAACGAACACAATGCCAAGGAAATAGATGCACCAAAAGAGAAGAGAAAGCTTGTCTCATGTTGGATTTATGATAAAGAGCATTATGTGAAGAATTGTCCATTGAAGAAAACATTGGCCACTATGGAGCAAGAAGACAAGTCATATATGGGAGTTTTTCAAGATTTTATTGGGTGTTGTTTTGGAGGAATAATCTAGGGTAAACCAAGAGAAAGATGCGACACATATTTGCTATGTTCCAACCAAACTCAATGGTAAGGTAGTAATTGCGATGGTGGAAAATGGGGTGACTCACAACTTCATAAAGGAGGACGTGCCACAAGATATTGGATTACAACTTAAGTTGGCACATACCACCTTTAAATCTATCAATTTAGGCATGGAGAAAGTCATTGGAACGACCAAGGATATTTTGTTGAAGCTTGGAGATTGGAACGAAAGCGTGAGTTTCACCATCGTACCCATGGATGATTTTGAGGTTGTCTTTGGTCAAGATTTCATGAGGAGGGTGAAGGTATCACCCATACCTCACTTAGACAGTTTATCCATATTTTTTAGAGAAAGACCATGTATGGTGCCTGCCATGAGGAGAAACAAGGAGGCAGTCAACCGAATGACTTCCTTGAGCCTGATTGTTGCAGACAATCAAGGTGCCAAATGACCTTGTGATGGAGAATATGGATGACGTAGATTGATGTTTGGACATGAGACTTCAATAGGAGAAATTGAACCGATGGACAATGAAACATTGGAAGCAATGGAATATTGAATCACTTGACTCGAAGGTATCTTGGAGACTATGGTGACCATGGTATATATGTTGGCCAATGTGTGTTTGAGTAGACATGACATTACATATAAATAATCAATGGAAGTTATGACCAAGGATACACTTGAGAAGTTTGGTGGACATGGGCAAAGCCCATCCGCAAACTAGGTTGACAGGAAGGAGGCACAACAACCTTGGTACGTTGAAACCAAGGAAGAAGTGAACTCATCCTTAGGCACACTTGGACAAGGTGAATGGCCAAATGACCCAAAACTTGAATGAATCTTGAAGGAGGGAAAAGGAAAAATCAGGTCAAATGTGCCTCTACTCATATATTTGAATCAGAAGTACGACGATTCTCCACAAAACGTGTAGGAAAAATTTGCTTACTCCAACAATGGCTCAGGCATCCATTTACCCTCATCTTCACATTAAAATGTAGCATGTTGGCTCACTATCACGAAGTGGGAAGTAGATCTTACGCGCGCCTTAGAGAAGCTGTCGTAGTACATTTTAGGCTGTGAAGACTTGGCAGATTGTTGGGCCTTGACAACAATGGGAAGAGTCGAGATTTTTCCTAAGACCACGATGAGTTGCAGAGAGTGATGGGGTTGTGAAAGGAAACACACATTTGGACATGGGGAAGTGAGTTCTCATAGCTTGGGCATGATGGTCAGATTAGCTACCTAACTAGCTCAAGGAATGAGGGGTAACAACGAATGGAAGTATGGGTGGATGGGTCTAAGTAGAAATTTTGTAGAATATCAACAAGATGCAACACTTGGACAGATTTGGAAATATTTTTAAGGGAATATTGGAAACAATAGTTGTTGTAGGAAGTGGAAAGAGAACTAGATTGTATCAAGGAAACGAGAACACGATAAAAGAGGGAAGAATTGGGAAAGGTGACATTCATCCTTGGAGTTGGGAGAAGTGGTCATGCCAACTTGTGTAAAATATCATTAGGCTTTGGGTGCAATGCAATTGGGTTAGTTCATGGAAACTTGGGGTTTCCAGTGGGTATTCTCACAAAACTTGGGTTTTCCAATAGACTTAGTTGCATATGGAGGCACAAGTTCAAGAAGAGACTTGGAGACAACACATTTTGTGGAAGTTGTCGAGGACAAAAAATTGGTGGGGGAGGATGTCAAGCCTTTGGCCATGAGGGCGCAAGGCACCTCTGCTCGATTGACATAGATGCCTTGGCATGAAGGAAAGGTGAATATATTGGAGTTGTTGGATGGATGGGAATTCCTGCATTTGGACAGGACATGTTGCAGAAGAGCCAAAGTTGGAGGCACCGTGAAGGGAGCATACTTGGCTAGATGACTTAAGGAGGCATGGAACATGATATATTCATATGAGCGCTTCTCACTTGGAGGTTTCAACATGCGACAAGGTACTTTAAGGTGCATTTCATCGTAGATCATGACTATTGGATGCACTCACTGAGCATACATCTTGGGCATGCCTTCCTTGGGAATAACGTGTGGATGAAGTTGTCTAGATTGGTTGGATAAGATTAGGGAAGTGGACGAGGCTGACTTGCAAACAGATGATTTGGGGATGCGGATGATCGAACGATGGGAAAGGAAGTGGACTCAACGTGACTTGAACGAACCAAATGACAGAATGATGAATCAGCTTGGGTCATTTCTAAAGGACATGACTCTTTGGATGAAGGCGATAAACACCTATATATTGGAAATGAGTTGGAAAAGATAAGACATCAAGGAGATATGATATTAAGAAAGCAATATACAAGAGAACACATGACACATAAGAACAATTAGAGACAACAAGGAAGAAGAATTTGCTTGAGTGGGAGAGGAAACTAGCTGAGTTAGACTTGCAGTTGCGACAAGGGGTTGATTGTGAGAAGACAAGAAGCAATTCAAGAAGTTGACTTGGCCAATTTTCTTAGTAACATTGTAATGAGTTGTGGATCCCATATTGTACATGTATTATAACTTGTAACATCTTGTATCATTGTTATTACGAGTGTTAGGCATGTCTTGGTGCCTCCCAACCATAACAATTATGTCATTGTCATGTGTTGAATGTTTTGTTGCATAATTGTATACTTATGTTAAGTTGTATGAATTTTTGAACTTAGCTAAGTGTTTCTACAATAGTTTGGCTAGGGCTAGGTGTGCACCTAGTAGATGTAACGTGCAAAGGTCAAGTGTGTTGTGTTTGACTCATTGTAGATCAAGACTAGTTATGGGCACAACTTAAGTGAAGAGGTGTAGTTCAAGGGAAGTAATCTCAAGTTGGTCTAGCCACCGAGTTTGAAACATTGTGGTGTAGCATGACTATAGGAGTCAGACAACTTGGGCACTCCAAATTTAGTGAAAATTTATGGGAAAACTAAGGTGTTGTGATAGGTCATTTTTCGTGTTTCTTAAGAAAGAGATTTTTTCCTTAGGTATAATATATTTAATAAGAACTCATGGTTCAATTTTTTGTGAATATTTTTACATTATATAGCAATTTTAGCCAATTTTAAATTAAAAGAACATATGAGACATTATCTACATCAAAAGTTTTGTTAGGGAAAGTTGACTTCGAGGTGTAATGATTTTTAAGTTGATAAGTTAGCATTTATGTCTACTCTAATATCACTAATAATATCCTTGATTCATTAAGAGGCTTAGAATATTTATCATGTGTCAAGGACAATATAGGAAGGATCACCTTTTTTTTCAATTACAATAGAAGAAGGATCACTTTTTTTTTCAATTTTTTTAATGTCCAAGAGCCATCCTCACCATCCTCACTTTTTTAGCAATTTTTTTTTATGTCCTATATAAATACTACATAGCATAAAACAATAGATACATTCACCAAGTTAAAAGGACATTGATTCAATCAACACAATAAAGTAAAATCCCAATATCTTTGTAGATGAAACTTAGAAGTTAGTTAGTTATATGATGTGAGGATCCATATGATTCTTACTGTGCCATAACTTACGTGTTTTTATATATTAAAAGAAGAAGAAATGAAGATGTCAATGATCCAATAGGGTAAAGGGAAGTTGGGGTTAACAAAATGAATTATTATAAACGCAAAACTCATCCACAATTTGATAAGGTTTTCATAGAAGTTTATCTTAAAAAAAATCACAACAATTCCATTGGAGAAATTCAGTAGGGAAGTCGCAAACCATCAAAGTTAAAGAAAAATTCACATAATGAACAACTACGATTGTTTTGATATGATTCACACCTTTAGGTGGGCCATCTCACACCCCTTTGCATTTCCTATAGATTATAGATAAAATAGTAGAAAATAACACACCTTATAACTGGGCATGGTTTATGACAGATATAATTAAGAAAATTTGTCTCCAATTTAAACAAAGGGTACGTCTATTAAGTCCTATCACTTATTATTTAGTATGTATAAATGGAACAAATTCAACGAGAAAAACCTCCACCACGTGACTTAACCAAAATGTCTCAATTGTACGGAATTATTGATTATTTTCCCTTTCTCAGACTTTCAACCTCACTCCCTTTCAAAAAACAATTTACAATTGGTTCTTGTGTTTGAAGGTCAATGGCATTAGACTTCAAGTACCAAACACATCTAACAACATTTGTTCCAACAACTCACATCTAAGTTCTCCTTAATATGATGAAACTCCAGATTAAAGGTTCGGTAGAAGCCAAAGAGTTATCATACTATCCAACTGAGGAATATATCTTTGATGATATATCTAAATAAGTAGGAAAAAATAAAAAAAATAAAATAAAGGAAAATTTTAATGATTCATATTTAATATAACTAATTTTTAAAATTCCAAGTGTTACTGATTGTAAGAGTCTTTAAATTTCTATAAAAGTTTGGCAAATTTTCAAGTAAAATATTTTTATCCTATATATATTTGGAAATTTAGAAAAAAACATGGAAAAACTAATCAAATGGTGAAATTTAACCTCGAATATTTTCCATGGAGAAACAACCTCCTTTAAAACAAATTCTAGATAAAGAGAAAGATATCGATGAAATCAAAAACCCATTTTTAAAAGATAGTATTAATGAACAAACCATGTACATACAAATGTATTTTTGCACTCAGACTTCACCAAAAAAGCCAAAAGCATCTAAAGACCTAGAAAGAAAATAAAACTTAGGTAAACATTTTCTAAGGACTGTAGTGACACTACATAATAATTGATGAAGATAAAAAAAAGGATCAAAATGAGAAAGAAGACTAACAAAGAAGACGATCGAGAAAAGGATGAAAGAGTTTGAATATAATTTTATCAACCCACCTAGTCATGTTGAGGATAATGATATATAATGATATTCAAGTAATAGAGCAACTGGAATCAAGTAACATTCCAAAAAAATAAAAAAACAGTTATAATCAACAAATAATTCTCCTTTGAAAGTGAAAATATTAGTACCACAACAAAATCAATTAAAAATTTGAATACAATGGAGTAAACAAAACCAAGTAAGAACCTCAAAAAATGTGATGGAAGAAGCTTAGAAAAATGTGGTAGAAGAAAAATAAGAGAAAATTTCTTGAGGAAGGAAATAGATAAATTTATTGAGGAAAGCAAGATAAAAGTAGTCAAAATATAAAAGAAGAAATTATCAAAGAAATAAAAGAAGAAACAAAAGAAAAAGGAGAATAAAAATAATTGAACAAGAACAAAGGAGGAAGGTAGAAAGAGAATAATCGAAGTGGGAAAATACTTTAGAGCGTTAGACCCACTAGAAACACTATCATTGCAAACACTCGTAGGTCGACAAGCACCAAAAAATTGACGAGCATCAACATCTAAACCAACAAGAACCAACAAATTGACAAGAATCAACATCCCAACCAACAACAATGAAACCACCAATACACACCAATAAACACACGCACACACACGTGTTCCAAAAATCTATGTTAGTCTTCTTGTTGTTGTTGTTCAATGTGTGTTGTGAATTTTCCCACATACATAACAATTATTAGACAAAGATAGTTTATAAGGAATTACTTGCACCAATAATTCTTTCAAGAACTTCAACATTGAATTTGAGGTGCAAATATTTTGAAGTGGATGAGATAACGTTATCCCTCATTTTAACATCAGTGATAGTGTCATGATTCATTAATAGGATTAGAATAGTTGTCACGTGTCAACTATGACATAGGAGGGATCAATGTTTTGAAAAACATTATATGTTCAAGAACAATCCTTCATAACACAAAAGAGTAGAGACAATCACCAAATTAGAATGACATTAATTCAATTAACAAGATAGCATACACTCAAAGAAACTTCAAAAAGATAGATGGAATCAAGGAGTCAGTAAGTTATATGAAGCCATGATCCACATGATTCTCAAAGTGACACAACTCATTTGTTTTGATATGTTAGAAGAACAAACAAGGAATATAGTACTAAGCCAATACAATCAATGGAAGTTGTGGCTAACACAAGGAATTATTATAAATCTTGAACACATCCATCATTAGAGAAAATTAAAAGGATTTGTTCTTGTCTTTAAGCATAGAAACCTTGGCGAATATAACTAATTCTTAAAATATGAAGAGGTTGCAGATAGGGAAATTTTAGGGGCTAAATTTCACCCATGGGATAATTTTCCATATTTGTTTTCCCAAAAATGATTTTCCAATTTCCATTTTATTCGCCCAAATTTTATAGCATAAAAGTATTGTACTATAAAATCACCAAACATTTCTAGGAACTATATAAATCAGAAATTTCAATATTTTTATAAATATATCACAAAACATTTTATGTTTGGCATTTTAAGAATTAGTAAGATTCACCAAGGTTTCTACACTTTAAGATAAGTACGGATACTGAAGTTTTTCCTTGGTTGTAGAGAGGAAAAACTAAAATTAGATAAAATTTTAGGAATCCACACGTGTGTTTAAGCATAGAAACCTTGGCGAGCATAACTAATTCTTAAAATAGTAATTATAAATGTTTGGAATTTTTTTTGTAAAAGTCTTCAAAATTTCTATGAATTTTCTCTAGTTTCTATAAATTTTGCCAACTTTTCAAGTAAATTAATTTCGTCCTATATAAATTTGGACAAATTTTTGTTTTGAATTGAGAATCATTTTTCGGAAAAAATGGAAAATTATTCAAATGGAGAAATTTATCCCCTAATATTTTTCTCTAAGAAAATACCTCCTCTAACATAAATTCTAGAGGGAGGATAGATATTAATGGAATTAAAGACCCATGTTTATAAGATGATATTAATGAAAAAAACATGTACATATAAATTCCTTTTTGCACTTATATTTCAACTTAAAAGTGACAAGCACCTAAATAGATAAGTGTTAGCACAGGGGCAGACCCAGGGTTCAACGCTACAACATCACACCATTAAAACCCTAACTACCGACCCTTTCGGCAACACCTGCGAAGTAGATGAAGTCTCACCCAAGGTAGAGGCAGGGGTGGTTGTAGGAATCAAGTGTCTACAACCTTAGCTGGGACATAGATATGTGATCGTACTACTTAATAAAGCATTCAAAACCTTCAGTTCTTTAGCATGCAATCATTATCTACTTCACTGGTGAAACAAAGCCTCGCAATGTTCACATTAATCTACTTTATACCCGCACTTAGCATATACAAATGGATCAGAATGAGCATATCAAGAACTAATCATGACTATCTAGATCAGATCTAACATTCTTACACATAATAAGCACCAAGCATGAATAGATCTATCTATCAAAGCACTTGACATATAACATATGAACACATGAAGATAAGGCACAAAGCAAGATGACACAGTATTTGCGTGGTTCACCCCCACCCTAGGGCTATGTCCACCAACCCTTCTTCTTTATTATCTCAGTCAATCAGTTACAACACAGAGCCTCAACAATCCTTACTCCGCACATGATAGAATATCTGCGCAACTCGCTAGATCCTTCTTCCTTGCACTACAACACTAAGACTTTCATAATCTGCCACAACCACTTGCACTCATCTCTGCAAGTCTTTTACAATCATGCATAAAGAATCCAAAAACCCTACTTGCAGTTAGCATACATTTACATCACTTAGGTCTAGCACTTAGCCTTTCATTTGTCTCTCTTCCCTTCTCTTCCTAGCCTAAGCATCTATTTATATACAAAATAAGCCTAAACATGGGTACACCCATGGGCCGACATCCCTTTCCCATTACATATTCCCAACAACCCAAAAAGAGGCCAAAAAGGGGGTCAAGATCCTGTGATCTCCGCTTCGTCTTCTGCTCCTCCTTCAACATGTTGTCGAAGTACCAAAATAGGTCAACATGACCAAGAAACTCCCAAAACTTGTTCAAGGGCCAACAATCCCCCAACACTCACCTCTGACTCGTCCCGAGTCACTCCGATCTGACCAATTCTGCCTCGAATGCCTCGAGCTTGGCTTGAGCTACTTAGACTTGTTGCTTTGTTGTAACCTCTTGCTCGGTGAACTCCTGGGTCAGTGCGTTGTTCACCAGTCCTTCCAGGTGTTGCTCTGCTGAGAGGATGACCTATTAAAGCTCTGTTCCTTGGCTCTCGACCTCTGTAAATAATAGGCATGCCCAATCTTGCATAGTTTGAAGTCATTGAGTGAGTTCCATCACTTTACTTTGAAGCATATGAACCTGTTGTTGAGTTGTACATTGTTCATGCGATCTCTTCATCCTATATACAACTGACAGGGCCTTTAGCTATACCTTTAGCGTATCCGCATGTTGTTTTTCTTCTTGGAGATGTGACTACAGTGTCTACAATTTTGGATTCTCTATAAGGTTTCCATATGTCTAGGCGCTCTGATGAATTATATTCTTGCACTCCAAGGAAAGATATTTTATTCTTCCAACTACACTGTGAGTAGTTGCTTCTCACTAGTCTCTTATCTCCTGAGGGGTTTCGGGTATAGCACAGAGCTCTAGATCTGGGATGCGCTGTTGTAGCTTCTGGATTACCTCTTCCAATTGTGCTACTTGTTTTGGAACTTGGTCCTCGGTCCAGACTTCAATGATTTTCAAAGAGAGAAGTGCTCTACTAACCCTTTCCTTAACTTCAAGTTGCTCAGCGAGCAACTGTTCCTTTTCTTTATGAAAATGGGACTTTTCTTCATCAAACTTCTCTTGCATAACACTCTTTTCTCATTCTGCATTGTTGCAATGTTCTAGAAAATATCTTTGTGCTTGTGCCAAAGCCTATATGGCTTGTGCTATCTCCTCCTATTCTCGTCGAAGGAAAGCTTCGACCATATCAGCAATCCGGTGGAGTTGAGCTAGCCCATCTCCCATTTCTGGTGTTCCTATTGTTAGGGGTGTAGTGGATACTACGTGGCTGGACTGTAGTGCCTGCTACACTTCTTGATGTTCGGCCTTGATGTGACTAAACACCTCCTCCTGCTTGGCTTCCTGCTTCTCTTCTATCTTCATCGAAGCATCGTTCAGTGTAGCGACGATGAAGTTGAAGTCATCAAACGTTAGGGTGGTCTCAAACTTGGTTCTGGTTGCTTTTATTTTCTTCCTTGAAGAAGGTTTCAGAGGGGAAACCTTCCTTTTCTTCGATGGATCCTCCTCATATGTTGGCGATGTAACCTCACCTTTACTCTGTTCAACTTCGGTGCCATCTATTTCTCCTCCATCACCTCCTCGCTCAGGTGAGATAGAAGGGGTCTCTGTTGAATACTGTGGACATCTTGGGCTTATTCATTCTTCTTGGTCTTGCGTGGTCCAGGTGTATCGCACACTTCTTCTGGACTTTCAACATCATAGAGCTTCGCGGGGTCAACTGGGATGAGGAGGTCCACCGACCACTCCTTAGTAATATCTTCTAATTCCTCCTCTATTAGTTTGTAATATGACTACAGCTGTTGGTGATGCTCATCAGCGTGCGCGGTGATATAAATGAAGTGGTGGTCCACGTTGAATTTCATCAAGGGTCTAAATATGTAAAGTGTGTTCGGGTTATGCGAGGTGTAGCCTAGATTTCAATCTTCAGTTGGTTGTAATAAGTGTGGAAAACAACATTGGATTTCCACTGCTTGTTGATGTCGTTGGAGTACCACAACGTATTGAACTTTGTGGCCAGTGGCTCAAAGGGCTCGATGTCCAGGAAGGTTGCACCTTTCGGCATCTCCCATGTGATTAAAGAAATTAATATAAGAATCCATCTAAAATGGAACTCGTATCCTTGGTCCTGCACTTCCCTGCAGTCCATTTCTAGTTGGTTCACCAAGTATTTGGCCCAATTCATATGTAAGCCCTCTGTGCACTTCCCTGTGAGGTTGACTACAAATCCAGTTACTTGAGTCAGTTGGTTCTTGTGAACTAGATTTCCTGTGATCAACTGACAGACAAGGGGCACTACATCGCTATGGAAAGAGGCTACCTTGTAGCCTCGTGTGCCCTTCTCTACATCTCTGTACGTATCCTTTATCCTCTGGGCGAGAGCACGATCTACGGTCTTCCTAGGGTAAAATTCCTATGGGTCAGGGCCCTGCATGCTTATCCCTGTGATTCGATTGATCAAAGTTGGATCCACTGTGATGCGATAGTTCAACCATAAGTATCCTCCATGATAGCAGGACAACAACAATTTGATGCACACATTCACTTCTTGATGCCTCCCAAAGTGAGGAATATTCATTACATTAAGTAGGGTTGTCTGCACAAGGTTTTAGGTCCATGATTGAGCGATAATATTGGAGTTCTTTCCTATGGTTCATGTTATATATTTATGAGGGGCGAGCATACTATAAACCTTCCTGTCTCCAAGGTTGAAGTCACTAAACTTCAACGCGGTGAGCTTATCCTGGTCAGAATGAACTGTGCACACTTCTTTCGGAAGGTACACAGTGATCAAAGCATACTCAAATTCATGGGGTACACTGTCACGATTGATGGAGATGCTTAGAGGTGGTAGATAGGTAGGTAGGATGCTCAGAATCAGTTTAGCATTCACAATATCGTCTCATTTCTTAGTGCGCTTCTCATCGATCGACCGGGATGGACCAACTTGAACATTGGATAGAGAGGCCTACATTCCTCTCGTCGACGAGGCTTGTACACCCATAGACAAGCCTCACTCTGACATGACTCTCTCAGTCATCAAGTCGATCAAAACCTCTTCAACAACTTTCTCTACAACGCTCAATGCTTCTGACATACGCACTCAGGATAAACAATTCGTGGGAACGGGGAACAACTCAGACACAATAATGAGATAGGGAATGATAGCACAATGATCACTATATAAACTCGGCTTAGGATATGGGCTCGGATTCTTGGTTTGGAAAAAGTGTTCTTAGTGCATGGCACGACGAGCTAAATAGGCAATTCGATAATGGTTGGCTTGCAACGGGTATGAGCCCCATTAACTTCAGTTTGATCTGTTATGGCACAGTCCAGTGGTCAGATGACAAACCTTTATTGTTTTTATGTTCGTTCGGAGAGGAAGTCAAACGGATATATCGGTCCCAATGACTATATTGCTTCATCATGGTGAAGTACTCTATGTCGCAGTTCTGATATCTCGACGAAGCTCCATTTCTACAATTTTTCTTTCTGCGAGGTCTCCTTTAGAACCTCCTATAACCTTTCAGTATTATCCCTCTTCTTTCTTAACTTTCTAGCCTTCTTTCCAGTGAGCTTCGTCTCGGTAATTCTTTTCTCATTTTGATTCTTTTCTTCTTTGGTCTTAGTTACTTCGTGCTGTTGAAAATCTTTCCTAGGGTTTCTGGGTAATACTTCTTATGTGCCTGGGGTAGGTAATTCAATCTCCTGAGGATCCTCTAGTGTTCTCTTAGCTTTGAAATCTTGGTTTCTAGTACTAAATATATGTGATCTTCTCTTTTGTTCCTCAATCAAGTGTGCGATCCTTCTGGTCATAAAGTATTTTAACTCTTGCTTCTTTTGTTCCAAAACTTCTTATTCTTCCTTTCATTTGGATTGATCTCTATCAATCCAAGTTTTTCCTATTATCATGGTAAACGGGGCACTGTCTTCAACAATTTAATAATCTCAAAGTCTTCTTCTGTCGAAGTTCCATTGACAGTCATAGGTATCCGAGCGATCTTTCCACATAGGTTTACAAGCTTTCCTCTGAATAAACTTATTCCTTCTAGTGAATGGATCATAGAAGGCCTTGCTATAGCTTCTCAGGTTCTCTCTGGCATAATATTCATCTGTGTTTCCTCATCCATAACACAGTCAATGTCGAAGTCCCCTATTCTTTCTTCGATGCATTCCTTCTCTTTGAAGATCTCAGATAGGCTGACATGTCGGTGGTCATTCAGGGTTTCTTTTATTTGTATCCATACTTTCTTCGATTCTTTTTAGGGTTCTACCTTTTCTGGATCTTCCTTAGGTATATCTTGACTCAGGTTCATTCCTTCAAGCTTAGTGATCATTCTAGGGCAATCCAACACTTCATGGTCCATAGCCTTACAATAGAGACAACTAGGTATTTTTCCAGGGAATTCCTTAGCAAGATGTCCTGGTCTTCTACAACTATAACATAGGGTTAATCCTCTCTTTCTTCTAAATGGTCCCCAACTTCTTTTTTATTGTGCACTAGGATCATGGTAGCTAAACTGCAACAAATTCTTTCTAGGATCCTGCATCCATTTGTTAGTCCAAACATTCTTTCTATGCATAGGTATAACATATCTTTCATTATTCTTATCAGATCTATTCATATCAAACCTTCTTTCATATATTAACACCCTATCTTTCAAACTAGGACAAAACCTATCAGATATACCTAGATCCATACTCTAGAAACAAAAATTTCCACTTATCTTACTTTTACAGAGCACAAAGATTTCAGATCTAAGACTTTTCACTATTCTTACCTTTATCAGAGCACAAAGCTTACAGATCTTACCTATTTCAATCATAACTTCTCAATTTTACCTTTCTTAGAGGACAAAGCTTTCAGATCTTGCTTCTTTTCTTCAGATCTGGCCTTCTGTCTTCATATCGGGCTTCTTTCCTTCAGATATGGCCTTCTCTATTTAGTAAAAAGATTCACAGGTCAAGTAAAATGCTTTGCACTAGGGAAACAAATCTATGCACAGAGATTTCACACTTTCAAGATGAATATTTGCACAGAGCTTCCTCTTTCTTAGTTCCCAACAATCACAGTTTTAGGTCCCGACAATGGAACCATTTGTTGGCACAGGGGCAGACCTAGGGTTAAATGCTACAACAACACACCAACAAAACCCTAACTACCGAACCTTTCGACAACACCTGTGAAGAAGATGAAGTCTCACCCGAGGTAGAGGCAGGGGTGGTTGCAGGACTCAAGTTTCTACAACCTTAGCTGGGACATAGTTCTGTGATTTTACTACTTAATAAATAATTTATCACCTTCGGTTCTTTAACATGCAATCATTATCTACTTTGATGGAAAAATAGAGCCTCACAGTGTTCACATTAATCTACCTTATACCCACACTTAGCATATACAAATGGATCAGAATGAGCATACCAAGCACTAATCATGACTATCTAGATCAGATCTAACATTCTCACACATAATAAGCACCAAGCATGAATAGATCTATCTATCAAATCACTTAGCATATAACATATGAACACATGAAGATAAGGCACAAAGCAAGATGACACTGTATTTAAGTGGTTCACCCCCACCCTGGGGATACATCCACCAACCCTTCTTCTTTATTATCTCAGTCAATCAGTTATAGCATAGAGCCTCAATAATCCTTATTCTGCACAGGATAGAAGATCTACGCAGCTCGCTATATCCTTCTTTCTTGCGCTACAACACTAAGCCTTTCACAATCTACCATTACCACTTGTACTCAGCTCTGCAAGTCTTTTACAATCACACACATAGCATCCAAAAACTCTACTTTCACTTAGCATACATTTACATCACTTTGGTCTAGCACTTATCGTTTTATTTGTCTCTCTTCCCTTCTCTTCCTAGACTAGGCATCTATTTATATACAAAATAGGCCTTAACATGGGTAAACCCATGGGCCGACATCCCTTTCCCATTACATATTCCCAACAACCCAAAACGAGGCCAAAAAGGGGGCCGAGATCCCGTGATCTCCACTTCATCCTGCAATCCTCCTTCGACAGGTTGTCGAAGTACCAAAATAGGTCAACATGACCAAGAAACTCCAAAAACTTGGTCAAGGGCCAACAATAAGCCAAAGAAAGAAAAATAAGCATAGGTAAACATTTTCTAACGATCACGATGAAACTAAAAACAAATATAAAGAAAAAACTAACAAAGAATGATATTATGAAAAGGATGCAATGAGTAAAGAGTTCAAATGAAAAAATTTCAACCCACCTAATGATGTTGCAAATGTTGATCTCAAATAAATATATAAACCATAATTAAGCAATGTCATAAATAATCCATCTTTGAAAGTGAAAATATTGGTACCATAACAAAAAAAGATAGAAAAATCCAAAACAACTAAGTAAAGGAAATTGATGGAATAATAAACCAAAAGGGTGTGATGGAATAATCTCAAAGAAAGGCAATAAGAGAAAATAAGAGAAAATTTGTCGAGGAAACGAAGAGGAAAATTTGTCGAGGAAACGAGGAAAAAAACAATTGATATAGAAAAGAAGAAAGAAACAAAGAAAGAATAGAATAAAACTCAAGGAATCAAAGAATAAAGCAACCAAGTAAACAAAAAGAAAGGAAACCAAGGATACAAAAGTAAAAGGAGAAGCAAAATAATTGAATAATATCATAGGAGGAAGGTAGAAACAGAAGAATCAAAGTTGAAAAAACCTCTAGAGCATTAGATGAATGAGAAGCACAATATTGATCAACATTAATAGGGTTAAGTTCGAACAATTGACAAGCATCCACATACCAACTAACAACAAAGAGACCAATAGAGATAACAACAACATCAAGGAACTAATTAGTGATATAATGAATGACCAACATAAAGAAACAAATTTCAATAGGGGTGGGAATCGAACATATAATGATCATCATGATCTCTCTTCATTTTCAACTAGAGAGAAGATTGATGTGTGTTCCCTTAACAATGTGTTGGGACACCTTATGACTAGAATAATTTTGAGTCCAATGCACTGACCACAGTGAGAGGGGGGGGGTGCTAAATTAGTGTGTGGCTCTTTTCACAATTCTTTCTTTCTTTAGTTAGCAACTTCTTCAAACATTATCATTCATTACTTGCATTCACAAATATCTTCTCTCATGTAAACATATATCAAAAACATTCATCAATAATAAATAACTATGAACCATCATCACAATGAGCACCAGATATATGTGTAAATTTTTTGTATTATGCTATTACATGAAGACAACAATCTATGGGGTTTATCAACACCAACTAAAAATAGCACCAAATACAAGAGAGTACCAACTCTCAAATACAAGACATAGCTTGTAGATATCATCTCCAACAAAGATGTGAGGATTCCAACCCTCAAGTACAAGAATCAACTTGTAGACAAAAACAATTTGTCCAACTGTAGCAAGAGTATTTAAATATTTGCTACAAGTGCACGACCTGTATATACTGCAACACACGTATGTACGTGAGTTTTCCTCTTGCATCCTGTGTATGTACACGACCTTTCCTCTGTTAGCCTACATACAACCTCAAAAAACTAGGAATTTTAGTTTTCTGGAACTCCAAAACGTATGGCCCTTCAGACTTTTATTGACTTTGAACATCATCCTGTAACATGTCACTCTATGTCATATCATAAACCATATGCATATTTATACCATGTCATCAATGAAACATCTCCAACAACCTATGCATGTCCCTCATGCATACAACATCATTAAATCAAGAATACATCATCATACAACATAGATATCCCTCAACCAAGTACATGTAGCTCAAAGGTGTGAACTATAAGAACCATATCAGTACTATACCATACATAAGAGTGTTTCTCACTCATCCAACCAACCAACATATACCATATCTAAGTAAAAGACCAACCATATCAAGAATTCCTCAAGCATTCACCATATCATAAGCATATCTAAGCATAAAAACAAACATGTAACCATACCAGAACTTTTGTAGCAAACCTGAACCTATAAAATGTTGACATGGGAACTTGTTTTTAGACTCTAGGGCCCAGGCACCAACATCTATTCAAATTTTCATGACCTTTTCAGATGTACATGACCTGTCCTCTTTCATTCGAAGGGTGTATGTGACCTGGCATTCTGTGGCCCATGTATGTATGTGACCTAGCCTTCTACAACCTACATACAACTTAAAAAAACTAGGGTTTTTTCTGAAACTCTGCAACTACGAAACTTTCGTCATAAACCCTCCTTTTCTACCTCATACTTGCATAACTTCAGATGTATCAATGAGCACCTTCAATAAACCTTTCACAAAATAATAGATATTCAATTTTCTAAACAATGGATACTAATAAGATACCCTTGCTCTCTTATTTATACTCTCCAAGTAGCTTCCTCTAGGGGTTATCTTCTAACTGTTTTACCCAACTTTCTTCTTTTAGGGATAACCCACTTATAACTACTTTTTCCACTTACAACCACTTTATCCACAAATAGTAAAATATCCACTTCTAGTTGAAACTAATTTATTTTTAATTATTTTCTTATTGCAACAACTTAACCCATGATTAACTCCTAGTTGCAACCACTTTGAC
>ML779388.1:239588-258891 GCA_009831015.1 Picea engelmannii
TCTACACATATGTGCAAAAGGAGGTGAATTTGAGTATCCTTCATCACCAAGAAGAGAAGGAGATGACCAAGATCTTCCACATCAAGATTCAGGTCAAGAAGACCAACACATATGCTTTGTTTGACTCTGGTTCAGAGGATAATCACATAGCAACAAATATGGTAAGAAATATTAGATTGGAAGTTTACGATCATCCTATATCCTATCCATTGGATTGGCTAAACAAGTATGCATAGATAAATTTATTGAAAAAATGTAAGATTAAATTTGTTATAAGTGTTGATTTTATTGTTGAAGTGAAATTGGGCGTAGTACCCCTTGATGTATGTGGAGTAATGTTTGGAATCCCCTACATGTATATGAGGGATGAAATATTCATGTAGATATCCAACCAATACTGATTGATCAAGGATAAGAAGTCCTACATCATTAACACACATAGAGGCAAGTCACAAATCTCACTAGTAACTTCCAACCAAGCCAAGAAGTTGATTAGTTCTAGTAAGAAATATGTTTTTATTTTCTTAAGAGAAAATCAGTTTGATGATGAGTAAATGAGAGTGAAGGCATCGCTGGAGCGTTCTAATAAAGAACAAAAACATCAGATGGAGGATTTACTATAGGAATACAAAGGAGTGTTCAAGGATCCTGAAGGGATATCACCCAAGAGGGATGTCAAGCACAAAATACAATTATTTCCAGACTCCCCATTGTCGAATATTGGGATGTATATAAAATATTTTCTAGAAGTGAATGAAGTGAAGAATAAGTTATAGGAGTTGTTGGAAAAGGGTTTGATTTGACCCAGTACCTCACCTTGTGGGTCACCCATCATAATTGTACCCAAGAAGGATGGGACTTGGAGCATGTGTATCAATTACAGGGCATTGAACAAGATTACACTAAACAATCAATACCCTCTGCCAAAGATCAATGATCTATTGGACCAATTGTAGCATGCCAAGTACTTTACTAAGTTGGATTTGAAATCAAGATATCACTAGGTACGATTCAAAGAAGAAGATACCTGGAAGACTATATTCAATAAAAAGAAAGGTTTGTATGAGTGGTTGGTAATGACATTTGGTTTATGCAACACACCAACTACATTTATGAGACTAATGAATGATATTTTACACCCTTATCTAGATTCATTTTGTTTATTTGGATGATATACTATTTTATAGCACTACCTGGGAGGAGCACATATCACATCTTATGCAGGTGTTAGAGACTCCGAAGAAGCACCAACTGTTGGCCAATGTCAAGAAATGTGATTTTTCTCAGCAATATTTGGTGTATTTGGGGTATGTGATTGATGGAGAGGAACTCAAGATATATCCCACAAATATTAAGATCGTCATGAAATGGCCAATTACTACAAATGTTACTGAAGTTAGGAGTTTTTTTTGGGAAACACAATACTTGCAGAGGTTCATAGCTCCATTTTCATCGGTAGCTGCACCACTCCATGCCATAACATCCAGTGGTAAAAGTTTCCAGTGGGGGGAGAATCAACATAAGGCCTTTGATGAGCTGGAAATAAATATTATTCAAGCATGAGTGCTCGCACTACCATACTTGTAGAATCCCTTGAAAGTGGAAACAAATTCTAGTGGGTATGTCATGGGAGCAGTATTGATGTAGGTAGGACGGCTCGTATGTTATCATTCTAAATCATTTAATGGGGAGGTTCTCAACTACCCTACCTATGAAAAGGATCTCTATGCCTTGGTACAAGCTATTGAAAAGTAGAAGAACTATCTAATGGGAAAGGAGACCATCATCCACACAGATCACCAACCACTACAATACTTGTAGGCCCAGAGTAAGCTACATCAAAATAGGAATTACAAGTGGATTGGGTTTTTACAACAATTTCATTTGGTCATAAATTATAATAAGGGTAGCACAAATAAGTTGGCAGAGATTCTTTCACAACCACCCACATCCAAGATTACAACTTTGGGAACTTTGATGCACATGGAGCCTTTTACCCTTTATGCATACAAAGAGGAATACACAAAAGATGAGTACTTCAAGGAGGTGTTTCAACAACTACAAGGCCAAATTCATATAGAATAAGGTGAAGGAATGGATAATTATCATTTATTTAATGGTTTAATCTACAAGCTCAACAAGCTCTATGTTCCTAAAGGTGAACAATTGCATATTATCAGAGACGATCACACCTCCAATTTTGCAAGACATTTTGGTGTTGGGAAGACAGTTTCCAACTTACAAAGCTATGTGTATTGGCCCAGAATGAAAGAAGATATAGAACGGTATATTAGAGGATGTATACTTTGTTGTACGAGCAAGCCCGGTAACATGAAGCAAGTTCTATACCATCTCTTACATGTACCAACTCGACCTTGGGAAATCATTTCCATGGATTTTGTGGGAGGTTTACGAACACCAAGAATGGACATGACTATATATTTGTGGTAGTTGATAGGTTCAACAAGATGTGCATTCTCATGCCTTGTAAAAGGACCATCAATGGACAAGAAGCAATAGACAAGTTCTTTTGAACAGGTCTGGGTGCACTTTGGGATACCAAGGAGCATAATCTCAGATAGGGGTACCATATTTCTCATTTCATTTTGGATAACATTGTGGGAGAATATGGACACTAAGTTGAATGGGTCTACAAAATTTCATGCACAGACAAATGGGAAGATGGAGGTAGTCAACAAGACTTTGGTGCATCTTTTTAGAGGTTAGAATCATAAGCATTTGAAGACCTGGGATATTTATATACAAGGCTAGACATGACCAACAAAGAACATAGAGAACATTTAGAGTGGGAGAAAGATTATGGTTATAGTGTAATAAAGAAAGGCTACCTGCTTCTGGTAAGAAGATCAAGGCTCTATGGTATGGTCCTCTTGAGGTATTGTAAAAGGTGGGATACCATTCCTATAGACTCAGTCTATCCCCATACATCCACATTTTCTCAGTAGTGAGTGTAGAGAATCTCAAACTCTATGAGCCTTCCATGTTGGATCAGGAGGAGGAGTAGGTCATACCTTACATACAGGACTTAGCACCATATTTTCAAGAAGATTTAGCAAAGGATACAGTTTTGAAGAAGTGGTATAGAACTACAAGACAAGGGTAGTATGATCTTTGTCAGATTAGGTTGAAAGGACAACTTCCAAGCAAAGAAAAGTGATACTCCAAGGAGAAGGTAGAGGAAAATTTTCCTCACCTCATTCAGTAAAAATTTTGTGGACAAACATCGTCCCTAAATTGGGAGGTATGACCCAGATTGGATCATTACATTATTTCTCATCTATCTCTATTCTTTCAGAGAGGAAAAAATTGAAGGAATCATCTTGCAGGATCATTTTAGTGGAAGGTCCTAGTTTGGAAAATTGGGGTCTGGAACCTTCCGGAACCATTTTGAGGCATTAAATTGATTTTTTAGGGGTTTTGGTGTCTTAAACTTGTGCACACCCCCTTGATGGAGCTATACACTCCAAGATGTTTCCAATGGTATAGAACGTGCATCAATCATATTTCACATGAAAAATTTATGCCTCCCGCAAGATGACCTATCGTGTTGACCACCATGGAACGAGAGGATGCCATGTCAGCCCCCATTAGTCATGCATATGGGAGCCACGTGAGGAATTTCAAGAAGATTCTAGAAGTTTCAAAACCCTACCACAATTGAGGGTTGAGGAAGTCAAAAACCTACCCCTTGATGGCTATCATGCTATGTTAAATATCGAGCCACTAGGAGGAGAAGGGGTTTCGTTCTATGTTATTGAATTTTTTTCCATAGCAGAGAAGAACAACTAGGAGTGGGAAATCAAAGAGCATAATAGAGGGGGTTAATGTTCTATAGCAGTCTATCAGGCCACATGGATCAAGTAACTCCATAGAGAGTGCCTTCTCCTTTGTACTTGGATTATTATACCAGAGAAAAGAGAGAAAAGCATCCTCACCTTCTAGCTAGGTTTTCTCCTATCAGGGTTTCCCAAAGAAACGATTTGTGTTATCTTGTGGACGGTGTGTGATTGTATTTTACCGTTCTCTATTTTTCACAGTTTGTTTATTTCATTCATAAGCAAAAAAATCAATAAAGAAATATTATGGAATCTAAAGGAATTTAACCTTCATAGTGTAGATTTCAATTTATTTATCATATTTGTTGTGATGAATTGTTCCAATGGAATATCCAATGTAATTTATAGATTATTGTTTATAGTTTTTCTATTTGAGATCATCATCCTCAACAACATTAAATGGGTTGAAAATTTTGTATTCAAACTCTTTCCTCATTGCATTCTTTCCACGGTCTCCTTCTTCCTCATCTTGTTATTTATCTTTATTTTTAGTTTCATCATGCTTGTTGGAAGATGTTTACCTATGTTTGTTTTTCTTTCTAGACCTTATCTATTTAGGTGATTGTCACTTTTTTGGTGAAGTCCAAGTGAAAAAAGACATTTATATGTACATGGTTTGTTCATTAATATTATCTTGTAAACATGGGTCTTTAATGCAATTAATGTTTATCTCCTCTTCTAGAATTTACATTAGAGGTATTTTTCCCCGAGAAAAATATTATGGGATAAATTTCAGTATTTGAATATTTTTTCATTTTTTTCCTAAAAATGATTTTGAATTCAAAATGAATATGTCCAAATTTATGCATGATATAATTAATTTACTTGAAAATTTGCCAAAAGTTGACACAAGCTAGAGAAAATTCATAGAAATTTTGTATAATTTTACAAAAATATTGCCAAGAATTTATAATTAGTATTTTAAGAATTAGTTGTATTCTCGAAGGTTTCTATGCTTAAATACAAGTATGGATCCTTAAGATTTTCTCTAATTTTGTTTTCTCCTCTCTGCAACCTCTTTGTATTTGAAGAATTAGTTATATTTTCCAACATTTCTATGCTTAAAGACAAGTATGGATCCTTAAAATTTTCTTTGATTTTCTTTTCTCCTCTTTGCAACCCCTTGAAATTTTCCCTAGCTTGTTCTTCTCTAGTGAATTTCTCCAATGAAGTTGGTGTTTTGCTGATATTTTTTTTAAATGGATAAACTTCTATGGAAACCCTCTCAAATGGTGGATGTGTTTTGCATTTATAATAATTACTTGTTTTAACCACAACTTCCCTTGATTGTATTGGCTCACTATCATCTTCCTTACATTTTCTTCTAACATATCAAAACACATGAGTTGTGGCATATTGAGAATCATGTGGATCTTGGTTTCATATAGCCTACCAACTCCTTGATTCCATCTATCTTTTTCAAGTTTCTCTAATTTTACTCTATCTTGTTGATTGAATTAATGTCCTTCTAACTCGGTGATTGTCTCTACTCTTCTATGCTATGTGGGATTGCTCTCTTCTATGTTATGTGGGTTTTCTTCCCTATTTTCTGCTATCCCTTTCTTCCCTCCATCCTGAGATTCAAAAGAGCATGTCATAAAATTTCTCCTTAACACGAAGAAACGCTTTTTACTGTGACTGGTCAAATGTTATGCATACAGGACCAAACCCCCTCATACATACCACTTTTCATGAGTTATTCCCAAAATCTCATCTCATTATTTCCCTTAACCATCTTTTTCCCCATGTTGCATAATCATTCTGGTCAATAATTCTTTGATCTATGTTCACCGATCTGTGAAACCGGACATTCTAAGTTATTAATTTGTTGGAAACAAATTTCCCTGTGGAGTCACTAGTTTGTTGACACCCAAAAGCGTAACATAGGGCACCTGCTTGCAAATGGTTGCAAACACCTTATTATTTAACTATATTTAATAATATACTAATAGGTGGGACCCCTTGTGTAACTTGTGTGACTATGACGAAGAGACACAACTTATGATTGAGGTGCTTATGAATTGGCTGAGATGAGTTCTACAATTTATTTTCATTTATAGTCTCTGTCGAAATAATTAATCAAACGATGTTATGGGCGATATGATTTAAAAGGGAACGGTGTTGTTTTTATATAACACTCATAAGTATTATTATGTTACATGTATTTTGAGGAAGGACCTCAACTCCATGTTTAAGTTATATGTGAGATATGATGATTTCATTCCACAAGGATTATGTGCATTGTTTGAATTGGAAGTAAGGTTGAAACATGGTATCCCTAGCAAGTATTTGATATATGTCACATTGGAATTTTTAAACAAGGATTGGTGCATTTGTTAAAATGGAGACTTAGGGAAATGGTGGTGTATTCGAATTGCATTAAATTGATTTGGAGTTAGTGGTTGATGTGTTGTATGTTAGCTTTCTCATACTGGCTATGGATGAATGTAGATATGACGTGAAATAAATGCATGTTTCTCTAACCCTCCTCGAGCCTGCCACCCGAGTTATTTTGCATTTGTTCTTGTTGGTTGTTGCTGCTCTGTTTTGTTTGACCATGGAAGAGGTATACAAGCTTGGTTGTTTCTCCTTAGAAAATTTTACATAGGTATGGGTTTCTTGCTGCTCCATCCATGAATATTTCACTTTTCTCTTTAATTAAGTCAACAGTTGGTTCTTGAGTTTGCTCGTTGTATGTGCATTTCCAAAGTTTATAATATATGGAGTTTTTGACTGTGTATGGATTGGTGTTTAAGTGTTGGTCTCTGTGGCATTGTATTTGAACCATGCACATTGAAAAGTTGTGTGGATGTTCTTACTGTATATGGTATTCGTTATTTACTTGTGGGAAAGAATACAGTTGGGGACTCTCGGGCCTACCTTTCCTCTGGTTTATTGTTTTGGGTTTCTTCCCTAAGCGTATCACTACTCCTTACCTGTGAGATATATGAACACTATGCCTATCATTTACGTTATTATCCTTCGTGCCCATTGTCCCCGCGTCCTTGTAACAACTCTGTGAATATAAGTGTGAATTTGTGTAGAAGTATTAAGCTTCTCTTGCTCCTTTTGGTTAAACCCTCAATTTGGCCAGCTCGTCCCCCTCGCTGCATTACTCTTCATTGTTATGTATTGAACCTTGTGTATTGGAAATTATTGTGGAGGTGGCCAACCCATGATTTGATAAAGGCATTGATCATGTTCATTTCTGGTCATGGGTTTAGTTGATTATTTGTTGTGCAAAAATGGAAAGAATGTTAAGCCCACTCATGTGTCTGTTAATACAGTCTGTCTTGTGGAGATATTGGGGCGATGAAAACATTTCAAAATCATTGTTTAAGGGATACGACCTACTGGGTGTTCGATTTTTTATGAAACGAATACCTCTGTGGATAAATTATCTATGTGTTGAATGAGTTTTGTGAACCAGAATGAAAGGAATTTTAGGAGCGTTGTTATTTGAAGTTTCAATTTTGAATTATGTTATACAAAGGGATCATTTTCGGGGCCAATTCATGGAACCCTCTGGGGATTTAAAATGAACTAGTGATTATATCATGGGCACAATTTGTCCTTTCCTCCACTGGTTTTTGTGTTGGATGTGATTATTACAATGTTGTTCACTCCTCGACTCTGTTATACAAAATCAATATTATTATTTTTAAATGATTCTTGGGAGATAACATATAAATTGGTTGTTTTGCAAAGAAGTTTTTAAGGAAAATGAGTAGCCTTGAAAAGAAACACTAGTTTTGGGTTGTTTTTTTGGAAACAAGGTGTTGTTCAGTTTTGAAGCAGTGAGGGGTTTTGAATTTTAATTGACATTGAAGATGACATTGTTTGATATAATAGAACAATATCCATGGGAGTCCTTCCATTATACCATTTTACGCAAAATACACTCCCCTCATTATCCCAATTGCATTTTTCACTCCTTGTTCTATTGTTACTCATTTTTAAGGAAAAGTCTTTATGAAAATGAAAGAAATAAAGTGGTAGTAATTAATGATTGGTATTATGATATATGTTTAGATACACAGTTGATTGTTTTTGTTGATTTCTTGAACATTTTTCGTAAATATTTCCCCCTCCATGATACAACTTTATGCTAAATACAAGCCCTCCATACTCCCAATGAACCTATCAATTCCCTGTTTGTGTGGCAATTAATAAATGGCATTTTTATGGATGGATTGCATACATCATGTAGTGAATAATAGAGCTAACTCTTGATTTATTTAAGTAGAGTTTCATGTATGGGTTATTAATAACTTTTCATGACTCGTTAAATATTGCTACATGATGATTTTTTTCAGTCGGGCCAGTAATGGCCGAAATAATAGAGGCAGAGGTAACTGGCAGTGAGGCTATAGAAGGCCTCAGTTTTCTATTCACTTTGATGCTGATCCACAAGAGTTAAAATAGTTGTTTCAAGCTCAGTTTTTCAATTTGGTTGGCCATGGTATATTTCATCCCCAACCTGACAGACCCCCATTTCAACCTCCTCATAATTTTATCGACATTCTTGTTCCTCCACATGTGTCAATGCATCCTGAAGTCCCCACTAATGACGGTTGGAAATAAATTTTCCACTAGCCTGTCTCTCACTACTGTGGTTGGCCCACTATGTCATTACCTTTACCATCACTAGTTAATCCCCATGCTCAAATTTCTCATTTTGTTTCTCTAGCACAATCCTCGCATACCAACAAAAGATTAAAAATTGATATCCCACAACCTGTGCAAGAAAAAGGAAAAGCAGTGGCCTCCCCCTCCAGTCCATCCAGAGAGTCTGCTAAATATGTGTCTTCAAGTATTCACCTAAAAGATGATTGCTCCCATGTGATCAGAAAAATACATCCCCAAGGGTCTAACCAACCAAGGGCTAACCCAGAAGAGTCAAGAGGAGACAATAATGATAAGAAGAAATATGCCTCACACAACATAAAATATGGATTTAATTTTTTTTTTATGATATTCAGTGGTGAAGATAGTGCTTAATGATTTTAGACATATTTTGGACAACAAACGTTATTTTAGATATTTTTTTGGATAAGATGGATATATTGTTTTCTTGGGATATGTCCTTAAATTTTGATGATATTTAAATATTCAATTTAAATGATATCCATGGGAGCTATAAGGGTGTCATATGATCCAAATGATAAATTTTGTATTTTATATTTGATGGTTGGAAAAGAGAATGATGGGAGTCACAAGGGGTCCCACCTATTTAGTAATTATTAACTAGACCCTTATTTATAAATTATTATTAATTATTTATCCCTAAACTAATTAGTTAAGCTGATTTGACTCAACTAAAGAAAGTTGTTGAACTACCTCATCTTATTGAGAAAGAATAAAGGTTCAATGAGAGGACAATAGAAGGAGAACTAAAATACTAGGGTTTTATCTCTAGTTGATGAGATAGCTTCAGTTTTCATTCATTTATGAGTTTACTTGAAAGCCTAATCCTCTTGTTGAAAACAAGGTCTTATTGAAGGAAACAAGATTCAAAATGGAATTATAGGTTTCAACAACTTGTTTTAAAGGTGTTTGATTCATCCTTGATAGTCTTTGTATTCTTGTCTATTTGTGAATTGATTTTAATGGTTGATAAAGAATGTCTTGTAGAGTTAAATGACAACATTTTGTGGCAAGTTGATCCAGATTATTAGTTTCAGTTTTATTTTACTATCAGAGTATTTTTGTATGGTTCCCATTGGAGACCTCTAAATATGACTTTGGTCCACACCCTCGCAGGGGTTTGTAAAGAGAAATACACTTTTCGTATCTCAGAATGAAATAAAATCATATTATTGTCATGTCTCATACATGTGTTTTCATGACTTGGTTCTTCCTTTCACTTTTCTCTCCATGTTTACTTTACTGTAAAATATGTATACATTCTAGTAGATTTATTTAAATTTTATTTTTACATTGCAACCTATACAAATCATAAAATCATCCTTAATCCTTGTAATTAATACTTGTGGATTGAGTGAATGTTTTGAGTCTATAAACCCCAGGTGACATTCCCAACTGTCTTGTCTTAGCCAACGAAGATATGAAAATGATTGAGTGAGGTACTCCATACCTTTTCCTCAACACACTACACATCAGTGAAAATATCCTAGCAACCATTGCAATCATTGCAACATTGATGGCCACACCAAGGGAAAATGTTGGAAATTACATCTAGATTTGAACATGAAAAACTACAAGAAGGATGAAAAGGAAAATAACCTTTTATCCATAGATTCAAGAAATCAGGTTGAAAGTAGCACGTATGTGGATGAAAATATTGTCTACACATATGTGCAGAAGGATGCAAATTTGAGTAGCCTTCATCACCAAGAAGAGAATTATATGACCAAGCTCTTCCACATCAAGATTGAGGACAAGAAGACCAAGATAGAGTCTTTGTTTGACTCTGGTTCATAGGATAATCACATAGCAAAAAATATGGTAAGAAATCTTGGATTGGAGGTTCAAGATCATCCTAGCCCTTATCCATTGGGTTGGGTAAAAAAGGATGCATATATAAAGGTAATGAAACAATGTAAGATTAAATTTTCTATAAGTGTTGATTTTAATGATGAAGTGCAATTGGGTGTAGTACCCCTTAATGTATGTGGAGTAATGTTTTGAATCCCCTACATGTATATTAGGGATGAAATATTCATGCATAGATCCAACCAATACTGATTGATCAAGGATGAGAATTCCTACATCATTAACGTACATAAAAGAAAGTAAAAAATCTCATTGGTAATTAATTGCCAACCAAGCCAAGAAGTTGATTAGTTCTAGTAAGAAATATATTTTTATTTTCTTAAGAGACAATCAGTTTGATGATGAGTTAATGAGAGTGAAGGAATCCCTAGAGGGTGATACTAAAGAACAAAAACATCATTTGGAGGAGTTACTATAGGAATACAAAGGAGTTTTCGAGGAGCCTAAAGGGATACCACCCAAGAGGGATGTTGAGCACAAAATATAGTTATTTCTAGACTCCCCATTGTCGAATATTGGGATGTATAGACAATATGTTCTAGAAGTGAATGAAGTGAAGAATCATTTGTAGGAGTTGTTGGAGCAGGGTGTGATTCGACCAAGTGCCTCACCTTGTGGTTCACCCATCATAATTTTACCCAAGAAGGATGGGACTTAGAGAATGTGTATCGATTACAAGGAATTGAACAATATTACACTAAGGAATTGATACCCTCTTCCAAGGATCGATGATCTATTGGACCAATTATAGCATGCCAAGTACTTTACTAAGATGGATTTGAAATCAAGATATCACCAGGTATGATTCAAGGAAGAAGATACATGGAAGACTACCTTAAAGAAAACACAAGGTTTGTATGAGTGGTTGGTAATGCCATTAGGTTTATGCAACACACCAACTACATTTATGAGACTAATGAATGATATTTTAGACCCTTATCAAGATTCATTTTGTTTAGTTGGATGATATACTAGTTTATAGCACTACCTGGGAGGAGCACATCTCACATCTTATCTAGGTGTTGGAGACTCTGAAGAAGAACCAACTGTTGGCCAATCTCAAGAAATTTGATTTTTCTCAGCAGTATTTGGTGTATTTGGGGTATGTGATTGATGGAGAGGAACTCAAGGTAGATACCACAAATATGGAGACCATCATGAAATGACCAATTCCTACAAATGTCACTGAAGTTAGGAGTTTTTTGGGGGTAGCACAATAGTTGTAGAAGTTCATAGCTTCATTTTCTGTGGCAGTTGGCCACTCCATGCCATAACATCCGGTGGTAAGAGTTTCCAATGGGGGGAGAATCAACATAAGGCCTTTGATGAGATGAAAATAAATATTATTCAAGCACGAGTCCTCTCACTACCATACTTGTAGAATCCCTTCAAAGTGGAGACAAATGCAAGTGGGTATGTCATGGAAGCAGTATTGATGTAGGGAGGAAGGCTCATATGTTATCATTCTGAATCATTTAATGGGGAGGTTCTCAACTACACTACCTATGAAAAGGATCCTTATGCCTTGATACAAGCCATTGAAAAGTGGAAGCACTATACAATGGGAAAGGAGACCATCATCCACATAGATCACCAACCACTAGAATACTTGTAGGCCCATAGTAAGCTACATCAAACCAAACATTACAAGTGGATGGGGTTTCTACAACAATTTCATTTGGTCATAAAGTATAAGAATGGTACAAAAAATAAGTTGGCATAAATGCTTTCATGGCCACCCACATCCAACATTACAACTTTGGGAACTATGATGCACATGAATCCTTTTACCCATTATGCATACAAAGAATAATACACGGAAGATGAGTACTTCAAGGAGGTGTTTCAATAAATACAAGGCTAAATTCATATAGAATAAGGTGAAAAAAAGGTTGAATATCATTTCTTTAATGTTTTACTCTACAAGATTGACAAGCTCTATGTTCCTAAAGGTGACCAATTGTAGCTTATCAGAGATGATCACACATCCAAGGTTACATGGCATTTTGGTGTTGGGAAGATAGTTTCCAACTTACAGAGGTATGTGTATTGGCCCATAATGCAAGAAGATGTATCATGGTATATTAGAGGATGTATAATTTGTTGTACCAGCAAGCCTAGTAAGAGGAGGCAAGGTCTATACCATCCCTTACCTGTACAAAATTGACCTTGGGAAATTATTTCCATGGATTTGTGGGAGGTTTACCAACAACCAGGAAGGGACATGAATATATATTTGTGATAGTTGACAGGTTCAACAAGATGTGCATTATCATGCCTTGTAAAAGGACCATCAACAAACGAGAAGCAACAAACAAGTTCTTTTGAACAAGTCTGGGTGCACTTTGTGATACCAAGGAGCATAATATCAGATATGGATACCATATTTCTCATTTCATTTTGGACAAAATTGTGGGAGAATATGGGCAGTAAGTTGAATAGGTCTACAATATTTCATCCATAGACAGGTGGGAAGAAAAAGGTAGTCAATAGGACTTTGGTGCAACTTTTGAGATGTTACAATCATAAGAATTCGAAGACCTAGGAGATATATATACAAGTATATACATGACGAACATAGAACAAAGAGAAAATTTAGAGTGGGGGAAAGAGTATGGTTACAGTGTAATAAGGAAACGCTACATGGTTTTGGTAAGAAGATCAAGGCTCTATGGTATGGTCCTTTTTAGGCATTGGAAAAGGTGGGATATAATTCCTACAGACTCAGTCTACCTCCATACATGCACATTTACTCAGCAGTGAGTGTGGAGAATCTCAAACTCTATGAGTCTTCTATGTTGGATCAGGAGGAGGAGTAGGTCATACCTTCCATAGAGGACTTAGCACTAGATTCTCATGAAGAGTTAGCAAAGGATACAATTTTGTAGAAGTGATCTAAAACTACAAGACAGGGGTAGCATGACCTTTGGTAGAATGCGTTGATAGGACAACTTTGAGGCAAAGAAAAGTGGTACTCCAGGGAGAAGGTAGAGGAAAATTTTCCTCACGTCATTCATTAAATATGTTTGGAACCAAAATCCTCCATAAATGGGGAGGTATGATCCAAATTGGATCATTATATTATTTTTCATCTATCTTGATGCTTTAGGAGTGGAAAAAATTGGAGGAATCATAATGCAGGGTCATTCTAGTGGAAGGTCCTAGTTTGGAAAATTGGAGTCTGGAACCTTTCGGAGCCATTTTGAGTCATTAAATGGAAGTTTTTGGGGTTTGGGTGTATGAAATTTGTGCACACCCCTTGATGATGTTATATGCTCCAAGACATTTCCAATGGTATAGACCATGCATCAATCATTTTTCGTATGAAAAAGTTATGCCTCCTGTAAGTTGACCTATTGTGTTGACCACCATGGTACGAGAGGATGTCATGTCATCCCCCATTACTTATGCATATGGGAGCCACATGAGGAATTTCAATAATATTCTAGAAGTTTCAAAAACCTACCACAATCGAGGGTTGAGGAAGTACAAAACCTACCCCTAGATGTCTATCGTGCTATGTTAAATAGTGAGCCACTAGGAGGAGAAGGGGTTCTATTCTATGTTATTGTATTGTGTTCCATAGTAGAGAAGAACAACTAGTAGTGGGAAATAAGATAGCATAACAAAGGGGTTTAATGTTTTGTAGAAGCCTATCAGACCATAGGTATCAAGTAACTCCATAGATAGTACCTTCTCCTTTGTACTTTCATTATTTTCATACAGGAGAAAAGAGAGTAGAGCAACCCCACCTTCTAGCTAGGTTTTCTCCTATAAGGGTTTCCCAGAAAAAATATTTTTGTTATCTTGTGGATGGTGTGTGATTGTATTTTACCATTCTCTATTTTTCGCAGTTTATCTATTTCATTCATAAGAAAAAAAATAGTAACTAAATATACTGGAATCTAAAGTAATTTAACCTTCATAGTGTAGATTTCAATTTATTTATCATATATGTTGTGATGAATTATTCCAGTGGAATATCCATTGCAGTTTACAGATCATTGATTATGGTTTATCTATATATTTGAGATCATCATCCTCAACATCATTAGGTGGGTTGAAAATTTTGTATTCATACTCTTTCCTCATTGCATCCTTTGCATGGTCTCCTTCTTCGTCATCTTGTTCTTTATATTTATTTTTAGTTTCATCATAGTCATTGGACGATGTTTACCTATGTTTGTTTTTCTTTCTAGACCTTATCTTTTTAGGTGCTTGCCACTTTTTTAGTGAAGTCCAAGTGCAAAAAGGAATTTATATGTACATGGTTTTTTCATTAATATCATATTGTAAACAAGGGTTTTTAATGCAATTAATATGTATCTCCTCTTCTATAATTTATGTTAGAGGAGGTATTTTTCTCCGAGAAAAAAATTATGGGATAAATTTCACCATTTAAATCATTTTTCATTTTTGCCTAAAAATCATTCTGAATTCAAAATGAAAATGTGTCCAAATTTATACATGATAAAATTAAATTACTTGAAAAGTTTCCAAAATTTTACACAAGCTAGAGAAAATTCATAGAAATTTTGAAGACTTTTACAAAAATGTTGCCAAGAATTTATAATTAGTATTTTAAGAATTAGTTGTATTCACCAAGGTTTCTATGCTTACATACAAGTATGGAT
Organism: Picea engelmannii; assembly: GCA_009831015.1. NCBI lineage: Eukaryota > Viridiplantae > Streptophyta > Pinopsida > Pinales > Pinaceae > Picea > Picea engelmannii. The sequence continues at coordinate 254,596 of ML779388.1, forward strand.
CCTTAAGATTTTCTCTAATTTTTTTTTCTCCTCTCTGCAACATCTTTGTATTTGAATAATTAGTTATATTTTCAAAGTTTTTTATGTTTAAAGACATGGATCCTTAGTAGTTTCTTTGATTTTCTTTTCTCCTCTTTGCAACCCTTTGGAATTTTCCCTAACTTGTTCTTCTCTAGTGAATTTCTCCAATCAAGTTGGTGTTTTGCTGAGATTTGTTTTAAATGGATAAAATTCTATGGAAACCCTCTCAAATGATGGATGTGTTTTTCATTTATAATAATTCCTTGTGTTAACCACAACTTCCCTTGATCGTATTGGCTCATTACCGTCTTACTTACTTTTTCTTCTAACATATCACAACACACTAGTTTTGGTACATTGAGAATCATGTGGATCTTGGCTTCATATAGCTTACAAACTCCTTGATTCCATCTATATTTTTCAAGTTTCTCTAATTTTACTCTATCTTGTTGATTGAATTAATGTCCTTCTAACTTGGTGATTGTCTCTACTCTTCTATGCTATGTGGGATTACTCTTGAACATATATTTTTTTGCAAAAAAGTGAGCCTTGCTACGTTGTACTTGAAACATGACAATTAGTGTAAGCCTCTTAATTAATCAAGATACTATTAGTGATGTTAGAATGAGGGATAAGGTTATCTCATCAACTTTAGAATATTTGCACCTCAAAGTTGATGTTCAAATTGAAAGAATTATTGTTGCAGGTAATGGCTTCTAAACTATCTTTGTCTAAAAATTGTTATGTATGTGGGAATATGCACAACCAACATTGAATGAAAACAAAACTAATACAGTGTCATGGAACACACACACACACACACATATAGGTGGCCTCATTGTTGTTGGTTTATATGTTCATGCTTGTCAACCTACGAGTGTTTTCAAGGTTGGTGCTTCTAATGTATAAAAGGCTCTAGAGGATTTTTCAACTTTGATTGTTCTCTTTCTACCTTCCTCCTTTGTTCTTCTTCAATTATTTTTCTTCTCCTTTTTCTTTTGTTTCTTGTTTGCTACTTTCTTCTTTTATATTTTTATTACTTTTTCCTTTATTTCCTCAATAACTTTATCTATTTCCTTCCTCAACAAAATTTCCTATATTTTGCTTTTACTGCCCTTTTTCTAAGCTTCTTCCATCACATTTTTTGGGTTCTTACTTTGTTGGTTTCATTTACTCCATTGTATTGGATTTTTTAATTTGATTTTGTTGTGGTACTAATATTTTCACTTTCAAAGGAGAATTATGTGTTGTAGTCTATTTTTATTTTTTTGCAATGTTAATTGATTCTAGTTTATCTATTACTTGAATATCATTGTCCTCAATATAATGAGGTGGGTTGAATTTTTTTTATTCAAACTCTTTGATCCTTCACATGGTCATCTTTTTCATTTTCTTCTTTCTTCTTTTGATCTTTTTAAGTTTATTTTTTTATCTTCATTTGTTCTTCTAAAGTATCCTTACTATGAACCTTCAATTAGATGTTGAATTTTCTAGAGCCTAATCATTGAATTCATGTAATAGGGTGGGTGAGAGAGTCACATATCATAGTTATTGGGAGCATGGGAGTTGAGCACAATTCTCTTGGGGAAGACTACAAGTCAAGCAATAAATATAAATATTTGTATGGGTAGGAGACCAAAATTATAGATGCACGTTTTTGCATCGAGAGTCGTTTTTACATGGAGTTTTATGGCCAACAAAGCAGTTATGAGTGTTGAAATTTGAAGTAAATTGTTGTGGACATGTTTTGAAGCTATTTGGAGCTGTAATTTCTTGGACAAAGAGGTTGTGGGCCTATGAGTTACGTACTACTTGAAATTCGTTAAGAAAAGCACACATTGTGTTGCTAGTTGAATTTGTGTTGCAACTATAGAATTTTTGAGGTCCCAACATGTAGTTTTCCTTCCCATCCTATGTTTGCATCCTTGGAGGGGAGTGGAAAGGCATGAGGGACTATGAGAAGTGAAGGGGGATTTCATCCCTTGGGTTGTGTAGGTTGCGGGGAAGAGAGTTGGTGGACTAGAATTAACTATGGAATTGATTGTTGAGAGGGGGACAATAGCTCGACTTAGGGACAATTGTCTCTTGTGAATTCATAGCCCCATATTGGGGGTGAATTTCTATTAAGAACTAGAACAACAATTTGACAGTTGGGAGGAACATCCGTCCTCTGTAGCGGGTTGCATATTTTCATAATATAAGTTGTCTTATTTGTTGTGTTCAATTATGTTAAATGTTGGTATAGTTGTTATGCAATTACTCTGAGTTATCTTGGTTAAAGGCTACTTGCTATGATCATAATGATGCATTCAAATATCTATTTGTGTGGTTGAATGTTATTGTGCATAGTATAGTATTTGCAATTACGTTTTTATGTAGCATAGACAATTGCATGAGTTTGAATGCCATGTTGTTTGTTATTTCCACATATAGATATGGTATTAGAAATTTTAATTGGGTCATTTTAGAATGTGATGTGACCCAGTTGGGGGTTGGGTACGTTACAACAGATCTCAGGTAACTCCATAGAGAGTGTCTTCTCCTTTGTACTTGCATTATTTCCATATCAGAGAAAAGAGAGCAAAGCATCCCCACCTTCTAGCTAGGTTTTCTCCAGTAAGGATTTCCCTAAGAAAATCTTTGTGTTATCTTCTGTATGGTGTCTGATTGTATTTTATTGATCTCTATTTTTTGTATTTTCTCTATTTCATGCATAAGAAAAAAAACAATAACTAAATATTCTGGAATCTAAAGGAATTTAACCTTCATAGTTTAGATTTCAGTTTTATTTATCAGATTTGTTGTGACAAATTGTTCCAGTGGAATATCCATGACAGTTTACAGATCATATTGGTATCAAAGTAAGTTTTTCTTTTGGGTATTTGTGGGAAGTTGTAGGATCTAGGAATCAAGTTAAAGAGAAGTCACAGAAATCCTAGCCATGGTGGACGAGTATGTTCATAATAACACTCGATATCCAAAAAAGTAAAGATTTGATAGGTTGGAATCACAATTCGTCAAAATCAGTCGCAATATGAAAATCCTCATGGTGGTTCTCACAAGCAAGATCAGACTGTTTCAGATGATCGAGGCTCTAATTCAGAGATGCGATCAAAGGAGAAATTAGAAGATTAGGAAGATGTTAAGCCCTAATATTGGCTCATTACCCCTTAATCGGGGAATATTACATTAGTAATGTTATTTTATTTATGTCGGCTTTATTCCATTAGTTGTAATTATACCTCCTCGTATCCTATATATACCAAGGAGACATTTTCATTTGGAATCATTTTGTACTTGAACATTTAAGTGGGGTAAAAGGAGGTTGCCCCCTCGAAGAAGCTTATTATATGAAATTATCTCTTTTTCAAGGCGTTCATTACTTTTTCTGAGGTTTTTCTATGCTATATTGATATTTGGTTCTTAACATATGGTATCAGAGCTCAAGGTCTTGGGATTTCACTGCTACATCTGAGACACCTTGGAATTTTTTCTATAACTTTTTTTATACAATGTTTCAGAAGGAACGTCTTGGAGGATATTTAGTAGATACATCAAGGTATGTTGGTTTAAAATTTAAGCTCTTGAGTCCTTATACTTTCAAAGATACAACTTGTACAAGATAGGGTTTTGGAATCATCTTGAACCGATTCATTGCAGAATTTTCGCTATAAAAAAAATTATGTAACGTTTCAGAACCTGAACTTCGAAGGATATTCACAAAAATTAGTAAGGTATCTTTGTTAAAAAATTCAGCTTCTGGGTCACCTTAAATTTGTAGATACACCCTGTGGAATATAGGGTATCTAACTAGTCCTATTGACTAGTCTCAAGAAGGTGTTCCAGGTAAAAAAATCATAACTTTTTCCTAGAGTATCCAAATTGAGTGGGACTAGTTTCATTAGATAGTGGGCAGTCTTTAGTATTTTTGGTACAAGTTTCAGAGTTTTATATCAATTATTTTGTGTGGGGCACGCTATACAAGTGAGATCTCTTGGAAAGGACAAAAATCAACAAGTTGTGGGGAAGTTACCATAAATTCCACTTGTCACATCCAATTTTGATCAGACCCATGGGATTGCAGAGAATAAATATTAGAGAACTACATAAAAGAAAGTTTCATACCTAAAATGGCCGAAACTTGGGAGATACAACAGAAGAAATATTGTCTAGCAGAACCACCTCAAAATCAAGGTTCAAAAGTGATACTTGGCCAACATGCCACCCAAAAAGGGAACTTCTACACCAAATAAGCCTCCAGACAATCCTACTTGG
>ML779388.1:261903-283482 GCA_009831015.1 Picea engelmannii
TGCATCAGATACATTTACATGGAAAAATGATTCACTATGGTACAAAGATCACTTATATTTATGTAAGAACTCCCAACTCAAACAAAAGGTACTATTGGAATTGCACACCTCTCCAGTAGGAGGGCACTCAAGATTTTTGAAAAACTACCATAGAGTCAAGAAGGATTTTTTTTGGGATGGCCTTAAAACTGATGTTCAAAGATTTGTGGCAGAATGTTTGGTTTGACAACAAAATAAGGTGCAAACGACTAAGACCCCAAGTCTTTTACAACCATTATCCATTCCAAGTCAGTATTGGGAGGAGGTTTCCATGGATTTCATCACAGGGCTACTGAAGTCTGAAGGAAAGAGTGTCATCATGGTGATTGTTGATAGACTGACCACGTACGCACACTTTTGTGCACTCTCTCATCCATTAAAAGCTAGTACAGTTGCCACCGCATTAATGGAGACAGTTAAAAAGCTACATGACAGCCCAAATATTATTTTAAATGACAGAGATCCCATCTTCATTGGACATTTTTGGACAAAATTATTTTCTTATTTGGGTACTCAATTGGCTCATAGCTCATCCTATCATCATCAATCTGATGGACAAACCAAGATGGTGAACAAATGTCTAGAAGGCTACCTTCGTTGCTTTGTCTCTGATAAACAAACACAATGGTTCAAATGGTTACCCTTAGTAGAATGGTGGTATAACACTTCCTTGCATACTGCAACAAAAATGGCACCATTTATGGCACTTTATGGATACCACCCTCCTTCCATAACTTCTTCTCTAACAGAAAAATATAAGGTTCAAGAAGTGGAAGATCACATCGAGAATCAACAACAAGTTCTCTAAATCTTAAAGGACAACCTGACCATGGCACATAATCGTGAAACAACAAGCAGATCAACATTGTAGTGAAAGAAGTTTTGAAGTAGGGGATTGGGTGTTTTTAAGACTACAACCATACAAATAGATGTCCCTCGAGCAAGCCAAGAAGGATAAAAAATTATCACCAAAGTACTATGGCCCTTATAAGGTGTTGCAAAAGATTGGTACTATAGCATACAAATTGGAGTTTCTTGCATCTTCACGAGTACACCCAGTTTTCCATGTTTCATTCTTAAAGAAGGTTATAGGCGAAAAGATCCCAGTTCAAACTATATTTCCAGAACTTGACAAGGAAAAATCATATTGGAGCCTGAAGCCATCATTGACACAAGAATTCACCAGCTGAGGAATAGATCCATTTCAGAGTATCTCATTAAATGGAGGAAACTATCGGCTGAAGATTCCACTTGGGAAGATGATTCTTTTATACAGAAGCATCCAGAGTTACTCAAGTGTTGCAGACAATAGTTGTCTCAAGGGGAGGGGCATGTTAAGCCCTAATATTGGCTCATTACCCGTTAATTGGGGCATATTACATTAGTAATGTTATTTTATTTATGTTGGCTTTATTCCATTAGTTGTAATTATACCTCCTAGTCTCATATATATATACCAAGGAGACATTTTTATTTGGAATCATCTTGTACTTGAACATTTAAGTGGGGAAAAAGGAGGTTACCCCCTCGAAGAGGGTTATTATCTGAAATTATCTCTTTTTCAAGGCGTTGAGTACTTTTTCTGAGGTTTTTCTATGCTATATTGATATTTGGTTCTTAACAGAAGACTTAGGAAATGATTGATCAAAAGAATCCGAGAAAGAGTATCTGAGTTCGATTTCCATGAACCCTTCACAACCTCTATTCAAGATGGAAGCAAAAATGGACATAAAGCCATACCAAGGTGAGATCAATGCATTAAAACTGAATCATTAGTTGCAACAGCTAGAAGTTTATTTTAGCATTCACCATATAGACGAATAACAAAATATTTCATTTGCTAGATTGAAGTTAGAGGTCCATGCTCTAAACTAGCGGGAAAGCCATACAAAAAAACTTAGGCTGGAGCATGATCCACCAGTAACTAAGTGGGAGGAATTCAAAATTCTCATAAAGTCCCAATTCCACCCTACCAAGTACATAGAGGACCTATGGATTGGGTTGCACTACTTCAGGTAGAGGCAGGGGAAGAGTGTACAAGAATACACCACTTAGTTCAGAAAGATGGCCATCATGTTGGGTATCTCTCCCAAGAACCCAAATTTACTCCTCAAGTATTTGGGGGGTTTACACAGTCATCTATGAAAGCCGATGATTCTTATCAAGACAAGGACAATGGATGACACATGTGTACAGGAACAATACCTGGAAAACATAGGCCAAAAGAAGGGGCATCCAAGTGGTTCATATTAGAAAGAGGACCAGAGAGATTCCAAGGAGAAGAATAAGAAGTTGAAAGGAGGAAAATATAAGAATACAACAACCACTACGCATCAATGTAAATATCCTAGAAACCATTGCAATCATTGCAACATTGATGGCCACACCAAGGAAAATTGTTGGAAATTACATTTAGACTTGAATCCGAAAAACTACAAGAAGGATGAAAAGGAAAAGAACCTTTTAGCCATAGATTCAAAAAATCATGTTGAAAGTAGCTCAGATGTGGATGAAAATATTGTCTACACATTTGTGCAGAAGGAGGTGAATTTGAGTAGCCTTCATCACCAATAAGAGAAGGAGATGACCAAGTTGTTCCACATCAAGATTCAAGTCAAGAAGACCAAGATAGATGCTTTGTTTGACTCTAGTTCATTGGCTAATCACATAGAAACAAATCTATTAAGCAAGATTGGATTGGAGGTTCACAATCATCCTAGCCCCTATCCATTGGGTTGGGTAAACAAGGATAAAGGTAATGAAACAATGTAAGATTAATTTTTCTATAAGAGTTTATTTTATTGATGAAGTGCAATTGGGTGTAGTACCCATTGATTTATGTGGAGTAATTCAAAAATATCACTAGTAACTGCCAATCAAGCCAAGAAGTTGATTAGTTCTAGTAAGAAATATGTTTTTCTTTTCTTAAGAGAAAATCAGTTTGATGATGATTCAATGAGAGTGAAGGCATCCCTGGAGGGGTGTACTAAAGAACAAAAACATCATTTGGAGGAATTACTATAGGAATACAAAGGAGTGTTCAAGGAGCCTAAGGGGGCACCACCCAAGAGGGATGTCAAGCACAAAATACAATTATTTCCATACTCCTCATTGTCGAATATTGGGATGTATAGACAATATTCTCTAAAAGTGAATGAATTGAAGAATCAATTGTAGGAGTTGTTGGGGTAGGGTATGATTCGACCAAGTACCTCACCTTCTGGGTCACCCATCATAATTGTACCCAAGAAGGACGAGACTTGGAGAATGTGTATCGATTACAAGGCATTGAACAAGAATACACTAAAGAATTGATACCCTCTATCAAGGATCGATGACCTATTGAACCATTTGTAGCATGCCAAGTACATTACTAAGTTGGATTTGAAATCAGGATATCACCGGGTACGATTCAAAGAAGAAGATACTTGGAAGAATTCCTTTAAGAAAATGCAAGGTTTGTATGAGTGGTTGGTTATGCCATTCGGTTTATGAAACACACCAACTACATTTATGAGACTAACAAATGATATTTTACACCCTTATCTAGATTCATTTTGTTTATTTGAATGATATACTAGTTTATAGGACTACCTGAGAGGAACACATCTCACATATTATGCAAGTGTTAGAGACTCTCAAGAAGCACCAACTATTGTACAATATCAAGAAATGCAATTTTTCTCAGTAGTATTTAGTGTATTTGCGGTCTGTGATTGATGGAGAGGACTTAGGATAGATCCCGCAAAGATGGATGCCATCATGAAATGGCCAATTCCTACAAATGTCACTGAAGTTGGGAGTTTTTTGGGGGCAAAAAAATACTTGCAAAAGTTCATAGCTTCATTTTCAATGGTAGTTGCACCACTCCATGCCATAACATCCGGTGATAAGAGTTTCCAGTGGGGGGAGAATCAACATAAGGCCTTTGATGAGATGAAAATAAATATTAGTCAAGCACGAGTGCTCCCACTACCATACTTGTAGAATCCCTTAAAAGTGGAAAAAAATGCAAGTGGGTATGTCATGAGAGAAATATGCAAGGAGGAAGGCTCATATGTTATCATTTTCAATCATTTAATGGGGAGTTTCTCAACTATCCTACCTATGAGAAGGTTATTTATGCCTTGGTACAAGCTATTGAAAAGTTGAAGAACTATCTAATGGGAAAGGAGACCATCATCCACACAAATCACCAACCACTACAATACTTCTAGGCTCAAAGTAAGCTACATCAATCCAGGCATTACAGGTGGATGGGGTTTTTACAACAATTTCATTTGGTCATAAAGTATAAGAAGGGTAGAAAAAATAAGTTGGTAGACATGCTTTCACGGCCACCCACATCCAATATTACAACTTTGGGAACTATGATGCACATGAACCCTTTTACCCATTATGCATACAAAGAGGAATACACAGAAGATGAGTACTTGAAGAAGGTGTTTCAACAACTACAAGGAAAAAATCATATAGAATAAGGTGACAGAAAGGTTGACTATCATTTCTTTAATGGTTTACTCTACAAGCTCGACAAGCTATATGTTCCTAAAGGTGAACAATTGTAGCTTATCAAAGACGATCACACCTCCAAGGTTGCAAGACATTTTGGTGTTGGGAAGATAGTTTACAACTTACTAAGGTATGTGTATTGGCCCATAATGCAAGAAGATGTAGCACGGTATATTAGAGGATGTATACTTTTTTTTACCAAGAAGCCCAGTAAGGGACATGACTATATATTTGTGGTAGTTGACAAGTTCAACAAGATGTTCATTATCATGCCTTACAAAAGGACCATAAATGGACTAGAAGCAACAAACAAGTTCTTTTGAACAGGTCTGGGTGCACTTTGTGATACCAAGGAGCATCATCTAAGATAGGGATACCATATTTCTCATTGCATTTTGGACAACATTGTGGGAGAAGATGGACACTAAGTTCAATAGGTCTACAACATTTCATCCACATACAGATGGGCAGACAGAGGTAGTCAACAGGACTTTGGTGCAACTTTTTAGAGGTTACAATCATAAGAATTCTAAGACCTAGGAGATATATATACAAGGCTATACATGACCAAAAAAGAATAGAGAGAACATTTAGAGTGGGAGAAAGAGTATGTTTACAATGTAATAAGGAAAGGCTACATGGTTTTGGTAAGAAGATCAAGGATCTATGGTATGGTCCTCTTTAGGTATTGGAAAAGGTGGGATATAATGACTACAGACTCGGTATATCCCCATACATGCGCAATTACTCAGTAGTGAGTGTGGAGAATCTAAAACTCTATGTGTCTTCCATGTTGGATCAGGAGGAGGAGTACGTCATACCTTCCATAGAGGACTTATCACCGGATTCTCAAGAAGAGTTAGCAAAGGATACAATTTTGTAGAAGTGATCTAGAACTACAATACATGGGTAGCATGACCTTTCGTAGATTGGGTTGAAAGGACAACTTAGAGTCAAAGAAAATTGGTACTCTAGGGAGAAGGTAGAGGAAATTTGTCTTCACCTCATTCAGTAAATATTTTGGGGACCAAAATCTTCCATAAATGGGGAGGTATTATCCAAATTGGATCATTATATTATTTTTCATCTATCTCAATGCTTTAAGAGTGGAAAAAATTGGAGGAATCATCTTGCATGGTCATTTTAGTGGAAGGTCCTAGTTTGGAAAATTAGGGTTTGGAACCTTCCAGAGCCATTTTGAGGCATTAAATGAAATTTTTTTGGGTTTTTGTGTCTGAAATTTGTGCACACCCCCTTGATGGTGTTATACACTCCAAGATGTTTCCAAGGGTACATGTCGTGCATCAATTGTATTTCATATGCAAAACTTATGCCTCCCACAAGATGACCTATCATGTTGACCACCATGGTACGAGAGGATGTCATGTCAGTCCCCATTACTCATGCATATGGGAGCCTGTTGTTGGGAAAAATACCCTACGGACTAGCAAACTAGGGTCAGACTTGCATGCATATTTTGACCGTAAAGAAATGACTTTTTAACCTACCATCCAAAACTTAAACCCCTCTTTCACAATACATGCATGGAAAGAAACTACTAACCTTTTTACTGATGTTTGGTGTATATCCTCCATTGCGCTTTGCCCACTTACTTGTGCTGCTCCTTCCAAAGTTAACCTGTAATCAAGACAAAACACTACGCATGCATGCTACTTTTCTACTTGAGGGTTAGAAATTAAGCATAAATTACACAAATCATAGATAACTCATGCATTGGGACAGGAAAAGTATTCTTTTATTATTTTCAAAATGAATCAACTTACAATCAAAGTCGAGACCGACCACCGCTCCTTGATCTTGATCCTGGGCTCCTCCTCTTCTTATGTCCTCCAACTGCTTTGCGTTAATTCTCCTTAGGCTTGAGGAAAGGCTAACAGGTTGGGACAAATGGATCCGGCAAATGGGTAGAGATTCTTTTCTATAATTTCCCCCCCTTCAAATGGTACCCCTACCCCTTCTTTTATAGGCTAGAAGGAGCTAGGGCTTTGGACGAACTCTCGGCCATGCATAGCTGGGAGTTTTAGTTAACTGACCCATAGCTTTTTTTCCCATCGACAACTTTCCTATTTTTGTGTTTTTTTAGGTAAACATGGGCTATAGTAGACCTGCCAGCGTTCACCCACGTGCAGTAGTGGGTTAGGGCACGTGTGCCTTTACCTAAGAGGATTTTCAAAGAGGTTGTTCAGCAGATGTTTTGGTAATGAAGGGATATGAGTTAGCCTGATGCTAGGTAAGCATGTGTGGTGAAATTTAGGGTTATAACAGATGCCCCCTAATGTGTGAGGTCAGAAGAGCATCTGATGGCTGAAATACATTACCAATCTTTTACCAATTTGTACTGATATGCTGAATGAGTGAGCCCAAGAATCAGGAATCAGGAGGTGTCATCTGCAAAAGAACAAATGTCTCACCGAGGTGGGCATACCCATGCTCGGGATAAAATAGAACCATGGCTACCAATCAAATACACTGTAGATCCATGTCAAATAACTATAAAGAGTAGCCATGAATAATACACAGCGAAGCTACATCTCGAAATCAGAAAGATATACATATAAAGTATCCATCTCCTAGAAGCTGATTTATCTTGATGGATGTACTTCAGAGCTCGAGCAATAACTTCAAAATCTTCTTAAACTCGGGTAGGAGTGTAATATGAGTGTACGACTGCACTACCCAGAGGTCTTCGATGACTCGTCGGTTATGGACTTGATAATCTTGATGATCGGACTGAAGACTTCAGTGATTTCGAACAAAGACTTGATTGGACGTTCATGATGGTCGGGTATGCAGACAAGAGACATATTGCAGAGGGGCCAACTCAGGCTCAGTGACAAACTTCCCTTGGATAATAGCACGACAAGTGATAAGACTCAGGCAACATATCTGTTAATAATAAGTCTACGAAGCAGGAGGCAATGCAAACTCTCCATATGTTTGGAAGAGTAACCAAACGGTGGAGGAAACAACTCTATATAGCGAGAAAAAAATTTCTAAGGTCGTACTACATCCCATAGCTTGATGATCAAACAGATAGATGTGCTTCATCCAAGAGCGACTCATTATGCTGCCAATAAAGAAAATACTTTTCCCATCCTCTTTTTGGGGTATATTTGATTTTTTTGTTCTTTTTGATGATTTTTGAAAAAGAATAAAGGAATATTACGTTACAATGGAGGAGCGAGTACTGCAAACATACAAGCTCAAGGCACAAGGACAAGACTGATGTTCTGGGGAAATGATACTCGGGAAAAATCTTCCAGTGGCCAAAGGTGTTAAGACGCAAAAACACACTGTTACAAGGCTGATGGGTAAGGTATGCACATGTGGTTGATAGAACACACAATGGTAACATCCTTCGATGTAAGTTTAACGAGCCCAAAGAAGGTAAGCTCGATGGTTTTTCATGTTTAGAGATTCTAAAAAAACATAAAAGGAGACTCCAGTGGGGTACCTTTTTCGACAATAGTCTAGTCGATTCGAAAAAGGGGTAAACTAGCACCGATTAGACATCAATTCAAAACCATTTTAACGATTGTGAAAAGGACAAGATCACTTGGCTATTTTTTCACTTTTAAGGAGTTTGAAAAAAGATTAACTATGGACTCCGTCAGGAATGTTCTTCTGGACCATTTTAACAAGTGTGAAAGAATAAGGTCACTCGACGATCTTTTCAATTTTAGGGAGTCTGAAAAGAGCTTAACTATGGACTCTGTGGGGGTTTCTTTTTTGTAAATTTAGTCCCTCAGGCCCTAAAAAGGAATAAAATTATACCTGAGGATACTCTTCTAAGGAATGAGAATTCAATAGAGTATTCCTTTCTTCGTACAATTGACCATCCAGACCAAAAAAGGGGTAAACTATCGCCGGACAGACGTGACTTCAAATTTCAGTTTAACGAGCGTGAAAGGTCACAAGATCGCTCGACAATCTTTTCATTTTTAAAGGGTCTAGAAAGGTCTTAAAAGGAGACCCGTTATGTTTTGGGAGTCTGGAGGGTAAGACAAAGAGTGAAAAAGACCCATGCAAATGAGGCTCACTTGTATTCAGGAAAGACTATATGGAATCCCGAGCCTACAGTGTTGTTAGAAACGACATGGACACCATAATGCAACCAGGACCTACCTAGGGAATCCATGTTTTGGTAAGCTCTACCACCAAGTTGTTACACTTCTATAACAGATATGACGGTTCCGTGTCACAACCATATGGGATCGATCCTATAGCATAAAAAAGGAAACAAGATGCAAAAGTGGGGATAATATCCTAACCTATATGCTCAAGTTGATTTTTGAAAAAAAAAAAAAAATTATGGACCGTCAATATATATATATATATATATATATATATATATATATTTCGAAACTCAAAAAAAAAGTGTCCCAATACCTGCTCAAATCCCTCCCATATGACTCCTAGATCACTTAAAATGGTTTTTGGTATAAAGAAACTGATAAGGGGGGCCAAAAAAGTGACAAAAAGAGGCCAAAAAGTCTATAAATAGAAGCTGGCAGCTCATTATCACCATTGTTGATTTGGAAATTGACTCTAGAGCCAAAAGACCCCCTTTGCCAAAGATCGTGATTCCGGGAGCTACAGTGGATGAAACATACTTCTGCTTGGACCAAGTAAGTACAAACTCCCTTGTCTAGCTATTCAATATTTCCTTTTTAGCATTTAGTGGATTTGTGGGGTGGGCATCGACCTCAAAAAGGTCGGCCCTAGGTAAATGCAGGTTGTCCAGGGACAGCCCACTGGTACCCACATGCAGAGCAAAGCCTGCCCATGGGTACTCGCGACTGTCACCTCTATAGGCCACGGGTACCCCCCCCATGTGATGAAAAAGCAAAAATAAAAAGGTATTGACCCTCCTTTTACCTTATGGTGTTGGCAGGATGTATGTTCAGTGGAGGGAAAGGGAGCACGAGGCCGCCAATGAGTTAGTGACTGCAGATCTGAATGTTGTGGCCGTGCTGACGCAGTGCAGATTGGTAAAATTCTTTTTATGTCCGTTCATGCACGCGCAACCAAGGCTACTGAATGCCTTGGTTGATTACTGACACCTTGACGCAGAGACATTCATGCTAGAGGGGCAATCCTTGGTGCCCACCACCGAGGATATTTACTTTCTGACTGGCGTCTCAAGGAGAGGGGAACCAGTTAACTTGCAGACTTTTCCTGCGGGGCCAAGCAAGGTCTCGGAACTGATAGATGAGTACTGTGAGGCTGGGACTGATCATAGAGGTTCCTCGGTACCTGTTAGTAGGATTACCAGCCTCACCCTATAGACTATTTTATTGCTCATCGGGCGGATTACCGGCTCAGCAGTCGTGCATCAGGCTTCGTGCGCACAGATGAATTGTGCGATCCAGTTCATGAATGCATAAATTTTTGATTGGAGTACCACACTGTTGGAGTGCATGACGAGTCAATTGACAGCTTGCCGATAGCAGACACATAGGAACTTTGGGTTTGGGACCATCCTGTTTTCATTCTTTTTCAAGAGAGTTTCGTGCTTCAGTCCTCAGCTGACAGTATGAGAACATCTACCCACTTTCCCCGTAGTATGCAGATGGGCATTGTTACTGTCGCGACAAGGTGATGGAAGGACTGTGGAGGCCTTCAACGATGAATTTTTTGCTTGGCTGTCATGATAGATCCCATCTATTGAGGACTACCCATATGCGGGGATCGACTTCTCCAGAGATCCATAGATACCAATGCCTCCTGGTGAGGAGAGAGGGGAGATGGGTAAGTCTCCACCTGTATAGTTTTTTTGTTTGCATATGTAATTTTTATGTGTTTTTTGATATATATATCATGTTTTTGTATACTAGAGTTTTTGATGGGTGAACGTTTATTGCCTGTAGATGTGGGACCCGTGTGACCTGCCGACTATGCACGGAACAGGCGTCGCCCACTACCAAAAGTCGCAGCTTCCGCCGCTGGAGGAGCAGCAGTAGTAGGGAACCTCCCAGCAGGAGAGGTCGAGAGGGTCCTGAGGTGAATTGAGTGGAACTTCACTGTGCTCACTCGCACAGTCCCGATGGCAGAGATAGAGGACCTGCCACCCTCCATGCAGACTCATGTCGTGGGGGCACCTCGGACATGGGTCCGATTGTTTAGGCATTTAGCCCAAGATGTACATGATTATAAGAGGGCCCATAGGCCCTGAGCATACATTAGACTTTTATGTGCCACGAGAACTGATATGTATATATTTTTTGAGGGCATAAGCCCAGTGACTCGTTACTGTTCCCACTTGTGAGGCGCTTGCGCCCATCTATGTCCTCTAAGGATTTTATGATGTTTATATATGGTTTTTATCTCTTTTTTGTGTCTTATGGATTATGTGTACAAAAATGTATTTACATGTTTATGTTCATGATCTTTTTATATGTGAGCAAGATGCCAATCTAAAATGTGATTAGCTAGAGTATCTGTGATTTGATTTAGACTCCTAGGAACATGAAATATGTAATATAATCAAAGTTGCGTTCCAAGAGATGTACCCTACAGAATTCATCGGTGTAAATTTGGGTCATGAACCTGGTATATTCTGTTTAGCTGTGACACAACCAGTTGAGTGTCTAGATAGACCCGGAGACGAGAGATACCCAATAACAAAGCGTCACGAAGCAACTCAATAACTGCACTATACTCAACAACATTATTTGTGGTGTCACCTAAGCATATGCCTCCGGAAGATAGCAACTGACCCTGTGGTGTAAAGATTACCCAAGCTGTGGAGGCAAGCCTCCACGTGTGTCGAATAGCACCATCCGCATACCCAACAAACACCTCAGACTCCCTTGACATCTTCCATATTGATGAAAGATAACATCAATGACACGTCCATAACACTTTTTAAAAGAAATGTAAAAAATTAATAGTACATAGACTATACATATGTTACAAAAATTTACCCACAATGACCTCTCTATGAGTAATACTTCTTGAGGTAGAGCCCATTTCTAGGCTTCGCCAAAGAATTCCCTTCAAAATTGACCAAACGATAAGCACCCTTTTTTAAAACCTCCTTAATAATGAAGGGCCCGAACCACATGGGTTTAAGCTTTCCTGCCCCTAGGGGGTCCTTATCTTGGTCATAGACTAGGACAAGGTCGCCCTCAGAAAAAACCTGAGGACGAACGGACCTATCATATTGACACTTGACCTTATGTTTATGAGCCTTGTTGGGAAAGGCCGCATCGCGACGCTGTTCATCAAGCTGCTCAAGGTGTACTAACCGTTCTTCAAGCGGAGAAGTTTCTGGCAATAGCTATACTACCAATTTCAGAGATGGGACTTGACATTCGATGGGAAAGACTACCTCCAGCCCGTAAACGAGTTGAAAAGGTGAGAAACCAATTGCAGTTTTAAATGACGTTCGGTAAGCCCATAATGCCGAGTATAACATCAAATGCCAATTTGACTTGGCTGAGTTTATAGTTCACTGTAGAATCATCTTAAGAATTTTGTTTACAGCTTCCACCTTCCCATTGGCTTGGGGGTAGTAAGGTGATGAGTGTTCTTGCTGTAACCCAAGCTTTGACGTTAACTCGGTCATCATTTGATTCTGAAAGTGACTGCCATGGTCAGTGACAATATCTCTCAGGACGTCGAACCTTTCTATAATTTGGTTGAATAAAAAGAGAGCTGCAGTCTCTCCATCATCTTTGAACGTCGACATAGCTTCAACCCACTTAGTGAAGTAGTTGACAGTTACGATGATATAGTGGTGCCCCCTTGCTGACAGGGGGTTGCATGTAGTGTAATCAATCCCCCATTTAGTGAAGGGACCAACTGTGATGACAGGAAACATGGGAGCTGGATGTACCCTCATCTTCCACGAGAAGATTTGGCATGGATGGCACTTCTTGACCAACTCGATACAATCTTTCATAAGTGTGGGCCAGAAGTAACCTGCTCGTAAAATCTTTTGGGCTGTTACCAACCCAGATAAGTGACCGCCACAAGCTCCTGTATGACAATCATTAAGCATTATGATGGCCTCCTCATGAGTGAGACATCGACGCAAAATGCAATCTACACCTCTCCGATACAATGTATCATCAAGTATGAGATAATTCTTAGCCTGATGGCGTATCCGCCGACACTCGTCACGAGAAGCAGAGGTGGGGCACTTCAAAGTATGGAGATAGATTAGTATATCTCCATACCAGGGGTCTGACGATTCAATCAAAAACATATCCCCCCGAATAGGCGATTCCTCAGGCACAACGTCACCTGACTCAACCGGAAGCTCCGAAATAAGTTCTGCGAAGACCAATGACTTCTTGGACTTTGCTGAAACGAAGTCTAAGTCAAATTCTTAGAGGATTACCATCCATCTACTAATTTTTCCGCTGATAACTTGTCATGTCAACATGTATTGGAATGGATTCACGACAACAAAGATGGTGGTCTTGCGAAATAGAACATAGTGACGGAACCTTTGAATAGCATGAACTGATGCCAACGCAAGTTTTTCGAGATGGGAATAATTAAGTTCCGGTCCTACGAGGCCTCGGCTCAGGTAATAGATCACGTATTTGGAAAATGCGTCATCTTCCTAAACTAAAACCATGCCTATGGTTGAATCTGCGGCAACCAGATATAATAATAATTCTTTGTTATAATTAGGCGGTCGTAGAAGAGGTGTTGTGGTGAAGGCATGTTTTAATGCGTCGAAAGAGCGTTGAGCGGCTTCGTCCCAGAAAAAGGGAACATCTTTCTTTAGTAAACGCATAAATCCCTTGGTGATTTCAGCATAGTTGGCAATGAAACGTCGTAAGAAGTTCGCCTTGCCTTGAAGACTTTGAAGTTGTAAAATTGTGTGTGGGGGGGGAAACTGGATTATTGCCTCCACCTTAAGAGGATCGACCATGATCCCTGTTGTTGAAACGATGAAACCTAACAAACGTCCTGACATGATGCAAAAGCTGCACTTGTTGGGATTCAAGTGAATCCTATAGTAGCGACAAC
The DNA here is from genome assembly GCA_009831015.1 of Picea engelmannii. Taxonomy (NCBI): domain Eukaryota; kingdom Viridiplantae; phylum Streptophyta; class Pinopsida; order Pinales; family Pinaceae; genus Picea; species Picea engelmannii. The sequence goes on from ML779388.1 coordinate 275,464, forward strand.
GTTCGAAGATTAGTCTGAGGTGTGTAGGATGATCCTTTCGCTTGTGAGAGCGTGATGCTAAATCATCTAGATAGGAATCGACTATATGTTTGAGGTCGTGAAACGCAAAAGACATGGCCTGCTAGAAAGTGGCTCCAGCATTCTTAAGGCCAAAAGGAATCTTACGATAGGTGAACGTACCCCACGGACAAATGAATTTCGTTTTTTGTTGGTCCTCAGGTTTGATTTGGATTTGATTATATCCCGAAAAACCTTCCATGAACGAAAAGGCTTCACAACCGGTGCATTCATCAATGATCTGGTCAATGAATGGGGTTGGAAAATTATCTTTTGGACATGCCTTGTTCAAATCATGGAAATCTGTACATACACAAATCATGCCTTATTTTTTATTGATCGTCACAGGGTTTGAAACCCATTGAGTCAAATGGATAGGGTAAATGAGCCTTGCCTTGAGCAATTTCTCAACCTCAATCTTGATGGCTGCTTCTTTCTTAGGATTGACTGGACGAAGTTTTTGTCGAACAGGATTAGCATCAGGATACATTGTGATTTCATGTTCAACTATTTTTGGATCGATGCCTGGCATTTCCTCATACGACCAGGAAAAAACATCGCAGAATTCTTTGAAAAGATCCATGTAAATTTGAATCTCTTCGGGGGAGAAATCTGCTCCGACGAAGACATTCTCCACGACGCCAGGGTTTCGGGAGATATTGATAGGTATAGTTTCAGCGATAGTCACCATATTTCCCTCGGCATAAATTTCCTGTGTAGCTAAGATGTTAATAGGACATGGTTCATCTCCCATCATGGTGATAGTGAATTCTCCTGCCGCGATTCAGCTTAACTCTGGGAGGAAATATGATCTGCGATGAAGATCTTCCCAAGGTTTGTCCAGACTAGTCATCGCTTCGATCACTGCTTCGTCGGAAGGAAAGACTTAGTCTAACGAATAGGTGGTAGCAAGAGAACCCTGAGCCCAGATAGGCTCTAGAAGTGGATCCAACTCTTGTGCGGGAGTCGGATCAGGATTAGCTGAAGCTTGCTGGACTAAAGAGTACACTACTTCAACATCCAACAAGGGCATGGACATGCCGGAGTGCCCTGTCTCATCCATCGTGGCTGATGGGGAAGGAAGAATCCACGGATCCGCAAAGTAAGTCATGCGGAATGATGAAACTTGAAAAATCTCAGCCTTGTGGTGATTAGATATAAACTTGACATCATCATGAGGAGGTGGGTAATCGAAAGTACCCATCAAATATGGGCACAAACGAACTCCGATGTTAACGACACCGGCTTGAGGATTATCAATCATGGGAACCGTGGATGCCCCCAAAGCTGGGTTAGGTCTAGAGAAGGAAAATTGATCGATGGTCACTATCTGTCCTTCGTGTGGAAATAACAAGACTCGAAAAACTGTAGCAACCACAGCTTGCATAGCATAAGTCCAACTACAACCTAACAAGAGATTATAGTCGAGGGGGGCATCGACTACCTATACCTCGACACACACGGTCTTCCCACCTAACTGCACAGGGAAAGAAGGGATGATACCATGTGGTCGGAAAGAATGACCGTCGAACGCAGTGAGGAGAGTAGGTGATGGAGACAAAGCGGGCTGGCCAATGGCCTTCCAACATGCTAGCGACATAACGCATGTCTAGGCACCCTCGTCAACCACCATGCGAAAGATATTGCGTGTAAAAGTTTTCGTGGGATGAGCCACTACTATCTGAAACGCTACGTGGTAAGGCAGACGAGGTTTTAAGTCAGTCGTATATAGCATGATGGTACCTGGGTTACAAGTCTCAGTAGAGCCTAAAGCAGTTAACAAGGCTTTCCACTGAGCAGGGAAGCTTTGGAGGACCTCCAAAGAGGACATCGCACAAGGGGTTTGTGATAAATCCTCCACCACAGAGTAATTCTGGGCGGCCCTTGCGTTTGGATTGTGAGAAGCTTTCTTAAACGTACCCTTTGGAATGCGTGTCATTGTTTCTCCCAACGTCTTCTCGATCTGTAGAGGAAGAGATGGGAGTTAGGCTTCTTTACCCTTCTCAGAGGCGCTTGGTTTACTATAGTCGTGCGCTCTAGTCGTTATTAAAGAATCACCCCTAACCATATATACGTTCACGGATGAGGAATCGTTTGGAGGAGGGAAAGTTTCTTGGTTGCCCCCTTCGGCACTTATAGAGGCCTGAGTCAGATTTTTCCCATGCTGAAAGGGATTAGTCAACACGGATTGTTGTTGTTGTGTGACAAAATTTTGGGCCTCTGCAGGTCAAGGGAACAGATGGGTCGAGTGGTCTTCCGCACACAAGTTGCACGGATACCTCACCTTCCGTTTTTCCATGGTGCCCTTGCCAGCATTATCAGTGGGTTTTTTCTCCCCCTTACCCTTCTTTCGTTGTTTTTTCTTCCCTTCAGGCTGCTGGGTGGCCTTTGGGTTAGTCGACTGCATGGAGTGTACTTTCGACATTTGGGTAGGAGGAGCAGCCAAAGCAGTATTCTGGCTGGCCGCTGAGTGTTGTATATATAACTGCTACAATTTTTTTTTCAATTGCTCAGCGGGCTTAGTTTGGGCTGAACCAACAATACCATCGGCATGTGGTCCAACTCTCTATCTAGTTTTATCCAGAATCGATCGTGGTGCATCCGGTAGGATGTTGTACAATAAACCAAACTGAGAATAGATAAGCTCAAATTGTTGATCCCTCATGATGGCATATTCTTCGGAGAAAACTCCTGAAGTCACGATGTCTTTGGATAATTGCGGGACTAAAGACTTAAGGAACCACTCAAGCAGGAATGCTGGCGGGACTGGTACTTTGATTAGACTCTTTCGGTGTCTCCACTCTCAGATATGATCAGAGATATGGTCCGTTGTCGTTTGTTCGAAATTGGCAAGCAGCTCTATGCTAGCGTCATATCTCACAGGTAACTGGAAATGGTTAAGGAAGGCCATCGCCAGTTCGCCAAAAGAAGAGTATCTTGAGCGATCAAGCTCGATGTACCATTTTGCGACACTCCTGATAAGAGTGTGTTGAAACAATCGTAACTGAATGGAGTCATCTTTCAATGAGTTAGATCAACACCAAAGATGGAAGGTAGTCACGTGATCACCTGGATCTTCGTTAGGCTTGGCCTCAAACTTTGGAATGTCCAAAGGCAACTTCGTTGGCATAGGAGGCCAACGTGGATCGTGACAAATAGGATCATTTAACAACCTTGTCAAATATGGCAAGTGTAATGTCGCCAGAAATGGTAGTTTGGGTTGTTGTTGATAGCCTAGGAAAAAGGGTCATGGAGTTTGACTGGCACCAGGTTGCCAGGAAAAGTTTGGTTGTTGGCCCGTATTCTGGTAGAAACCATGGCCCTGACCAGCGTAAGGATTTTTCTTCTGTGGAGACATCATTGTTTGATTCCATATAAAGGACATCGGATGTTGGGCATGCATCATATTTGAAGGACTTTGGGAAGGATTACCTCATGTCGGTCCTACTGGGAGAGGCATAGAAGTCTGTCCGGGGTTCCAATATTGACTTTGGAAAGAATTACCCCAGAACGACATTCCATAGGAGGGAGTGGATCCTTGTCCTAAGTTCCAAGGTCCTGCTATATGTGCCCCCGACGCAAGAATAGTACCCTGCGTCGGAGTAGACTGTCCAAAGATGGGAGTGCCCCCAGATGGGAAAGCAATGGATGCGAAAGTGTTTTTACCAAATGTCACATTCCAAACAAACGGTGACGAACCTACCGGCATAGTGTGCGTAGGTGTTCCTTGACTCCTGGCTCCAAATGAACTCGTGTGTGCTGGCTTCTCGGCGGACTGCTGATGCAGACCACCAAGCGAAGGGGACGAAGGAGAGTTATGACCTCCAGTGTAAGGAAAAACATTGAAAGGGATAGGAATTCCCCCAAGTTGACCTTGTAGAGGAGCGTTAGAGCTCCCTGCTCCCAAACCCAAAGTCTGTAAAGTGGAGTGAGTGAGTGCAGGACTTGTGCCCGTACTAGGCATACTGTATGAGAACGAAGGGCCTGTCGCACTAGGTGTGAAGGGAGTTTTGGCCACCGTGATAGATGGGGTTGGTCCACTGTGCGACGTAGTTACGGCCGAGACCATGGTGGCTCGGACTGACAATGGCAAGTTAGGAGATGCTTCTCCTGTGGTAGCAACGGTGGTGGGAATGGAAGAATTCCCAGAGGAAGTAACAACGTTTGTTTCCATAGCTGTATGAGGTACAGATAGGCATTCGTAAAATTGGATTGGTACACTGACCGATGGCCAAGTATCAGTGGTTGGGGTTTCAACCGAGCCAATATTGGCGGTTGATTCCTTCGGGAGTTGTTCGGGCACAATGGTTTGTAACCCGGTTGCTTCGAAAGACCCTTGTTGGTATAGCTTCCGCCTCAATGGTGGCAGGGGTGGCTCCAATATAACCGGCGGTAGGCCCAGGAGCCTTCATGATCGGCGGAGCTTGGGATCCTCCATTGTGTGAGAAAATCCAAGACATGCTAAGGTATTCTACACATTCAAACAGTAACACACACTAAAAAAGAAGCCCCTAAGAGATAAGTCAAGAAAATACTAAACTAGTTGGAAGAAAAGTTACAACAACCAACACTAGAGCAACTTACCGGTGCAAGTGCAACTCGAAAATGGAAGCACCCTTCGGGTATAATCTGCAAAGTGTGGCTTGAAATTTGTCCTAGGTACCGCGATATACCCCTGCAGTCACCTGTGTATGTCCCTAAAAAAGATTGGCAACTAGTTTGCCAACGCGTGAACAATCACCAGGCGGGTACAGTCGATATTCGGGTAGACCATAATGAGCAGGGTATCAAGCCCGAAACCTATCAAGTTTATCGAGAGCAAGTGGTCCGAAAGACAACTGAGGACCTTAAATGGATTCGAGACCCATGAAGCCCCGTGGAAAATGCAAACGACGGAATCCCAAAACAAGCCCTCGATATGTGTTCTCCACTACACTTGGTCCGGCTTTGGAGGGGTTATCTCCGCTACCTTTCCTTACGCGACCTCATGTTTAGCCCATGTGTTAGAGGGGGGTCCCGGATAACTTCCACGAAACTGGACTTCTACACTCCCTATCACAAACTCCAATGTTTGGTTTTGAGTGGCCTTGGAGAGTTTCCTCTCCAACCTAATCCAAGGCCCTAGTCCTGAACTAGTTTATGAACCCTACAAACAAAAAGTCTAATAGATTTTAAATTAGCGTTTCTTTTATGGGATTTTTTACGTCACAAGGTATGAAGGTGAAACTGATGACGTATAAAGACTCAAAGCAAAAACAAATGAAAAAAGCTGGAAACAAAAGACTTTTACTAAATGCAAAAATCAACAATTTTTCACAAAGAAAGACTTCTTTTTCTTTTCAATTTTTTCTAAGATTTCATGCAGCAAACATAAAGGAATTTCGCTCAATCTGTGAGCTACTTATGCTCTAAATGCACTGCAAAAACTTATGAACAAAAAGACTTCTTCCTAGCTATTGATGCAGAAACACAATCTTCAAACAAAGAAGAAAATGAAAAGATTTTTTTTTCTTTTTTTTAATTTATTTACGTGCAAATGAAGCCACAAAGGGAAAATACCGACAAGCCTAAAACCAAGAAAAATGAAATTCTGGCTTAAAGCCCAGATCGCAAAGAGTCAGAGAAAAGACACACAATGGAAATCAAGAAAGCAAAGATTCTTATGCTTGTCTAAAAACCATAAAACAAAACTTTTTTTTTTCTTTTTATCTTTTCTATCAACTATCAACTAAGAAAAAATAGGCTAAGGGTAAGAGGCCCTAACCTACTGATTGTGCAACCCTAGACTCAAACACCTAAGAGGAACACTTCTCACCACAGGAGGGGATGATTGCCCCACCTTGACTGAAAAGCGGCCTGTCAAGCACGCTACTGTCACTGAAACAACATGTGTGCGAACGTGTGCTGAGCTACAACAGAGCACGTGTACCCGTGGGATGCACTTGCACAGGCCACGTGTATGTATAAATTCTAATAAAAAAACTAACACAGGAAGCCCAGACCAGGAAGAGGCCTCTGGTATTGATAACCAGGGTCTCTTGAAGGCTTGGATGCTTCTTCTTAACAGAAAAGAAAAATAATTGCAAAGAATAACAAAACGTAATAAAGCAAATTGAGACAAGACTATGAATCAGCAAGACTTAGACAGGATCCAGAAAGCCCCCTAAGAATGTATAATTCTGACAGGGAAGAGGAGGACTGCCTCTCAAGCTCTCTGACTCCTACACACTACTGAAACCTCTACAGCCAACTTTCACACATGTGATGTAAGAGATTAGGGCGCGGGTACACGCGTGCAGGCCTTCTTCAGGCCGCGTGTACCTCTGTGTGTCCCGATAATTACCGTCAAGAAACAGTCAAGGAAAAACTAGTATAAAGAACTAGGTTCCCTGCTAGCTCTGACCTAACAGAAAACAGACAAACAAAGAAACATAAAATCTAATCCTTTAAACTACCCAAAAACCTTGACTAAATCCGGAAACCCTAAAGAGTATCTTCCCTAGTACGGTCGCCAATTCTATTGTTGGGAAAAATACCCTACGGACTAGCAAACTAGGGTCAGACTTGCATGCAGATTTTGACCATAAAGAAATGACTTTTTAACCTACCACCCAAAACTTAAACCCCTCTTTCACAATACATGCATGGAAATAAACTACTAACCTTTTTACTGATGTTTGGTGTAGATCCTCCGTTGCTCTTTGCCCGCTTACTTGCGCTACTCCTTCCAAAGTTAACCTACAATCAAGACAAAACACTACGCATGCATGCTACTTTTCTACTTGAGGGTTAGAAATTAAGCATAAATTACACAAATCATAGATAACTCATGCATTGTGATGGGAAAAGTATTCTTTTCTTATTTTCAAAATGAATCAACTTACAATCAAAGTCGAGACCGGCCACCGCTCCTTGATCCTGATCCTGGGCTCCTCCTCTTCTTATATCCTCCAACTGCTTTGCATTAATTCTCCTTAGGCTTGAGGAAAGGCTAAAGGGTTGGGACAAATGGATTCAGCAAATGGGCAGAGTTTCTTCGCTATAATTTTTCCCCCTTCAAATGGTACCCCTACCCCTTCTTTTATAGGCTAGAAGGAGCTAGGGTTTTGGACGAACTCTCGGCCATGCATGGCCGGGAGTTTCAGTTAACTGACCCATAGCCTTTTGTCCCATCGACAACTTTCCTATTTTTGTGTTTTCTTAGGTAAACGCGGGCTATAGTAGGCCTACCAGCGTTCACCCGCGTGCAGTAGTGGGTTAGGGCGCGTGTGCCTTTACCTAAGAGGATTTTCAAAGAGGTTGTTCAGTAGATGTTTTGGTAATGAAGGGATATGAGTTGGCCTGATGCCAGGTAAGCATGTGTGGTGCAATTTAGGGTTATAACAGAGCCACGTGAGGAATTTCAATAATATTCTAGAAGTTTCAAAACCCTACCACAATTGAGGGTTGAGGAAGTAAAAAACCTATCCCTAGATGGCTATCATGCTATGTTAAATACCAAGCCACTAGGAGGAGAAGGGATTACATTCTATGTTATTGTATTTTGTTCCATAGTAGAGAAGAACAACTAGAAGTGGGAAATCAGATAGCATAATAGGGGGGTTTAATGTTCTATAGAAGCCTATCAGACCACAGGTATCAATTAAATCCATAGAGAGTACCTTCTCCTTTGTACTTGCATTATTTCCATACCAAAGAAAAGACAGCACAGCAGCCTCACGTTCTAGATGGGTTTTCGCCTATAAGGGTTTCCCAGAGAAAATATTTGTGTTATCTTGTGGATGGTGTGTGAATGTATTTTACCATTCTTTATTTTTCATAGTTTATCTATTTCATTCATAAGAAAAAAAACAGTAACTAAATATTTTGGAATCTCAAGGAATTTAACCTTCATAGTGTAGATTTCAATTTATTTATCATATATGTTGTGATGAATTATTTCAGTGGAGTATCCATTGTAGT
>ML779388.1:284605-312765 GCA_009831015.1 Picea engelmannii
GTATCTAAGGCTCTAGAGGATTTTTCAACTTTGATTGTTCTCTTTCTACCTTCCTCCTTTGTTCTTCTTCAATTATTTTTCTTCTCCTTGTGCTTTTGTTTCTTCTTTGCTACTTTCTTCTTTTATATTTTGACTACTTTTTTATTTATTTCCTCAATAACTTTATCTATTTCCTTCTTCAACAAAATTTTCTTTATTTTTCTTCTAATCTTCTTCCATCACATTTTTTGGGTTCTTACTTTGTTGGTTTAATTTACTCCATTGTATTGGATTTTTTAATTTGATTTTGTTTTAGTCTAACTCTTTTTTAATTTTTTTTCAATGTTAATTGATTCTAGTTTATCTATTACTTGAATATCATTGTCCTATCTATTTAGCTGCTTGGGGTCTTTTTGGTGAAGTTTTAGTGTAATTTGTTTTTTGTATGTACATGGTTTGTTCATTAATACCATGTTTTAAAAATGGGTCTTCAATGTCATTGATATCTTTCTGTCCATCTAAAATTTCTATTAAAGGAGGTAGTGGAAGGAAGAAGGAAGGAGCGTGCGGTCCATCTAGAATTTCTATTAAAGGAGGTAGTGGAAGGAAGAAGGAAGGAGCGTGCAGTCCATCTAGAATTTCTATTAAAGGAGGTAGTGGAAGGAACAAGGAAGGAGCATGAAGAAGTGGTTGGTGGCGCTGATAGTTGCAAGGCAAGTGGAAGTCACAGATGGAGGTGTATGAGTTGGAATGAATGTCACAACTGAATACAAATACAAGTGATGAGTTGGAATTCATAGATAAAAATTATTTTACAAAGCCCAAGGCAAGGAATTTCCTTCTGTCATTCCATTTCTGTGGCTATATCTGTAAATTGTTGATCATGCACACTTACTTTCTGAGATGTTTCCTCTCCCTCTCCCTCTCTGAGATATGACTTCCTCAATTCCCTACACAGTACCCACTACCCTTTGAACTTGTATGTGATAGAACAAGTGCCACGATCAAATAGGTCGTATTTGCACTCACAAACTATGAGTTGGACTCCATGATTACCAATTATTTTACAAAGCCCGAGGCACAGAACCACCTTCAATCATTAAATATCTGTAGTTGTAGAACATCGATCATTATATGTTTCCTCCCTTCATGAGATATGACTTCCCCAATTCACTACCATTTATATAAAATTCAGGCCCCCTTTCCCTCCTTCCAAGATATACACTACCAATCTATATAAACAATCAAACCCAAATCCATCATTCACAGTCCTCTCAACCTCTCCTTGCAATTGCATTTCAAACTACTCCATTCTCCATCATCTTTAATAACAATCATGGACATGAACACACCCCTCCTATTTCTTTCATTATTATCGTTGGCGAGTCTCATCATAATTGTTTCTGCAAATTTCTACAATGATTTCGACTTCACAACGGGCAATGATCATACTCAAATCCTTGACAATGGAAACCAATTGCAGCTTACTCTCGAACACACATCTTCTGTCCTCTATGGAGTTGGCTATGTGGCTTTGTGCACAAGAGAAGAAGAATGTAAGAAGCTTGAATACTAATAAACAAGAAGAAGAAGAAGTTGGTGGACGTATCCCCACACTGGAGTGAACCACGTATATCCTGTGTCTTGATATTCTTTGTGTGATATGATTGATGTTGTTTATGTGTTTATCTGCTTAGTGTAGTTATTATAATGTATGATGAATGCATCTAATTTTTTTGCTTAGTGTTTGATGGTATTTGAATGTTAAATGTGAGCTAATGTTATGTGATAAGAGGTTTTAAGAGCTTGATCTTGACTATTTCTGCATTGATCTGGAATAAGGGTTAATCTATGATGTGACTGAGAATCATAATATAATGCATATTGTTGGCTAAGTTCTCTGTTAAGTTTTGTAATCACAGATCTGTGTCCCAGCTTGGTTGTAGACACCTGATTCCTGCAAACCCCCCTGCCTCTACCTCAATTGAGAATTCATCTGCTTTGTAGTTTTTTTTGAAAGGGCTATTAGTTAGGTTTTTGTTGGTGTGTTGTTGAAGCATTGAACCTTGGGTCTTCCCATGTGCCCACAAATGGTTTCATTGTCGGGACCTAAAACTGTGATTGTTGGGAACTGAAGAAAAGATAAATCTTTGTGTGTAGATTTGTTGTTGTAGTGCGCAGTATTCTACTTGACTTGTGAAGCTTTGTGCTAAGAAATAAACTAGATCTGAAGAAAAAAGGTAAGATCTTAAAGCTTTGTGCTCTGGTAAAGGTAAGATAAGTGGAAATTTTTTCTTCGAATGTATGAATCTATGTATGTTTGATAGATTTTGTACTATTCTGAAAACTAGGGCACAATTAGAAGAAAGAGTTGATTTGAATAAATTTGATAGAAATAGAGAAAAATATGTTATTCCTATGCATAGAAATAATTTTTGGACTAATAAGTGGATGTAGGAACCTAGAAATAATTTTTGTCAATTGTGGGTCCAACATTGTGATCCCAGTGTGCAGTACAGGAGAGGCTGGAACTCATTTAAAAGAAATAGAGGATTGACGTTGTGTTACAATTGCAGAAGGCCGAGACATATTGCTAAAGAATGCCTTGGTATAGGCCCTCTTTGTCTTTGTTGTAAAGCTATTGGTCATGAGGTTGAGGATTTCCCAAGGATGATTGCTAAAGTTGAAAAGATGAACATGAGACAAGAAAACTATAAATAAAGTCAAGAGACTAAGGATATGTTAAAGAATCATATAGAAAAAGAGTCAGAGACTATGTTAAAATAGTTAAAAGAAGTAATGGATGATCACAGAGACATCAGTTTACCAGAGATCCTGAAAGAAAAAAATTGCATAGTTACAAGAATAGAATACTTCGACATAGATTGTGTATTAGATGAAGAAACACATGTGAATATTATGCCAGAAATCACTTGGGAAATTTTGGGAAATCCTGCTATGATACCTTCATTGGGAAGGATAGGCTTGTTTAAAGGAAATATGATAGCCCTATGTGGAAGAGTTACTAATATACCTATGATTTCTCATGAAACATCGACTGAAGAATAATTTGAAGTCATTAAATTTGTTGAGAACAATGCCCCCTTTCCACTTTTGTTAAGAAAGACTTGGATTGAGAAGGACCAGAATAGAAAGAAAGTAGAGGAGGAAGCTACAGAACAAAAAATGAAAGAACTAAGAGATCTCATAACCATTAAAATATCGCGACTAATAGAAGAACAAGAGGATAAGTCGAAGAAACATATGGCAAGAGAATTAGCTATTGAGGTTGAAAGAACGAAAAAAGGTTTGAAGGACCTATCCATGCAAGAAAGAAGAATACCTAACCTAGAGTTAGTAAGAGAAGAGGTATTACCTTTGAACCCTTTGGAAGAACATCGACAGTTCAAAGTTACTATGCTAAGAGAAAATAAGAATAAGAATGGAAAGAGGAATCCAGAAACACAGATCACAGGAAATAAGGAAAGGAATCTCGGTAAGAATAGAGCCGAGTTAGAAAAACTATAGGAGGTTCTCGAGAAGACTTCGTAGGAGGAATATCTAAAAAACTTGAACCTCGTCGGAATAGCAGAACCACGCAGAATGGGACTTTGCCATGGTGAAGCTATATGACCATTGGATTCACCTCGACCATTAGAATGATGCCCTAGAACGGCTAGAAAACACAGTTATGAGAAAATGAACCGTTGAGATCGTGCCATAATAGACTGATTCATATTGATTGAGGCACTCCTTCTTGTTGGACGAATCTATTACGATGCTTTCTTATTTAACCTGTCGGACGCTGCACTGGGACCACTTTTTGAAAACCATGATATCCGAGCTAACAGAGAATCCATTGTATCACGTTGTGCTATGTAGACCTCTCCATCTGTTTGATTACCTCGCTTGTCTATTCGCCTACCCGATTTATTTTTTTACAAGTGCGAATGTCAGGTGAACCAAGTGCGTTAGAGAAGTCTGTGGAGGATATTCTTGTAGACATCATGGCTGAGAGAGTCATGTTTGTATGAATACAAGCATCGTCGGCTGGTGGATTGCAAACATCCCCATCGACTAGATAGAGTTATGGCCACACTGTTGAGAAGCGAAGAAAACACCGCAACGATCTGGCTAATGCGAAGTAGATCTCGTCGGTTTTTCTAGATTACATACCACCTTTGGATGGCGTGGTGAACTACGACAGTATCCCGCATGACTCTGAATACACGTTGATCACTACATACATCCCAAATGGGATACATGTAGTTGGACCCCAGTTAGGACACATCCCAGCCTTGAAGAACAGTGACTTCAACATAGGAGACAGAAAGAACTATGCGATGCTCGTGCTACATAGGTATATGATGAAGATGAATGGGAAGAAGTTGTGCATAGTCTCCCAACCATGGATAAAGGAGCTCACGCAATCAAAGATATTGAACGTGATGAAGATCCCTCACTTTAGCTGACATCATGAGGTTAACACTTGCATTAAACTCCTCCCATCGTGCTATCACAGAGGCTATCTATTGCTTGACAGGCATGTCACTGTGGATCTGAAACTGATCCACCTCATCACAGGAATGAGGATGCATGGACCGGAACCTCAGAAGTTCTACCTAGGGAAGAATTTTGATTGCTCCCTGACACAATGCATAAAAGAAGACTATGGCGATGTAGAAAAGGGAAAGCAAGGCTACAAGGTAGCCTCCATCTAGGATGTCCCAGTGCACCTATATTTCCATCTTATTGCTGGCAAGATCGTCAGAAATAACCTTCTAACATAGGTCACTGGATTTGTAGTAGACCTCGTAGGGAAGTGAGTAGAGGGAATGCAAATGAACTGAGCTAGTTACCTCTTCAATGAGCTCGAGAAGGACTTTCATGAAGCGCAGGACCAGGGATATGAGTTTCATTTTAGCTGGATACTAGTACTAATCTCCTTTGTCACTTGTTAGATGCAGAAAGGAGCGACATTTCCTGAAGTTGAGCCATATGAGTTGTTGGTCGCAAGGTTCTCCACCTTGTGGTATACAAATGACATGTCGAAGCAGTGGCAGTAGAACATTGTCTTTCATGCTTACTACTAGTAGTTGAAGTGTGCCATTGAGGCATTTCCACGAATGACCCCAAACACACTGCACCAGTATAGGCTTCTAGCGAAGTTTCTCATATATCAACACTTTATGTATATCACTATGTGCAGGGATGAAAGCAAGGAGGAGTTGCAGTCCTATTACAAGTTGACCAACGAAGATATGGAGGAGAACACCAAAGGATGGCCAACAAAATTCCTTGTATTGGATGACGCTGCAGAACTCTCTGACCCTGACATCATAGGAAGTCCATTGGTCACCCAGGTTGAACATGATGGATAGAAGAAAAATAAGAAAAAGGAGGATGTGTAGAACACAGAAAGTGATGAAGACGACAACACATTGGAGGAAAGTGGGCCTGAATCGCTCGCGGGAGGAGGAAGAGACGAAGTGAACCAAGAGGAATGAGGGGAAGAAGGAGACAAACAAGAAAAAGGTAAATTTACATCGTCAAAGGATCCCCTTACCGAGGACAAAACATCGAAGAAAAGGAAGGTTTATTTGCAGAAACCCTTAGCAAGAAAGAAGATCCGAGCCAATAAGCCTCAGTGGAAGAATATGCTCACAGTGGACGATGTCAATGTCATCATTGCAGTCGTGGAAGATGATTTAGAGGATATCTTGTAGAGGCATGGAGCAAAGAAAGAGACGTTGTATGAAAAAATCGAGAAAGAACTACAACAAGCCATCCATTCGAGCAACACAGTACCTACTGCGCCCTCTTCATCGAAAAGTGCAGAATTGGGGGATGAGCCCCCAATTACGAAGGCTATCATATGCAACAGAGGCTTGACTTTGTTGAGTCCACGAAGAGAAGGATTAGAATACAGAAGCCTTGAAGCAAGAAAAGGAGGCAGTCTTAGAGAAACTTCGAGCTGTGAAGAAGGAGAAAGATGAAATTCGGGCGATGTACGAGGAGGACAATGTGAAGATGCAGAAGAAAAAGACCAGCTTCTCATAGAGAAGATTGTGGTTAAAGATGCAGTGACTAAATCACTTCAATCTATGTTGGGCTTGGCACATGAGGAAGAAGAGTCAGTTGAAATTCAAGTGGGGAATCTTGTTGGGACCATTCAGCAGCTTCAAGCAAGAGTAATGGAGTTAGAACTTCAAGAAGTGTTGAGCACCCTGCAAGAAGTGCACAATCAAAGGGAATAAATAGCCAAGAGAGAAGTAGAAAGAATCAGGGCACTCGCCTCAGAGTTTAAGAAACTAAGTGATAGAAGTGAGTAGACCTATGAGCGCCTTGCATAAGATCCAGAGCTGAGGAAATTGGAAGCACAACTCCAGGAGGTGAAGCAATAGGCGTCCACTATGCAAGCACAAATAAAGCTTCTTAATGCAATCAATAATATGAAAAGATCACAGGAAAAACGTGCATTCTAGAAGTATATTACTATTATCTAGAGCAAGGTCATGGAAGTGACATAGAGACTACAACCGATGCATGATGAAGCTTGCACGATTTTTGAAGAGGTTGAAGGACAAGGCTCGTACCTAGACCAACATGTTGTGATAGTGGAACTGCGCCTAAAAGGGCCTCTTACTGAGAAAGTGATTTAGGAATTTGTTGAGAAGGAAGCTTTGGTGAAGCAACAAGTTGAGGCATCTTGAGCTAAGCTCGAGGCCTTTGAAGTAGCGTTGCCTAGATCTGAGTGAATCGGGATGAGTCATAGGTGAGTGTTGGGGGCCTGTTGGCCCTTGACACAGTTTTGAGGAAATATTGGTCATGTTAGACCACTTTTGGGACTTCGACAGGATGGACAAAGATGGAGCGCCTAGGCAAAGCGGAGATCGCAAGATCTCACTTGTTTTGTGGACCCAACAAGTGGTTTTCTAGGGTTTATGCAATGGGTTAAGGGATGTCAGCCCATGGGTTTACCCATGATTAGGCCTCATTGTAAATGTATAAATAAGTATCCAAGCGATGTAATAACTACTACTCAGAGTTGGCTATGTGAAAATAGTATGTTAGTCTTAGTGCAAGTGTTTTGTAAGTTGCTTTGTGCACATACATTGTATGTAAATCTCTGTTCCTTGACCTAGTTTTGGGAAGGAGGATATGGTGTGCAGCTTGTGGATCTCTTGTCCTATGCGAAGTTGGCTCTGTGGATTTCTACAAAGGAGAAAAACAATGTAAGAATCTCGAAGACTAATAAATAAGAAGAAGAAGAAGTTGGTGGGTCTAGCCCCACACTGGGGTGAACCACGTATATCCTGTGTCTTGATATTCTTTGTGCGATATGATTGATGATTTTTATGTGTTTATTTGCTTAGTTCTATTATTATAATATATGATGAATGCATCTAATGTTGTTTCTTAGTGCTTGATGGTATTTGAATGTTAAATCTGAGCTAATGCTATGTACTAAGAGGTTTTAAGGGCTTGATCTTGACTGTTACTGTGTTGATCTGGAATAAGTGTTAAACTGCAATGTGATTGAGAATCATAATATAATGTATATTGTTTGCTAAGTGCTCTGTTAAGTGTTGTAATCACATATTTGTGTCACAGCTTGGTTGTAGACACCTGAGTCCTGCAACCCCCCCTGTCGCTACCTTGGTTGAGACTTAATATGCTCCGCAGGTGTTGTCGAAAGGGATGATAGTTAGGGTTTTGTTGGTACATTGTTGAATTGTTGAACCCTGGGTCTGCCCCTGTTCCAACATTGGCCAAGAAAATTTCTTCATCTTATAGAACCTCAAAGCCTTTCTCCAAGAAATACAATGCAAAAGTCATTGTGTCTAGGGAGTTGACATAAATCAAATCTTAATGAAGGATTAAATCATAACACTGTTGAGCACTACTTCAGACTCTGATGCCAAATATTTGAGATGAAATTATGATATACTACCAAAAACTAAAATTGCCTCAAATATGTGATTCTACAAGGCCGCGTGTTTCTTTCACTCATGCGAGGATGAGAGAAAAATGGGAAAAAATGAATAAATGTTCTCTGGATGCATTTGCTCAGAAAATCAAGTAGGGTTGTGAATTGTAAAGTGCATTCTTGCATTTTTGTTCATATCGAATGAGCAACATTTCCCTTTTATCTTCAAATTTGGTGAATATTTCTGCAAAATTCAAATCAAATAGTTTGTATCATAATCATAAGCGATCGTTTCAAGATAATAAGATATGAATACTTGTTTTACATGCATTTACACAACATCATGAAGAAACAGTAAATCTAAAGATAAATCAATTATGTATTTCTTCTTGTTACTTGAGTATTAACTTCAAATCAATTATGTATTGCTTCTTGTTACTTCACTATTAACTTCAATGTTACTTGTCAAAATGTAATCATCAACATAAAATGATTTGTAACAATCCTCGACTTGGGGAGGTATTCATATACAAATTTTGATTAACAATACATCTCTAAAATCTCACTCCTCTAAAATTCTCATCAATTTGTGCATATCATGCTCTAGGTGCTCATTTTAGTGCCTACAATGTTGTTTGTAACTTACAAACAAGGTTATCTTTACCAAGTTCCATGTATCTAAGAGGTCATTCCATGAATACTTCTTCATCTATCCACCCATTTAGAAAATCACTTTCAACATATATATGATGAATAATCCATATTTAAAATGTTGCAATAGTCAGAATGATTGTCATGGTTGTCATATTAGTTACAAGTGAAAAAGGTTCCTCATAATCTATTCATATCCTATGTGCATAGCCTTTGTCTACTAACAATGCCTTGTACTTGTCAATAGTACCATAAAATATGTACTTTCTCTTGAATGATTATTTATGACAAATTGTTTTCTTATTTGTTGCCAATTAATCTAGGCTCCAAGGTTTGTTCCTCCTATTAGAATCAATTTTGGACTACATATCATCTCTCCTAGTGTTCTATGTTCTCTCTTCAAAGGTATATGGTTCATGTGTACTAATAACTTCAATCATCGGTGAACAATTGATTGAAGGTGTTTCAAAAGTTCACTTTTTCCAAGCTCTACTTTACTCTTCTATGCACTCTCTAATTACTTTTTCTTTTGGATTTCACTCCATCATAAGTTTTAGTTTCTTCCCCTAATTCTTTAACTGTCTTCACCAATATCCTGTATGTTCTCTTCATTGTAGTAGATTCGTCAATCTCTAATTTAAAACCAAGAAACTTTGGATTTTCAATAGTATCAACAAAATTATGTCTAGAATATAATGAATGATATGATCAATGTTGATATAGTTTATGATATTCTACACATGTTCATTGCAAACCTCAAACTTTATCAATTTACCAAAATCAATGGGATCGACTTCCTTTCCCTCTACAATATTACAAAACTTTTGTTTCATTAAGACATATTGAATATGGAATTTCCAAATGGAGTAGTTTCTAGCATCCAACTAGATGCCATATATATAATGGAGTAATTCTTAAACACTATAGTTGTTAAGTTTTGTTTAAAAAATATAATGAGCTTTGGAAATGTGTTCAACCCATGGTTTTATGAATTTTCTCTTCTTGCAAGTAAGGTTTCATCAATTGTTTTGGCTGTAGTGTATTTTCTCTTGTTATTCAAAATGTTAAAAGTCTAGTTGGACACTCCAAATCAAGTGCGCCTTATGATATGGGGGAGATATTAACACAAATGTTTGTAAAAAAAATGATAACATATTCATATTTGTTGCAAATATTGCTGCATTAAAATCTCCACAATATTTTCCATGACAGTTAATCAATTCAATTCCCATGATCTAGAGGAGATTGTCTTCAATAGTTTAATGCACAAACACTCAGTGCCTACAAGAGGAAAATATTATGAGACCAACATCAAACCTTGTTACATATTGAGTGTCATTAAAGAGTGGAATATTATACATCAATGGAGCTATTGAAGAGTATAAAAATGTATTTTATTCCAAAATGGAAGTGGTCATGGTGTTATGAAATGGATCTCCCTTCTCGACAAAATATGCTTGAGAAATCATGCAATATCTACAACCTACAACTTTATTGGCAATGAGAACTACTAAAGTTAAAAGAGCAAGAAATTATACATGAGTATGTAGTTATTAATTGTATTTCATCCTAAGTTCTTGAGTCTAGTGTTACTCACTTACTATAGTTTACATTTCTTAATAAAGGGAGGAACATTGAAGGAGTGATTTGAATATTTTGATAAACTTGTGCAAGAAAAGAAAATTAAAGGAATCTAAAACATAGAAAAAACAATGTTGCACGCACACGCACACACACACACACACACACACACAAAGGTTTTCCTTGGAAACCCTTAACCAAGAAAACTAGCCTATATAAGAGATACATACCTCTCTATCTCATTGTATTAAATTCACCATGTTATCACTCCAGGAAACTCTCCTAGGCTGTAAGTCAGAGATGCCTGGTAACTTAATCTTTTGGTAACGGTTTTCTCAATAAAAAGTGTGGGTTTGGATCAAGTTGGATGACTGAATCATTTCTCACTCAAAACATGCATGAACACATTTATATGGACAAGGCTTTCAACCACAAATGTTCAGAGAGTTTACAAATAAAGGGATGTATGGAGAAATAACTATTATATCAGCAGAATCACATATAAAGCATATATGAATGGCCAATTACAATAATCATAGGAATACTTGCAAAGTTTAGCTTATGAATGCAATGATAAGATGACAGTTATCGAGCATAAACAAGCATAATAGCATGAATATAATATCCAGGTGCAAGTACAGAATAGATAAGAAGATGAAATCTGAACAAGTTATGGCAAAAGAAGCTTGTATTACTTAATATGAAAATGAGAAGTTTGAGTACATAATATGAAAAAAGTCTCCAAAGTCGAACCTCTAGTTCCTATTCTACCTTTAGCTTTATAGCTTTACAATGTAGTTTTGAGATCCTAAAAGCATGGATCAAATATGCTAAAGATAGAAATTCAAAATTGAGTTTGCAAAAGATATGGACTGATCCCCAAAAATGAGGTCAATGCCAGATTTCATGGTCTTCATATCCTGTAAAGTCATGATGCAGTGTAGAATAGCCTTCTAAGCCTGAGTGATGACTCTTCCAAGAGATACAAATTCAAATTTGTTGAGGTGAGCAAGCATTCTGATTTTCTGCCTTTGTCAAAGGTATAAAAAATGATTGAAACACCTCTTCTTTCACTTATCCATCAAAAATAACTATTGGATCTAACTTGACAATTGATCAAATGTCTATTCGCAGAGGTTTCAAACCATTTGAACTCAAAAAACTTCGATCTGTGCAAAAATTCAGTCATTCTGGCAGTGACAGGCTTTCGGTGGTTAGCCTAGAAGACTCCTAAGTGAATTAACTACCGAAATCTCTGTCTTCAATGGTTAATGAACAGTCGTCATGTTCGCCTAAACCACCGAAACTTCATCTTTGAGAAAACTTCAAAATTTTAAAAAATGATTACCTTGATTCTTTGTTGAATGTTCAATGTCTTTTGGACGATGCAACCCTTGTTTGTGCAGATCTGCGAACTTCAACTGGCTGTGTGGAAGGCTCTGGTGTATCTACCATGGTTGTAGCTAAGTTGGCTAGAGTCTCCAAACTTGTTTGCTCCTGTGTTGGTGATTTAGAGTCTTTTAATTTGAGCCTTGGAATTCTGAGTTGTCTGTATAGCTTCATGTTCTCCCTTATCAACACCCTGTTCCTGTCTTTGATCTTGTCATGTTTTTCTTTGAGGGTTTGGTTTATTTTGAAAAGCTCTGCATTTCTTTTAGTCAAGTCTGTATTATCCTTTTTAATAACTCTTTCCAAGACTTTCATTTCATAGACTTGTTGCAGTAGTTTATTGATTTTATGTGCCCTAGATGCTTTAAGCTTACTTGAAGAACCTTTTGCCAATGATGGATTGTGTGCCTCTGGGGGAGTTGGTGAAGGTAAGTTGGAAAAATCATCTACAACTTCTCCAGCCTATACATTACCTTGTGTCTCTGCTAACTCCTGTTCTAGTTCTGAATCACTATAGGGCAGGTTTAAAGGGTTACTTCCTTCTGCACGGTCCTTGGACTGCTCACCCTCAAACTGTAACTTTATTTTGCTTCTTTTCTTTTTAACAGAGGATGATTCTATCGGATCTCTTGCTGGTGAGATACCCTTCCATTTTCTATGACTGCTTTTAGGAGTGATGGTCTTCTTAATGGCATCCTTTTTACCCTTCTCCTGTTGTTGCTAGTCAGTCTGGAATTCATTCCAGAAGAGGAAGTAGTTCCAATCTACCTGCCTTTTCTTCAATGACTCTTTGAAAACGAGAGAAATGATTCCTTTATGAGACAATCTACTTGCCATCTTATTGGGTTTATCCTTGACCTGTCTATCCATTTTAGTGAGGGATTTGTGCAAGTAAAATGGTAAATTGATGGGAGATCTCCCTATGAAATGATTTAAAAGTTTGAAGTGGTAGAACATGACTCTGTTGTATCTACCTTCACAGGTGATATAGATAAATATTGCCTTCAAGAGAGATTGCCATTTAGGTTCTAGATAAGACATTGGTATGTCTTTTTTCCATGTAAGATCTTTGTGCAGAGGCTGTAGGTAGGACCTAAATTCAATGTTTGAAGGTACAATTGATTTGAACCAACAATCACTTGTTCTGGGAAGACCCGTGAACTCAGTTATGGTTGCCTCATCAACCACAAACTGCTCCTTTCCCAATGTTGTTGTCCTTCCATCATACGAGCTAGCAAAAGTCTCGGACACTTGTTGATGAAAATCTACAAGTTTTTCACAATACATATAGACTCCAGTCTTCTTGAAGAACTCAGCCACCTGAGGGTGTGCCTCAAGGTACCAAACTCCATCCAATTCGACCCTTAGAACTGGCCCTGCTTTCGGCATTAGTAAATGCTGACTGTACCTGTGATTAAGGAAAAACTTCATGCCAGGGAGACAAAGACTCTATGATTTAGGATGAAAGAGAGTATGACTCATAGAAAAGCAAATGGGATAGGGTGACACAGAGTTCGAATCGCAAAGATCAAATGCTAAGCAAGTTTAGGCAACAGACTGAATGAAAACATGCCAAAAATTTTGAGTTTCGGTAGGATATACATTTGAATTGAAATGGTATGAGTTTTGAACTTACGTGATGACTCGACCTGGCTTGATGGGTATGACAATTGGATTGAGAGCGATTTGCTGAACTCTAACTGCACTCAATGATCACTAAGAGAAACGAGATTATGATCTCTGGATATGCATTTGCTTGATGAAATCACAGGCTCAAGACTATCTCAATAACTCCCGAATTCGAATTGATAATGAATGGAGATCAAATTAGAGATTTAAATGGGGTCATAATGGATTGTGTACTCGTGACTGGGAATGGTGAGAGGCTACGTGACTAATAATTTCTGTTAGTCAGGAAACACGCATGAATTTTTGTATCTTCACCGAGTCTTAATTTTGAAAAGACAAATGCACTTGAAAGGACAACAGGATATCAATCTTCAGATAGATATAACAAGAACATGCATACCTTACCAACTTCATGAGCTTTCAGTGGTTACATTTCCATCATTGCACCAATTGACAACTGGCTCGTGCGAAAGCATGGGCTTTTCATTTTTCCCATTGAAATATTTTCGGTAGCTAACCGTGCTTTTGCTTTTCCCTCTTATCTACCGGAAACAAAGGCTTTCAGTGGTTAATGAGCGTGTTTCAGGCTCTCCTAAACCACCGAAACTTGAGATTCTGTCTTTTGCTTGACCAAACCAAATGTAAAGTTCTTTCTGAGCTTATTTATAGAAAATAGACTCTCTAACCTACCTACAAAAATTTAGGAATAAATTTTGGACCACAACCTATCACCTCAAAAGAAAAATTTCCACCAATTTATTTGAGGAGATAACACTGGCTCCTATTGGGGATGAACTCCTCCCTGTGAGGTTTCAAGAACCATAGAACCAATGCCTTTCCTGAAAATAAAACTAAAAACTATCTGCTAGTGTTTCCATTGGGCATGGAGTTATTCTATAAAAATAAAGACTAAAACTAAAATTACAATGTCCAGGCTTCATAGCCTTAGAAAAAATAGAGTTTCAAAAATCGCTCGTTGACCGGGCCACCGAACATTTCTTCACCTCCCATATTGTGCATAATGAATGTGTTGTTGTGCTATACTTGAGTTATCATGTAAGGGCCGGTCCACAAATAATCGAACTTGTTATGCTTTCCTTTATCTTGTCTGAGAGCATCCCATTTTAGAACCCAACCACCAACTTGAAAATTATCCACCTTTGCCTTTCTGTCAAAAGTATATTTGATCTTCTTTTGATGAGCCTCTGATCTATCCACTAACTACTTGCAGGCTTGCTACAATTCCACCAAATCAAGCATTCTTCTTACCATATCATTTGACTCAGTTTGCTCTTCCTGAAAGAATCTAGCCACTGGTAAAACTAACTGAACAGGAAAAATGGCATCAGTCCCATAGAACAATTTGAATGGAGAGGTTCCTATGGAATTTTTGATAGTTAATATGTTTGCCCACAGAGCAAATTTCAGTTTAGAATCCCAATTCTTTTTGTTTTCCTCTAACAGTTTTCTGATGATTTTGATTAAGCTCTTATTGGATGATTCGACCAGGCCATTACCTTGAGGGTAGTAGGGGGTCGAATGTACCAACTGGATGCCCATTGATTCACACATGTCTACCAATGCCTCTTCTTTGAACGTTGTTGCATTGTCTGTTACCAGCCTTTTGGGACAGCCGAATCTGCTCAAGATATTTTCATAAAGAAACTTCATGACAACCTGGTGAGTGGCATTCTGGGTGGGAATTGCCTCTATCCATTTTGTAAAATAATCTGTGGCTAATAAGATCCACTTATGTTGACCACTAGACGAAGGATTTATCTCGCCTATAAAATCTAAACCCCACTGCTGAAAAGGGCCATTCACTACTATAGGTCTTAGGGGAAAAGATTTTAGCTATTGGTTTCCTGTAAATCTTTGACATTTATCACAAGCTTTGATGAAGGCACACACATATGAGAAAAGAAAAGGCCAATAGTATCCAACCCTTAGAATTTTATGAACAGTGGTCTTCCAGTAATGATGACCTCCACAAACACTTGAATGAAACAGATGTATAACTTCCACTAACTCTTCTTTGTCTAAACATCTGAGTAGCAAACCAGTAGGGTCTTTCCAATATAACAGATTATTGTAAATGCAAAATTTGATGGCTCTAAGATTAAGGGCTCGGGCTTGAGTCATATTGAGTTCAGGAGGAACTTCTAGATTTTGTAAAAAATGTATAATACCTGAGTACCATTCACAAGATGACAAGTGCTCTGCCACTTCTTGATTGGTATGTTGTCCAACTGCTGCCAGCTCCATCTGCAAATTCACTGAATTTTCTCCTATGAAATTTATATCCAGTAGCTCATGATTTTCCTCCGTTAAAAGCTTAGAAAGGCCTTGGCCTTTTACCAATTTGGTGGGATTTACTTCAATGTTGAACTCAATCAACTTTTCAATCCATTTAGCTCTCTTTCCATCAATATCAGGCTGAGTCAAAACATCTTTCACGGAGGGTGAAGGAACATATGCAATGACTTTTGAGTGGAGGATATAAATTCTGAAAGATTTTAAAGATTTTATGAGAGCATAGGCTTCTTTTTCAATAGGATCATACCTTAGTTCAACATCTCTGAGTGTTTTGTTGAAGAAAGCAATTGGCTGATCCATATTGTCATCATCTTTTTGTAGCAAGACTGCTGCCACTGTGTCATAAGAAGCAAAGGAAAAAATGTAGAAAATCTTGCTGTAATCCGAACTGATCAGAGTCGAGGATTCCATGATAGCCTGTTTGATATCCTGAAATGAATTCCTTGCGTTGTCTGTCCATTTTATCTCAGACCCCTTTTTCAGCATACATGTTATGTGTTTTACTAACTTGGCAAAATTTGGGACAAATCTTCTAACAAAATTAATCTTACCGAGTAGCGATTGAATATCCTTTTTCGACCTTGGCAAGGATAGCCTCTGAATTGCTTCCACCCGAGCTGGATCAATTTTAACACCTTCTACTGAGATGATGTGGCCTAAGAGCTTACCTTTCCTAAGAGAAAAATGGGACTTTTTGGGATTCAATGAGATTCTGAACTGCCTGCACTTCAAAAAAACTCTTTTTAAATGCTTTAGATGCTCCTCGTGACTATTGGAATAAATTGTGATGTCATCAATATATATGAGGACAAACTTGTCCTTCTCACCCATGAAAGCTATGTCCATGACTCTTTGAAACATGGCCCTGACATTCATTAATCTGAATGGCATTTTGGCGTACATAAATATACCCCAAGGAGTAGTAAATGCAGTCTTCTCTTGGTCATCAGGATGGACAGAAATCTTGTTATAGCACAAAAAACCATCTAGGAAAGACATGACAGTAGCCCCTGAAATTCTTTGCAGCAAATGTTCCATTTTAGGTAGGGGATAGTTGTCTTTCTTAGAGCATCTGTTTAAGTTTCTAAAGTCCACACATAACCTGACCTCACCATTTTTCTTTCTCACTATTACTAGATTTTCAATCCATTTGGAGTATCTCAAAGGGATTATGATCTTAGCATCAAGAAGATTTTTTATTTCTCTTTCAATCACAGGAAAAAGAAGAGGACTGATAGGTCTGAGATTTTGTTTGAAAGGGATGGTGTCCTTCTCAAGAGGGATCTTGTGTTGAATGATATTAGGGTCATAAGTCTTCAGATCACGATATTTCCAAGAAAAAACATCAGAAAATTCTTTCAAAACATTGCAATATTCAGACTTCTGATCAACAGTCAATTCAGAGGACAGATTTATGAATTTAGGCTGGCTTTTGCTCCCTATGTTGTGCTCATGAACAACAAGATCTTTCTCCTTGTTGTCTGGCTTGTAGGGGACATCATTGTAATCAAATAGATTTTCGAGAGGTACCAACCCTCGAGGTATATAATTGTTAGGTGGATGAACAATATCATGTTGACCCAATTTTTGTTTTAGCTTAGGATTCTGGGATTCCTCTACATTTAGATTCTGCTGGTCAACATGCATATCAAAAAACTCATCTACCACTTGAAGAAATCAATTAAGTTCATCATCATCCTCAAAAAAAATTCAGTATTTAATATTGTCGGGCAAAGATGGCCTATATTTGACTTGGATTTCATAACTAAGCCTGGGGTGCATGGGAGGAATAAACATGCTGGCTGAAATAGAAAGGGAATCGAAAAGATGATTCATATCCCTGGGTATATAAGAAATCTCAAAAATGGAAAAAGAATCTCTAATTTTCCATACCTCATCCCTGTAGGCTTTTAATCTGACATGCTTTGCTTGGAAGGTACTATTTACTTGTTGTATGATAAGATTCGCATCTCCGAACACATTTAAACCTTTTATCCCCATCTCCTTAGCTGAATTTAATCCCAACAGCAAGGCCTCATACTTTTCTATGTTGTTAGTAGTTCTGAAATCAAGCTTAAAAGACAAATATATAGTCTCCTTTGAAGGAGAAATCAAAACTATCCCTGCACCTGCTAAATCTTTAGTACTGGCCCTATCAAAATACATGGTCCAAACTGAAGTGCTCTTATCATCGGTTTGTTTTTCAGTGGGCTTCACAAGCTGCATAGGAGTTGATTGAGAATCATCTATTTGAAGAATGCAAGAGCCAAAATCTGTATCCATAGCATAAATAGGATGATTTACGGAATTTTTTTCATCGTTGATGATGTAGGCAAGTTGATTCTCTCTGTAAAGTCTTTTTATCTCTCCTCCAAACACCGGGATCGTATCATATGAAAGATCGATCTGCAAGGCACCTCCTAACCTTTTTCTCCATGGATGAGACAAGAGGAGTCCGAACTTGGGTGGGATATCAACAACCACCACATCCATTACCATGATTCTCATTGGCAATTGGGCGAGGTTTATAACAAGGTATTTTATGAGGCCAAGGAATCTGACTTTCCTAGACTCAAACAAGAAGAGATCATGATATGGTTTGGTGACTTCAAGACCAAGCTCATCCATCACTGCTTTGGGCATAATATTATGTGATGCTCCTGAATCAAGCAAGCAGTTGTGGAGGATCTTATCATGGACATTTAGGGATATATAGAATGGTGGACAAGAATCATCTCGGTCTTCTATCATAGACCTTATAGTTACTGTTGGCTTGTCATCCTTTAGGTTTACAAAATCAGCAGATGAAGAGGTCTTTGGTTCAAGGGACTTCAGGATGGTAGACTTAAAGACATCATTCTTCACAAGTTCGGTTAATGGCATAGGTATCTTTACTTTCTGAATTTCTGATTCGAAATTAAAAGAGAAAGTTGATTTATCATAAGCTTTTACCTCGTTGAAAGGAGCTTTGAGAAGGACTTGCTCCTTGGCTAGGGGTTGTGTTTGCTTCTATTGTTGTTTTGCAAGGGTGGAGGTCTATTTTACAGGAGTAGCAAGTTGCTTGGCAGCAACTTCTTTATTCTTCACAGGAGCAGCGAGCAATGGTTTAGGGGAAACATTTTTGGATCTTAAGTTATAACCTTCCTGATCATCCGTCAGGTAGACAGATTCTTCAATACTTGCCTCATGAATTTGCTGGTCCATCAGGGCTTCTTCATAATCTACTTATGACAAAAAGGAGGAATCATTTTCATCACCAAAACAATTTATCTCATCTGCTTCTTCAACTTCATCATGAGATGGCTAGTTCTTCTTCTAACATTACATTTTGAAAAGGGGGTCTGATTCTCTGATCATCAACTGCATTCTTGTCTCTCTGAAGGATCTGGACTTGTTGATTGTTCCTTCTATAAGGGAAAGCATTCATATTTCTTGGGACAAAAGCATTTGGCTCTTTTGTCCTTGCTGGTTGTTAATTCTGGATCTTCAATTTTGACATTTTAGATGTCAAGTTGTCCAACATCTTTTCCATCTTTTCCATTTTACTATTAGAAGAAGAAGGGGCCTCAACAACAGACTTCTTGCTCTCGACCTTTCCTTTGAGCTTCTTAGATTCCATAATGTTTGATTCAACTTCGAGGGAAACATCTTGCATTAAAGCAAGTGTGGTTGATCTTATTTCTCTGAGGTTTAGACAAAAATCTGGATCAAAGGCAGCAAAGAAAGTGATCTTTTCCGAAGCATCACTTGGTTTGATCTTTGCAGGGATATTGCCAAACATTCTATTAAACCTTTTGATGAACTCTGAAACCAACTCTCCATCTTCTCTTCTTAAGTTTCCGAACTCAGAAATGTAATATAGTAGATCTCTTCTTTCTCCCCTTTGTTTTAAGAATACGTCATCTAATTGTTCAATACCTGTGACTGAATTTGCCAGTATCTCTTTGAACCACTTCTGGGCTTGACCATCCAAACTCTACACAAAAAATCTGGTCCACACATCTTCTTCTAAAATGTTAATATTTTCGGCATAAGCATAAAAAGCCTCTATATGTTCTTCAGCAATATAATCCCCAGCTCCGGTAAACTTTGGCATATATTTCTGATAATCTCCTGTTGGCATGGAAGATAAGGGATTGGGCAAGACAAGTGGAGCATACCTATTGCCAAAATTTGTTCCATCTTAGTTAAAGGGGCAACCATGGTAGTCTTGGAAGTTGATACAGAAGAAGAATTTGTAGGAGATGAAGGTTGAGATAGGATGACTGCGTTTAAATAAAATGGTTGTCTCACTTCACTTTGAGCAGAATTTTCAGAAATGGGTGAAAAATAAAAATCCTTATAAAACTGACCAAGCAACAAGGCTAAACTTTCGTCTCCCTTAGAGGACAGATCATGTAAAATATCTTCAAGAACAGGCAGATTAGTATGAGTGTAGAAAACACCTTCTGTAGACTTGGTGGGTGAGGAATTCAAAGAATATGAAGAAGAGGTTTCTTTTTGCTGAGGGGACCCTATAATTATCTCTTTAAGATTGGATGAAATATCATGCTCAAGAACAGAGTCAGTAACATTAGAGGAAAGTGAAGGTTCCTCTACCTTCAATATTTCAGATAAACTTTCAATTTCCTGAGAACTATGAGTTTCAGCAGTAGGGGATTCAACTAGAGGTCTTTTAGATATGAAAGAAGAAGTGTCGATTTGAATACCTGAATTTGATGTCTTTGCAGATCCGGAAGCCTGTCTTTGTAAACCTTTTCCCTTACTGATGATCTTCTCAGGGTCAGGAACTGGTGTTGTCAGTGGGCCTTCTTGGTTCTCCCTGGTGTGAGCTCTTTTTGGAGCCACTTCGTTTCAATGGAGTCACCAGATAGATAGTTACAACCCAAATGATGTCTAGGCTTTGTCTATCATCAAAGTTGGATCTATGTTGTCTCCCAAGGAAGCTAAGCTTCGATCTCCTCTCCCTGACAACGATGCCAATTTGTTATCACTCCAGGAAACTCTCCTAGGCTATAAGTCAGAGATGTCTGGTAACTTATTCTTTTGGTAACTGTTTTCTCAATAAAAAGTGTGGGTTTGGATCAAGTCGGATGACTGAATCATTTCTCACTCAAAACATGCATGAACACATTTATATGGACAAGGTTTTCAACCACAAATGTTCAGAGAGTTGTCAAATAAAGGGATGTATGGAGAAATAACTATTATATCAACAAAATCACATATAAAGCATATATGAATGGCCAATTACAATAATCACAGGAATACTTGCAAAGTTTATCTTATGAATGCAATGATAAGATGACAATTATCAGGCATAAACAAGCATAACAACATGAATATAATATCCAGGTGCAAGTACATAATATATAAGAAGATGAAATCTGAACAAGTTATGGCAAAAGAAGCTTGTATTACTTAATATGAAAATGAGAAGTTTGAGTACATAATATGAAAAAAGTCTCCAAAGTCGAACCTCTAGTTCATATTCTACCTTTAGCTTTATAGCTTTACAATGTAGTTTTGAGATCCTAAAAGCATGGATAAAATATGCTAAAGATAGAAAGTCAAAATTGAGTTTGCAAAAGATATGGACTGATCCCCAAAAATGAGGTCAATCCTAGATTTCATGGTCTTCATATCCTGCAGAGTCATGATGCAGTGCATAATAGCCTTCCAAGGCTGAGTGATGACTCTTCCAAGAGATACAAATTCGAATTTGTTGAGGTGAGCAAGCATCCTGATTTTCTGCCTTTGTCAAATGTATCAAAAATGATTGAAACACCTCTTCTTTCCCTTATCCATCAAAAATAACTATCAGATCTGACTTGACAATTCACCAAATGTCTATTCGAAGAGGTTTCAAACCATTCCAACTCAAAAAACTTTGATCTATGCAAAAATTCAGTCATTCCGGTAGTGATAGGCTTTCGGTGGTTAGCCTAGAAGACTCCTGAGTGCATTAACTACCGAAAGCTCTGTTTTTCAGTGGTTAATGAACAATCGTCCTATTCACCTAAACCACCGAAACTTCAGCTTTGAGAAAACTTCAAAATTTGCAAAAATGATTACCTTGATTCTTTGTTGAATGTTCAAGGTCTTTTGGATGATGCGGCCCTTGTTTGTGCAGATTTGCGAACTTCAACTGGCTGTGTGTAAGGCTCTCGTGTATCTACCATGGTTGTAGCTAAGTTGGCTAGAGTCTCCAAACCTGTTTGCTCCTGTGTTGGCGATTGAGAGTCTTTTAATTTGAGCCTTAGAATTCTGAGTTGTCTGTACAGCTTCATGTTCTCCCTTATCAACACCCTGTTTCTATCTTTGATCTTGTCATGCTTTTCTTTGAGGGTTTGGTTTATTTTGAAAAGATCTGCATTTATTTCAGTCAAGTCTGTATTATCCTTTTTAATAACTCTTTCCAAGACTTCCATTTCATAGACTTGTTGCGGGAGTTTATTGATTTTCCGTGCCCTAGATTCTTTAGGCTTACTTGAAGAAGATTTTGCCAATGATGGACTGTGTGCCTCTGGGGGAGTTGGTGAAGGTAAGTTGGAACAATCGTCTACAACTTGTCCAACCTGTACATTACCTTGTGTCTCTACTAACATCTGTTCTAGTTCTGAATCACTATAGGGTAGGTTTAAAGGGTTACTTCCTTCTGCAGGGTCCTTGGACTGCTCACCCTCAAACTGTAACTTTCTTTTGCTTCTTTTCTTTTTAACAGAGGATGCTTATATCGGATCTCTTGGTGGTGAGATACCCTTCCATTTTCTATGACTTCTTTTAGGAGTGATGGTATTCTTAGTGGTGGCCTTTTTACCCTTCTCCTGTTGTTTCCAGTCAGTCTAGAATTCATTCTAGAGGAGAAAGTAGTTCCAATCTACCTGCCTTTTCTTCAATGAATCTTTGACAATGACAGTAATAAGTCCTTGATGAGACAATCTACTTGCCACCTTAGTGGGCTTAGCCTTGACCTGTCTAGCCATTTTAGTGAGGGATTTGTGCAAGTAAAATGGTAGATTGATGGGAGATCTCCCTGTGAAATGATTTAAAAGTTTGAAGTGGTAGAACATGAATCTGTTGTATCTACCTTCACAGGTGACATAGACAAAGATTTCCTTCAGGAGAGATTTACATTTAGGTTCCAGATAAGACATTGGTATGTCTTTTTTCCATGTAAGATCTTTGTGCAGAGGTTGTAGGTAGGACCTAAATTCAATGTTTGAAGGTACAGTTGATTTGAACCAACAATCACCTGTTCTGGGAAGACTTGTGAACTCAGCTATGGCTTCCTCATCAACCACAAACTGCTCCTTTCCCACTGTTGTTGTCCTTCCATCATACAAGCTAACAAAAGTCTCGGACACTTGTTGATGAAAATCTGCAAGTTTTTCACAATACGTATAGACTCCAGTCTTCTTGAATAACTCGACCACCTCAGGGTGTCCCTCAAGGTACCAAACTCCATCCAATTTGGCCCTTAGAACTAGCCCTACTTTCAACATTAGTAAATGTTGATTATACCTATGATTAAGGAAAAACTTCATGCCAGGGAGACAAAGACTCTATGATTTAGAATGATAGAGAGTATGACTCATAGAAAAGCAAACGGGACAAGGTGACACAGAGTTCAGATTGCAAATCTCAAACGCTAACCAAGTTTAGGCAACAGGCTGAATGAAAACATGCCGAAAATTTTGAGTTTCGGTAGGATATACATTTGAATTGAAACGGTATGAGTTTTGAACTTACCTGATGACTCGACTTGGCTTGATGGGTATGCCAATTGGCTTGAGAGTGATTTGATGGACTCTAACTGCGCTCGACGATCACCATGAGAAACGGGATTATGATCTCTAGATATGCGTTTGCTTGATGAAATCACGGGCTCAAGACTATCTCAATAACTCCCAAATTCGAATTGATAATGAATGGAGATCAAATCAGAGATTTAAACGGGGTCATAATGGATTGTGTACTCATGACTAGGAATGGTGAGAGACTACGTGACTAATCATTTATATTAGTTGGGAAACATGCATGAATTTTTGTATCTTCGCCGAGTCTTAATTTTGAAAAGACAAATGCAGTTGAAAGGACAACAGGATATCAATCTTTAGATAGATATAACAAGAACATGCATACCTTACCACCTTCATGAGCTTTCGGCCGTTACATTTCCATCATTGTGCTAATTGACAACTGGCTCATGTGAAAGCACGGGATTTTCATTTTTCCCGTTGAGATCTTTTCGGTAGTTAACCGCGCTTTTTCTTTTCCCTCTTATCTACCAGAAACAAAGGCTTTCGGTGGTTAATGAGTGCGTTTCAGGCTTGCCTAAACCACCGAAACCTGAGATTCTGTCTTTTACTTGACCAAACCAAATCAAAAGTTCTTTCAGAGCTTATTTACAGAAAATAGACTCTCTAACCTACCTACAAAAATTTAGGAATAAATTTTGGACCACAACCTATCACCTCAAAAGAAAAATTTCCACCAATTTATTTGAGGAGATAACACACCATTCACAATACAATATTTAGGTATTACACAACATCAAAAACCCTAATATGTTAATATGGATTAGATTACAACCATAACCCCTTAACTAGAATTATATTACAATGAGTTGAAACCATTGGCCAAAATAATACATAATAGACCCACACAAATTTCCTTGAGGGATGCACCCCCAAACCCTTGGATGGGGGACCCGCTTGTCGACCATGCCCCCTTCAACAAGTGGAGTAGATCCCCTCTAGACCCCCTTCATTTATGGGACAGCCCATGAACCCCCACTAGGATGTGACTAAGTCTATATGCATAGGATACAACACATATCCAACATTCTCCGAGTTGTTGAATAGATTGTAAAAAATGGGGGTAAGGGGGAGACATTCATACAATGATCTTCCAGGGGTGGAAATGCCCATTGCTTCTTTACACCAATAGATTGTATTCGCTCACTATCGTATTCCTTACTTTTTCTTCTAACATATCAAAACACATGAGTTGTGGCACATTGAGAGTCATTGCATGGATCTTGGCTTCATATACCTTACCAACTCCTTGATTCGATCTATCTTTTTCAAGTTTCTCTAACTTTACTCTATCTTGTTGATTGAATTAATGTCCTTCTAACTTGGTGATTTTCTCTACTCTTCTATTCTATGTGGGACTGCTCTCTTCTATGTTATGTGGGATTTCTCTTGAACATAGATTTTTTTGCAAAAAAGTTGGCCTTTCTATGTTGTACTTGAAACATGACAATTATTCTAAGCCTCTTAATGAATCAAGATACTATTAGTGATGTTAGAATGAGGGATACGTTTATCTCATCAACTTCAAAATATTTGCACCTCAAAGTAAATGTTCAACTTGAAAGCGTTATTGGTGCAGGTAATGCCTTATAAACTATCTTTGTCTAAAAATTGTCATGTATGTGGGAATATGCACAACTGACATTGAATGAAAACAAAACTAACATGGTGTTATGGAACACACACACACACACACACATATATAGGTGGCCTTATTATTGTTGGTTGATATGTTGATGCTTGTCGATTTATTGGTGCTTGTCGACCTACAAGTGTTTGCAAGGTTGGTGCTTCTAATGTATCTAAGGCTCTAGAGGATTTCTCAACTTTGATTGTTCTCTTTCTACCTTCCTCTGTTCTTCTTCAATTATTTTTCTTCTCCTTTGGATTTTGCTTCTTCTTGGCTACTTTCTTCTTTTATATCTTGACTAATTTTTTCTTTATTTCCTCAATAACTTTATCTATTTCCTTCCTCAACAAAATTTCCTTTATTTTTCTTCTACTGCCCTTTTCCTAAGCTTCTTCCATCACATTTTTTGGGTTCTTACTTTGTTGGTTTAATTTACTCCATTATATTGGATTTTTTAATTTGTTTTTGTTCTGGTACTAATATTTTCACTTTCAAAGGAGAGTTATGTGTTGTAGTCTAACTCTTTTTTTATTATTTTGCAATGTTAATTGATTCTAGTTATCTATTACTTCAATATCATTGTCTCAACATGATGAGGTGGGTTGAATTTTTTTTATTCAAATTCTTTGATCCTTCACATGGTTGTTTTTTTTGGTTTCTTCTTTCTCATTTTGATCTTTTTTATGTTTATTTGTTCTTCTTTAGTATCGGTATATTCCTTAGAAAATGCTTACCTAAGTTTGTTATGCTTTATAGGTCCTATCTATTTGAATGCCATTGGTACAACCCATAAATTATTGCATAGCATTAAGTTGAAAAACATGAAGGCATTAATTTTGAAACTTTATCTAAAAAAGGCATATGATTGTATTGACTGGGATTTCTTAAGATTGATGTTATTACAAACAGGTTTTGGTCTTTCGACTACCAAGTGGATAATGAGTTGTGTGTCCAGTGTGACTATTGCGGTTCTGATCAATGAGGAGACCACCTCTTTCTTCCAGAGTGGCAGAGGATTGAGACAAGGATGTCCCATATCCCCATTATTGTTCATTTTAGTGATGGAAGGTCTTAGTTTGTTTCTCAAGAAAGGCCAGCCTGAAGGGGAATTGACTGATATGAAGGTCTCCAGATTAGTAAAGATCCTCCATCTATTATTTGTGGATGATGTACTTATAATGACTAAATCTTGACTACAGGAATGGAGGGAGATTGAAATTATTCTAAAGAACTTTTGTAGAGCATCGTGTATGTTGGTAAACATGACAAAGTTCACTTTGTTGAACTCTCCAAAGGTTTTAGATATCTTGGCTATTTTATAAACACTGGTAGTTATAAGGTTGAAAACTAGAGGTGGTTAATTACAAAATATGAAAAACGGATGGATCATTGGTGTAATAGATGTCTTTCACTAGGTGGGCGATTTGTGCTTATAAAATATGTATTAGAAAGTCAATTTGTGTTTTGGATGGCTCTAGACACCATTCATGTTTCAGTTCTCAACAAGATTAGACAACTAATCTTTTCTTTCCTTTAGTTGAGCTGTAGTGAAAAGAAACATATACACCTCTGTAGTTGGGATTTTATTGCTAGACCAAAGATCTTAGGAGGTTGGGGTTTGTGGAACATTTTCTTATTTAATAAAGTGTTGGTGGAAAAATCTCTATGGCATGTAATGATGAACGACGAGATCTGGCATAGAGTCAGAAAGGAAAAATACCTCCCTCACTGCTCGGTAGCTACCCGACTCAGGTTGGCTTTACATAGAACAACTAATGCCTCACATATTTGGAAAAATCTACTAAAATATTTGCATATCATTACACATTGGTTGAGATGGAAGCTTGGGACTGGTCATTCAGTCCTACTATGAAAGGATTTGGTCCTAGGAATGGGGAATTCCTCTCTCCTATCACAAGAACTATTATTTTTATTGAAACAAAGGAATATAAGCTATGTCTTTCAGGCTAGAGGAGACATTTGACCAGGAACAATATTTTCACAGTGGAAAGAGAGTGCAGATCTTAGCCTCACTTGACATTTGGTAGTCGAATGGGAACTCTTTTGCAGGGATTTAGTTGGGTCGGGGATTCAGCTATAGGAACGTACTGATGAACTACACTGGATTGGGGGTTATAAGTCAGGGATAATTTTGGTCAAAAATATAGACGGGGCTATAGCTACAAAAATATGGTAGTAGATAATTTTAGGATGGAGGAGAAACATGTGGAACTCGAATATAGCTCTAAAAATTAAACTTTTTATTTGGCTAGCAACATAAAACAAAATACTTACCTGGAATAATCTACAAAGTAGATGTTGGGAAGGACCTATTTTTCGTCATTTATTTCTAAAGGAATCTGAAACAGTTAACCATCTATTAGTAAAATGTTATTTTACCCAACAGGTATGGAATAGAGTTTTAAGACGGACTAAGTTAAGAACCCTTTGGGAGTGGAACTCTTTAAATGATTGTTTTGATTGCTGGACAAAGAAGGAGCCTACGTATCCTACTCTTCCTTTCCTTGTTAGCTGGGACATTTGGTTGGAACACAATAAGACAATCTTTGAAAATGGGAGCCCCTCTATCAGCATTGTATTGTACAAGACCCTTGGAGGCCTTAAGAGTTTAACGATTACACAAAAAGTGCCATCCCATAGATCCCAGAAGACTTCCCTACAAGATTTGGCGATAACAGGTTAGTTTGATGGAGTAGCCCAAAAAAATGGTCAACAGAGTGGAGTAGGGGATTTGATTAGGATCAATAAGAATACGGTGGTGCAGGCACATTCAATTGTGGTACAGGCACCAATACTAGAGCAGAACTACTTGGAGTCTGGGCCACTCTCACACTAGAAACAAGGCTTAATATTGTTGATTCCCAGGTATTTGGAGACTCTAGAATTATAATTGATTGGCTAAATGACAAAGGTAATTTGCAGGTAAATGCTTTAGAATGTTGGAAAGATAGGATCATAGAACTCAACAATGTTTTTTCTTCGATCAACTACACACATATTTACCAAGAATCAAATATAGAGGCTGACTATCTTTCAAAGAAATCACTACAGAAAGAGGAAGAAAAAATAACATATAATCAATGAAAAGATGATCATGAGGGACCAACTCTATTTCTTAAGCTATTTTAGAACATCAAATAAGTATTAAGCTCCTTTGTGAGTTGTGTATACATTTTCATTAGTGACAGGGTTTTTTTTTTTTTTTTTTTTTTTT
>ML779388.1:317936-330808 GCA_009831015.1 Picea engelmannii
GAGCGGCTGGTGGCTTAGCCATCCTTTGGAATCACAACACCATCCTACTAGAAAACTTCTTCACCACTAGATGGACAATATTGACATAATACTCACTCATTGGATCTAATAATCCTTGCGTCCTCACAAATGTCTACAGATGAGCCACCCAAGGGGACAAGCTCAAATACATTCAAAATATGGATCAACTCGTCACCCTCATCAAAGATCGTCGATGGATTTTAGAAGGGTACTTCAACATGGTTTTCCACCTTGATGAAAAAAGGGGAGGTACCCCGCAAACTCGAGGTAGAAAATGAGCACTTGCATGCTTTGATAGACAATATGGGTTTCATAGAACTGGAAACCCAGAATGTCCTTTTCACTTGGTTTAACCGGCATTCAGACTACCAACAGGTTGCTTGCCGATTGGACCGCTTTCTTGTTTCAGAAACCTTCTTAATGGAAGGACTTGTGATGTCTTCTAACATCTTGGACATCTCAGGCTCCGACCATTGGCTTATTCAAATTTACTTGGACATCTTTGGCACTCCTGCACACAATCCCTTCTGATTTGAATGCTTCTGTCTTAACTAACCGAACTTCCAAGCTCTTGCTCCAAAATGGTGGAGGGAAGCCGCCATTTCTCATGGGTCCAAAATGTTCCACTTTCAGCAGCAAAGCCTGAAGCTGTGGAATAGACAACACTTTGGCAATATTTTCAAATATCAGCGAAACCTGAACGATCAAATGGAAAACATTCAGATCCAGATCAGGAACCACATCTTGACGGAGGACCTCAAAGTGCAGGAGAATTTACTCAAACAACAGTTAGAGGAGCGACACTCTCAAGAGGAAGTCTTATGGCGACAAAAATACCAAATAAAATGGCTCCAAGAAGGGGAACGAAACACCAAATTATTCCACCGTGCGACCATCCAACGTAGACACAACAACTGCATTACATGCCTGGTCATTGAGCAGGGAAAACTATCCCTAAACATGAAGATATGGAGCAGGAGCTAGTTTCTTATTACCAAGATTTTCTATCACAGCCTCCCATTTACAGAACCCCTCACATCGAAAAGGTCACCCAAAATATTCCTAGCCTCATAACCTAGGAAAAGAATGAAGCACTGTCTAGAACGTTATCGATAGAAGAAGTGGACTCCGCACTACATGACACCCCCATTGGGAAGGCCCCAGGACCGGGCGACTTCACAACAGATTTCTTTTTCTTTTGTTGGTCGATGATTCGTGAGGAAGTCTGGGACATCATCAAAGACTCCTGTATCTTCATGAAGGTTATCCCTACTCTCAATGCCACTTTCCTGACCCTGATCCCCAAATAAGATCAAGTAACTCATCCTAAACAGTTCAGACCAATTTCTCTCTACAATGTCATCTACAAGTTGCTAACAAAAGTTATCGCCAAGCGCCTCAAACCGCTCCTGCCCAACATAATATCCCCTGATTAGTCCAACTATGTGGAAGGTAGACAAATTCTCGACAGCATCATCCTTTCCCATAAAGTCATACACTCCCTCCAGAGCACAGACACTCTAGGTATGCTTTTAAAGTTATATCTTTCTAAAGCTTTTGACTAGCTCAGTTGGGCATATATGAAATCCATTCTTCGTGCTTTTGGCTTTGCTTCAGAGTGGGTGGATTGGATCCTAAACCTTACCTCCTCTGCCTTTTTCTCCATCTTTATCAATGGTGTTCCCTCCCGTCGTTTCCCCCGATTTCCCATAGCCAGTTCATTGATGACACCCTAATGCTGAGTCCCCCTATTGTCTATGAAGCTCTAAGCATTCTCAATATCCTACACACTTTTTGAGCCACCTCAGGGATGGAAATTATCAAAGGAAAGTCTCAACTCTTCTTCTTCAACACCCCCTTTCCTGTTCAACTTCACATCACCAATACCATGGGCTTTATGCATAGCTCCCTTCTGTCCAAATACCTTGACATTCCGCTTATCACCAAGGCCCTTCACAACTCCTCATGGGAGGGGATTCTCTCTACCATGGGAAAAATACTTTCCTCCTAGACCTTTCGAGCGCTCAACCTGCCCAGCCGCCTCATTCTCCTCAAGTCAGTCCTCCAATCCTTGCCTATTTATTCTTTCTCTTCTTTAGTCACTCCAGGATGTATTCTTACAGCCATCAAAACCCTTCAAAGAAACTTTCTTTGGAAAGGGGAAAAAATGGAACGAAAAATAGCTCTGATTAGCTGGGAAAAAATGTGCAAGCCAAAACTACAAGGCAGTCTCGGCCTCAAGGATGCAACCAATCTTAACAAAGTCCTCAGTGCAAAGATCTGGTGGCAATGGTTGAAGGGACCTATGGACCTCTGGGCCAGACTATGGAGGAAGAAGCATGTTCCGCATATTGATGAGCATCATCTCATTAGATGGAATGAAAACATACAGGGCTCCCTTATATGGAACGCTGCAAGACATGGACACTCATTGATTGGCGATCATGCTTTCTAGGAAATATAGAATGGAAGAACAACTGCCTTTTGGAATGACTCTTGGAAACAATGGCCCTCCCTAAAGCATCACCCTATTGCAGAAGTGCTCCTTACCTCCACCACAGAGGTCGGTCCAGTTAAGGTCACATATTTTTGGCAGGAGAATCCACCAGGCACAACGTGGCATCTTTGGAAATCCACCTCCAATGAACTTCACATTCCTGCGCACATGGATCTTCAGATTTTGCACGATATAACTGCTTCCTGGAAAATTCTAATCTCCCAAGGAGACGACATCTTAAGATGGGAGCATTCCTCATGAGGCACCTTCACCATCAAAGAGGCATACAACATAAAGACTACTTCACACTTGCTCCCCTAGGAACCAGTTTGGGCGAAAATATGGTCAATCAAGCACTGGCCAAAAAGAAACACTTTCCTTTGGCTCATCGCACATAAGGCCATCCTCATTTGGGAAAACCTCACGAAAATAGGGTTCATAGGGCCCTCCATTTTCCCTCTATGCGGGAAAGGCTCAGAATCACAAAACCATCTGCTCACTCCCTACTCCTACAACTCACAACTATGGGATCATTGTGCCTCTGTCATGTGCACCACAGATTGCAAGCGGGAAGCTCTCCGGGAGACCCTAGAAGCATGGAGGGACTTACCTTTCCAGTCTCCCATCCTAAACCATATTTGGAAGCTACTTCTAGGCTTTATTTTCTGGCATCTTTGGAAAGAGAGGAACAAACAAATTTTCCTTTCGGCTTAGCTCGAGTGGAAGCAAATATGGTGACACATAACTGACAACATCCGGGAGACCATTCTCCTCCAATGGTGGAAAGAGGACAACTTATCATGTCCCCCATGTTAACGCTCTGTAACTTTCCAGAGGTTGTCATAAGGTAGAAGAAATTTAACAGAGGTAACTTTATCCAACATCTTTGAAACTGGGATCTAGCCCTGCCAGTTTTAGAGAGGGATCTCTCTATAAGATTTAGATTTGTTTTAGAATGGATCTTAGGCTAGTTCAAATGGTATGAGTGTATTGTTTTGTTTTAAGAAAAATGGTTGAAGTACACTTACGCTTCCATTAGGCTATGGGTTCTGTGTTAAGTTTGAGATCAGATACATATCTATAAGGTATCTTCACAGGGAAGGATAATGCAAACGCTGGATCCTTTAAAAGTTAAGTGATGTAAAACAGAAATAGATGAGATAATCAATTAAAATAAAAAAGCATTTAAGAATTTCCTTATTGTAATATCAGAAGAAAACATTTAGATTTTTAAAAGCATGACACCGAGTATCAAAGATAAATTATGTGCTAAACCTTCTCTTAAAAATCAGAAAGAGAGAACAAAATGATAATTGAGTGGAATCACATTCACAAAGAAACAAAACTTCACCAACATCAACACACAGGAATCTTGTGAAAAAGTCCCTTTTATTTCTGGTGGATCTCTTCAAAAGTTTACAGATTACAGCTTGCTTGGGCATAAAGATCAACCCTCAATACTTCGAAGTTTGAAGTATTTATATAAGAAATTACATTCGATCTTGTCATTAGATATCAGGATATAAGGGAGATATGATCTAACTAACTAGATTACATTTTACAAAAATATAGGAATTCCAACTGGTCCTTGAATCTTTGATGTTGATTTTGAGGAATTTGTTGGTGATTTTTCTTTGACGTGGTTGTGAATGTACCAAGTGCTGAGTTGGATGTACACCTCATCATTACATGATCAGAGTACACAGGTCATCCCATCGCTTTTGACTGGGGATGGTGATTTTGAGTAACCTACGGTACACTTCATCCATCTCTATGTATTTGGCGAAGCTAGGCTTGGTGATGAAGATGTGCTTGATCTCGTGCTGGATGTTGAGGTCCAACTTCATAGTCTCCAAAAATTCTTTACCAGTGATGCTTCCCTGTATCCCTGCAAAATTGGAACCATCCTTTGCTACTGTGATGAACTTCTATTTGTAATCTGATAGGGTGATCAACTTTTCATTTATCACCAGTGACCCTGGTAGTCCCTTCTTATGTAGTATGTCCATTTTGTTGAAAAATCTTTGAACTCCAATATCCATGGCTTGGGACTTTTCTTCAAGATGCAACATCAATCCTCTCTTGGTCAAAACTTTATTGACCTCCAGACTAGTTTATGTTTTGTCTTCAATCTCCAAGGCTTCAAGCTCTTCTTTTGTTTTGGAATTCAAGAACTTGATAATTTTGTTCGCCTTGGTAGGTCTTTCTCCTAGTTCCCCTCTGATATTATCAATGGCAATTTTTCTCCTCTGTATCAGCTCATGTTTCTCATACATAATCTGTATCAGTGGCCACATTTTTGTCATGTATTTGTAGATGTCCATCCAGATGTTTTCCATGGCCTCTAAAAGTGTTTTGGCTGCAACAATTTCTTTTTGCAGTTTCTGAATTTCAAGTTTGAGCCTCTGAGTTGTATGCATTTCAATGTTGTAGCTTGACTGAAAGGTGGACTTTAATTGCTGGAGGTTTTTGATCTCATCCTGCAATCTTCTGATTTCCTTCTCGTTCAGAGACATATCCTGTATGGATTTGGCTAATTTTTCTGAGGCATCTGTGGTTACCGTTGAGGCTGCTGCTAGTATTTCTGTTGTGGTGGTTGTTGTTGCTATGCTGGTACTTGTGATGGGAAATGCATCCAATGGTATGATTTCCATTGGGACGTTCTTCTCTTTTTCCTTAACCAACTTGTCCATCTCGAGTTCCATTTATTTAATCTGGGCGTTCTACTCCATGATCAAATTCAACATCTCCTCTTTATGGCCTTCAGTCTCAACCATCTCTTTAGCCTGCGGGTCTTCAGTAGCATAAATTTTTAACTGTTTCCTTAGGGTGGCAACATCGACATTCTTCTTTTTCATGAGCTTTTCTGCTGCTTTGACATTGGACGGATCATATCCAATTTTTAGTACTAATTCCTCCAGAGATTTAATTTTGTTATCCTTTACCAAAGAAGAGACCTTTTCCAGCTTCAGTTGAGTCTGGACGTTGTTCAAAGAAACCTGCAACTTTGCAACATTTGTGGATGTGTTAGCTAAAGTGGAGAAAATCATTTCTCCGGTCTGCCTATGTAAATCCATTTAATGAACTGGATGTACTTCTACAACATCGAAATCAAACGTTGTCCTCTTGTAATTAGAAATTGTTTTGGGCCAGGGCACGTGTGCCTGCAAGTAGGCCATGTGCATTCTCCCCTTCTTTGTATCAAAGGAAGATAGTAATCTATGCTAGGCCGCAGATGTTTGTTTCCAGAACTGAGCATAGGTACTATTTGTCATCATCTCATTTTTATTCTTAATGATGTTATATTTCTCAAAAAGGTTCATTCCTGTAGGCTCTTGTGCATCTCTGGTTGTTAATGTTGTATCAACCTACTTTTTCGACAAGGAGGTGGACATCGTCGGATGGCTACTTAAGGAGAATATCAAATTTTCACCTTTCATGACTATAGTAGATTGAATCTCTTCTCCACCAGACCTGTCAGCCGTGTGATTGGTCTTGGGCCTTTTTCTGTAAACCTCAAAATCATCTACTGAAACTTGAGTGACCGAGGGAGATACATATTTCCTGGGTCTTTTCTCTGCTAGTGCCTGGGGAATAGTGGTCTGTGAAATGCTGGCAGAAGGAAACTGATGTTCTGTATCTATCAGAGTGTTTTCCTCCCACTCTGTCTAGTTCATGAACTTCTCAATTTATGGTTTGGGTAGATGAGCATATGGATATATCTTATTCCTTAGTCTAGTTTATGCAATTACACCACAAGGATCGTAATTCCATGAGAAACGGTCACTGAATTTCATTTATTTTAAAAGTTTGTTGGCCTCTTCTCCCGCGGCTCTACTATTACAGATGAAAGATCCTATTTTTCCCTTGATCCTCAATTGTTGTTTCTTTTTGAAGGCCATGAAGTGAATATCATCATAGTTGATCATATGTCTGATGTACTCTAGAGAAAATATCCTGACAGGTAGATATTTGGGGAGTTTATAAGGTGGAAGCTCACAGTCGTAGACTCTGATCTCTATGTGATCCTGGTAGAGGTACCATTCACCTATTTTGGAAAGGTCTGACAGGTGCAGGAGCCTCTGAATCTCTTCATTAATCCTCAGTTCTTCCCATCCACTCAATATTCTTACGACTGGGTGGTAAAACAGGTCGATGAACTGCTTAAAACTGAACTCTGATGATTTCTTTCTCAATAAAGAAGTCCAGGATGTAACAGGTTGCGGATGGCCATCTTGGTCCAGTTTCTGCATGGAGAATGAGAACTTGTCAACTTGAAAGAAGAGGAACATGTATGCTAATATGGAATACTATCGAAACATGCCTTCTGTAGAAAAGTTGAAAAGTTTCTCGTGAATATTATTGGCCAGAAACTGGATGAAGTTTAATTGGATGGTGGCCTTCTCTTCGGTGGAGAAAATGGACATGAAACCCAGGATGGGTTCGTCGACCCAATTGTATGAATAATACCCAATCATACAACACAGGGAGGAAATGACTTGATTACCTTTTGCTGAGAACATGGAAGAATGGTAAGGGGGATTTTTCTTGGGGAATTGGGCACTCTCAGGGACGAAAAGTTCAAAAATTTGTGCTCTATGGGGAAAAGATAATATCTGTTACATTTTGATTAAAATTTCAATGGTGAAGGGGGAAATGGATTCAGATCTGGGAATTTTCATCATCTAGTCAATGGCTTCAGGTATAATGGTAAACAAGGTCTCTCTAGACGAACAAGCGATAGATCTATGACTGGGAAGATAGTGTGCTTGGAACTTGAGGGAGAACTCGGGGAAATGGTGAATTTGGGGAAAAATATACAGTGGAGGTTGGACTCCTAGAGCCCAATCTCATCACTCTGGTCCAGGAAGGTGTCTTTGAGCCAGAAATGCAATTCGGCAAAATCAAATTCGCATTTCGGCTTTGAAATAAGGTAATCTTTATCCTCCAGGGGGATCCGATCAAGGTCGATGGGAGGCGGGAAGAATAGATTTTCTTTGATCTTTGATTAATTGGACTTCGGCGCCATTGATCCAAATGATACCTGCAAATCTAAAAAAGAATGGTGCTTAGTGTAAATACCAGGTGTGAATGGAAATGGTAGACAGAAAAACAGAGAGTAAGAAGGCTTCGGTGACATATGGATAGTGAATGGTGAAGAGATGGTAAAGAACATGATTAATTTGATGAACGGGTGTCCATTGGGGAGCAGAGGACAAGTCAACAGGCTAACGAAAATTTTTGCCCACATTGATTAGCTAACAGATATCTCATGGATGAGGTGGAGGCTACTAAATGGGTAGTGGGTCTGTGAGGATGATGTGGAGGGAAGGGATTGGACAACAAGCATATAGGATGTGACGCGTGATGGGTGAGTGGGGAAAAAATGTACGCTGATAGAGTAATGGCACATGACTTACGAACGA
This sequence comes from Picea engelmannii, assembly GCA_009831015.1. NCBI lineage: Eukaryota > Viridiplantae > Streptophyta > Pinopsida > Pinales > Pinaceae > Picea > Picea engelmannii. The sequence continues at coordinate 325,881 of ML779388.1, forward strand.
CAATAGTGGAGCGTGACGTCATGTGTCGAAGGTGGTATGGAATCATAGTATGGCGTTTTACTTGGAGGGGGGGAGTAGGCAATAACTGGTTTAGAGCAAGGGGGGTCTGAGTTAACACAAACACACCATGTTAGGATGCGGCCCATTGGGGAATACCACCAACTTGGACCCCCCCTTCCGTTAAAGGTAGAATAGTCGGGGGGGTCTGATATCACCTGTCGGTCATAGATCTAAGCACTGTTTTCTCAGCCGTTGATCTAGGTGCACCCTTTAATCATAGAGAAAAAATCTCATTACATTACAAAAAATTAGGATAATGCCTTTTTTGTGGGTTTTTGCGTTGGTACCCCTTTCATTTTTTCACCAAGGGGTTAGAACACAACTGATCCGGATTATTTTTGGCACGAAATGAGATCAGAGATATAATAAAGAAATGCATAGAGATATCACATATATTCAATAATATAATAGAAATGTATCAGAGATGCAACCATAAACACAGATATACAGTAATACATGATTTCTATTAATGAAAGAAATGTACAGACACTGTAAAAATACAGAGTGAAAGACTCGCTAGAATGGTGACAGCTTATCTCTGAGAAGAGATGTGATGGTTATTCGCATTCGAAAGAAGATGATTACAATGAGGCTCTGAAGGCATTTTTACAATAAATAGGAATTCCAAAAACCCTAGACATCCAAAAACCTAACCCTAGGAGATGAAGTGCCACAAGTCATGTGGGCCCCGTTTGGGTAAGTTAGTACATCAACTTCTCGGGGTCGTAACTTTTGCATACGATCTCTCTTTTAGGCGTATGATAGCTCGTTGGAAAGGTATCATCGAGGAGATTCATTTTGGGGGCTCAATAATGCCTTTGGATATCATTGAGAACCTTGATCTCGAAAAACCTTCATTTAGGCCCTCAAAATGGCCCCGGAAGTTAAAACCTGCTAAAAATAGTAAATTGCCAAAATTGCCAGAAAAATGTTTTGAGCCAGTCAGAAAATGTGGGTGGCCACCGATATACACCTGAATCAAAAAAATTCTAGCATCAAAACAAAGAATCTTAACCAAATTTGTTCTTGTTTTATTGAAAGAAAAGCCAACTAACCTATGTCCTAATCTATTTACCTAACACCTTTAACCCAGATTAGACTGTTGGGCTAAAAATTACTCTACCTTGGGGCTATTTGATCAAGTTTAAACAATTAGATCAAATTTATTCACTAACTAACCTATCTAACTTGGCTAGGATTAAACTGTTTAGCCAATATTTATTCATTAATCCTAACAACATAAATTCAAAAGACTTGACCATGGTTAGACTGTATGAATAAAGACAATTTTATTGCATGGGGTTTTGCTATTTTCTTTTCATACCCTCTTTTTTCTTTTTTCTTTTATGTAAGTCATTTGCATAATGAAATATTATTTACAATAGAAATATCACTGGGGGGGGGAGGGATTTCTAGTCACCAGTTGATCCTATGAAATAGAGGGTTATAATAGTGGCTACATCTGGGGATGGTGCTCTCCTTGTGAGGTGCCAAGAACCTGTTTCTTGATGTCTTGAAATATTTTTTCCAGTACTTTCTCTGCAACTTGATTTATTTTATTTTTCAATCTGATGGCGCTGGTCAATGGCTTAGGGCCTTCTCTTCGGGCTTCAACCATCTGATGAACAACACCCACACACAACCTGAAAATAAAAAAGGAATGGTTTATACAATGAAGTGGAATGACCAATATTTTATTGGGATTGAACATAATGCTTGAGCATTCTTCCATTCACAGGTCCTCCTGGCAGGTCTGCTCCATCACTGTCCTTGAGAAAAAATGCGTTATTTCCTCTGTATGCCTGAATGATATAAGGGACTTTCCACAAGCTATAAAAGTTTCCATGCTTACCCTTATCCTCATTCTTAGAATCCCACTTCAGTACCAAATTTCCCAACTCAAAATCATCTGCTTTATTCCTCTTGTCATAAATCTTTTTGATGCTTTCCTAGATGACCTAGGTCTTGTTATACACTTCCTCTATGGACTGTTTTAATTGGACCATTTGATTTATTCTCCTCTGGGTGTCATTGGGTTCAGCCTGTGCTTCTTGCAACAATTTCATAACATGGACTCCCAAATAAGTAGGGAAAACTGCCTTAGTGCCATATACTAACTGGTATGGAGACATACCAATTGATCTTTTGGTACTCAATCTGTCAGCCCATAGTGCAATCACTAATTTGTTATGCCATGATTTCTTGTTCTCTTGTAGCATTTTCTTAATGATATTCACCATACTTTTATTTGAGGACTCAGCTAGCCCATTTCCCTGAGGGTAATAGGCAGTGGAGTGACCCCAAGTAATTTGGTATTTGCTGCAAAATTCTACTAGTTTTTTGGATCTAAAGGCCACTGCATTGTTAGTTATGATCTTCCTAGGACACCCAAAACGAGACATGATATTAGTTTCAAATTAATGATTACAGAGTCAGTGGCTTTCCTGTAGGGAACAACTTCGATCCACTTGGTGAAGTAGTCCATAGCCATGAGGATCCACTTATGTTGACCTGAAGAGGGTGGATGTATCTCCCCAATAAAATCCAAACCCCATTGTTGGAATGGAGCTTCAACTGATATGGGTTTCATAGGTAAAGGAAAAATATTTCTTTTACCCTCGAAAACTTTCCATTTGTGGCATGAGGTGACTTTTTGATGCACATCAATGAACAATGTGGGCAAGTAAAAACCATCTCTGAGGATCTTGTTAGCCATGGTCTTCCAACTTAGATGCCCACCACAGTTTCCTGCATGGAAATCCTTCAATAAATTGTCAACTTCATCTTTTAAGAAGAAATTTAGTAAAATACCTCCAGGATCCTTCCAGTATAGGTTTCCATCTAGAATGCAAAATTTCAATGCTTTTAGTTTCAAAAATATGGCTTTAGTTTTAGTTAGACCAGGGGGAGCTTGTAAATTATGCAGGACAAATATGGGGTTTTCATACCACAAAGAGTTTAGGAATACCTCTTTTACATTTGGAGTTGCCTGCTCTCCCTGCTAATCATTTGCAACCAAGAAGTTAATATCCAAAGCATGAAAATTGGATTAGGCCATTAATTTGGCCAAACCCTGACCTTTGATCAGTTTACTAGGTTCAATTTCTATGTCGTATTCTAGAATAACAACAATCCACTTTCCTCTCCTACCATCAGGTTTATCCTGAGTCAGGATATCCTTCACTACTACATTTGGAACATAGGCAATAGTATGAGAATGGAGAATGTAAACTCTAAAATATTTTATTTATTTTACCAGAGAAAAATCTTGTTTCTCCATTATATTATAGTTCAGGGAAACATCTCTCAAAGATTTTTTGAAAAAGGATATGGGTTGTTCATGCCTTTCATTGGTTTTCTGCAATAAAACTGCTGCAATGGTGTGTTCGAAGGCAAAATAGAACAAATAAAAATCCTTAGTGTAATCCAGACTGATCAAAACAAGGGCTTGTGTAAGTGCACGTTTTACCTTCTCAAAGGACTGTTTGGACTCAATGTTCCATTTTATTTTGGCATCTTGTTTCATCATATTTGTGATGTTCCCGAGGAGTTAAGCCAAAATGGGTATGAATCTTCTCAAAATGTTTATTTTACCAATGAATGATTGCAATTCTTTAATGTTCCTAGGGTGTTCCACTTTCTGGATGGCCTCTATTCTACTAGGGTCTATTTTAATTCCATCCTTAGAGATTACATGACCCAAAAACTTACCTTCCTCCAAACCAAAAAGAGATTTCTTGGGATTCAGTGAAATTCAAAACTTTCTGCACTTCTCAAACACACGTTTGAGATGTTTCAAATGTTCGTCATCTGATTTGGAGTAGACAGTAACGTCATCCAAATATATCACTATGAACCTACCAATCTCATCCACAAATGAAATATCCATTTCTTTTTGGAAAGTAGCACCAGCATTCATCAAACCAAAGGGCATTTTCACGTACATGAAAGTTCCCCAGGGTGTGGTGAAAGCAATTTTTTCTTGATCATCTGGGTGACCAAGGACTTGGTTGTAGCACAAGAAACCTTCTATTAAAGATATCCTACTAGATCCAACTACCTTTTGCAAGATATGGTCCATTTTAGGTAGTGGGTAGTTGTCTTTGAGGGAAACCTTATTCAGGTTTTTGAAAACTATGCAAATCCTGATTTCACCAGTTTTCTTTCTGGTAGCAACCAGATTGGAAACCCATTTTGAAAATCTTAAGGGGACTATAATTTTAGCATCGTACATATTTTAAATCTCTTTTTCTATCAAGGGAAGTAAATTTGGATTGTTTCTCCTAAGTTTCTGCCTGAAAGGTTTATGCTCTTCTTTAATGAGAATTTTATGTTGTATGATGCTTGTGTCGTAAGATTTTAAGTCTTCATAACTCCAAGCAAACACATCTACATATTCCTTAAAAAGTTCAATGTATTTGAGTTTTTTCTCGAGAGGTAAAGATTTGGACAAATTTATCATTTTGTGTTCTTCTTCTGTTCCTATGTTACATTCTTCGACCTCTTTACCACTAGGTTAAATTTTTGGTTTCTTTGATACATCATTGAAATTGAATGGTTCCTCTAAAGGCACCAGACCTCTGGGTAAGACGTTATTTTTCAATTGCAACACATCAGAATCTTCATCATTTTCATTTATTTCATACGAATCTACTTTATTCACACTATCCTTTTCTAAATCTGACCCTTTTACACTATCATCATCATCCTCTACATCTATATTTGTACATTCAAAATCATTTTTACACTGCAGAAAATCTTGAATTTGTTCATCGTTGCCAAATACGTGCCAATACCGGATGTTATCTGGGATAATTGGTCTGCACTTCACCTCTACCATGTATTGGTGATTGGGATGAAAAGGTATT